>JAEIFT010000046.1:40000-640000 GCA_018904225.1 Lordiphosa mommai
GAACTTGTTTTTAGACCGATCGTTTCTATGCCAGCTATATGCTATAGTCATCCGATTTTGATCAATTTTTCCAGAATTGTGTGGAAGCATATAAAACTAATATATACCCAGATTGGTGATGCTACGATGGAAAACAAAAAAGTTTTTCTCATTAGAACTAGTTTTTTGGACCGATCGTTCCTATGGCAGCTATATGATATAGTCATCCGATTTTGATCAATTTTTCCAGAATTGTGTGGAAGTATATAAAAATAATATATACCACGTTTGAAGACGCTACGATGAAAAACAAAAAAGTTTTTCTCACTAGAACTCGTTTTTGGATCGACCGTTTATATGGCAGCTATATGCTATAGTCATCCGATTTTTATAAATTTTTCCAGATTTATGGGGAAGCATATAAAACTAATATATACCATGATTGGTGACGATACAATGAAAAACAAAAAAGTTTTTCTCACTAGAACTAGTTTTTTGACCGACCGTTTATATGGCAGCTATATGCTATAGTCATCCGATTTTGATAAATTTTTCCAGATTTATGTGGAAGCATATAAAACTAATATATGCCTCGATTGGTGACGCTACGATGGAAAATAATAAAGTTTTTCTTACTAAGACTTATTTCCGACCGATCGTTCCTATGGCAGCTATAAGATATAGTCATCCGATCCGGCCAATTCCGACAAATGTGCAGCCTATGCGTATTTAAAGACTTTTTGCAAAGTTTAGTCAAGATAGCTTTAAAACTGAGGGAGGATATAGCATAGTAGCGGACGGACAGACGGACGAACGGACGGACAGACGGAAATGAACTCAGCTCGTCATGCTGATCAAGAATATATATACTTTATGGGGTCGGAGATGATTCCTTCTATGCGTTACAAACATCGTAACAATTTTTATATACCCTTTGCAAGGGTATAAAAAGGTCCTCAACTTGGGGAAAATCCACCGTCCTCGGGAAAATAGATGTCTTAAAAATGATTTCCTTAAGACTAGCCCAAATGGCACAACTTTATCTTTCTTTTTCAGAATACAAAGATCAATCGATGAAAATACTTTGAACCAGAAATTTAAAACCGAAACGAATATCGGTTACGGTAACGGTAACTGTTATAGCTAATCGCTTTATTCCGGTTACGGTTATCTACTATCTAAGTGGTTTAATAGGGACGACCCTCCCTTTACTGACTAAAAGTAAAAACTCATTTCAGATGACATAAAAATTTATTTCGGCACAGTTCTTCATATGAATAGAAACACTTTTGAAAGCTCTGAAAGCTGAATGCTTTTAAAAAGCAGCCTTATTCATATGAAACATAGTGCCGAAATAATTTTTTATATTATCTGGAATGAGGTCTTTAAATGGTATCACAAGGGTATCTCTGGCCTAAGTGAAGAGGCTTCACTGCCCCTACCAACGCAACCAAATCTAACCTATATAACGTTTATGGAATATAGGGGGTACTTAATTTTACAAAATAATCACTGATTTCTTTTTTTTTAGTCTCACAACTCTGGTCACACTACTTCCTTAGTACTTTTCATGGAGCGGTGGGTGGTTTCAAGCAAGGTGTATCTATTACAGGTGCGGCGGTTATTTTATAGTTTATATAGCGCATGCCTTTGATAAGAGTGTAAAACAAATGTTCAAAATCAGTCGCTGGCAAGCGTTCAATGAAGTAGGTCAGAGACGCTTTGCGTTGCGCCTTGGTTTTCTTGAAAAACGCTGATGCATATTTCGGCAGGAAGTTTTTAGTGATCTGTCCTACAAAAACTTGCACATCTCTGGCCTAGTAGCAGGCGGGAAAATAGGGCGGGGGGGAAAAAGAGTCGAGACGAAATGAATGCCGCATGTCAGTTAATTTTGCACTTTAATGTTTTGACGCAGGGCGGCTGTTATGCTAGTTTCGGGTTATGTCTGGGGGCCAAGCTCCTAAAGTATCTGTTTTTTTTTTTTTTTTTTTTTTGGGTCTCTGTCGGCGGTTAGACTGCTTGGTCGTTTGGGTCTAACGTAATTAACAGCTCGCAGACGATTTTGCATATTTTAAAGCAAAGCTTTTGCCCAAAACAAAGGCACGCAAGCACATACATACATATGTACACTTGTCTGTAGGCTTGCGTGTGTGTGTGTCTGTGAATGTACATGCAGCTCTGGATGCCCTGGAGTACGTTTGTGAGCGCTCCGGCAAGAGCGGTGTGTGTGTGGTTGTGTGAGTTTATCTGTGCGTGTGCGCTGGGCATTCATTTGCGTAATCAGCGCAAAAACGTTTCTTCTCTGACATTAAATGGCCGCCAGCGTGAAAAGTGCTTCACTTTTCTTTTTGAATGTAACTTAAACTGCTTAATTATTTCTGCAAATTTGTTTATTCACTTTTTTTTTTTTGTGACCTGCTTTCAGTACTTTGCAGTTCGCAACTGTTTAAGGCGATTGGCAAACCTGTAGTCTTTCACTGAAAATAGAACAGGGAGGTCTTAAAAATTACAATTACAGTTTAACACAATCCAAATTATTTTCTAATAATACCCTTTGATTTGTCTAATTGAAACTGTCGGTTACAGACGGTCAGCTTACTCACGGCACATTGCCTTCGTGCAACACTGTTTCTGTATTCCAACACTGTCTTCCAACACTGTTTTCCAACACTGTTTTCCAACACTGTTTTCCAACACTGTTTTCCAACACTGTTTTCCAACACTGTTTTCCAACACTGTTTTCCAACACTGTTTTCCAACACTGTTTTCCAACACTGTTTTCCCAACACTGTTTTCCAACACTGCTTTCCAACACTGCTTTCCAACACTGTTTTCAACTGTTTTCCAAAACTGTTTTCCAACACTCTTTTTTGATCGTCGTTTTTCAGCACTGTTTTCCAACACTGTTTTCCAACACTGTTTTCCAACACTGTTTTCCAACACTGTTTTCCAACACTGTTTTCCAACACTGTTTTCCAACACTGTTTTCCCAACACTGTTTTCCAACACTGTTTTCCAACACTGTTTTCCAACACTATTTTTCAACACTGCTTTCGAACACTCTTTTTTGATCCTCATTTTTCAGCACTGTTTTTCAACACTATTCTCCTACGGTTTTTCTAACATTCCTTTTGAACACTATTTTCCTATACAGTTTTTGAACTTTGATTACAAACACTATTTCCATCACTTTTTTTCCTTGTAAAAAGAAGTATGTAAAACGGCATTCTTTTGGGAACCACATTCCGCAAAGTCCGACTGGGTAGCGGCATATCAACGAGAAGAATAAAATCGCCACTTTTACATGAAAGCGCGTGTAATACCCTTTTTTTCGATATATATGTCTGTATAACAATCCAAAGTTGTTGAAATATAAGAATAGTTTGCCTTACAACCCCAAAATTTATCAACTGATGTACAAAAGCAAATGGCGAACTTGTTAAAAATTTATGAATAATATATGTCACACAATTTCAGCTTGATATCTTTCAAGAAACTCCCTCCGTTCATATAAGTATTAAGGGCCTCTATTCACGTTAAAACATATTTAACAGGATCCCAAACCAGCTAGAACTCGCTAATTGAAATTGTTCTAAATGTGTATGTACTTAAGTATGTGTGTTGGAAATTTTTTTTTTTTTTTTCAAAGCTGCGAAAAATTATTATTGCGTTATCGGCTTTTATTTACTCTATGAAAACATGAAATTGAAAGGAAGTAGCTGAGGCGCGCACACACACACAAACTTGAAGACATATAAAAGGACTGCGTTTGTATTCAAGTATGTAATACACTCAGACAAAAACAAGAATCAAGAAATCTATACTTAAATGAAGAAATTTAAGTCCAAAGCTGACTTATAGACTTGTTCCACTAATACATTAACTATGTACGTACATCCGAGTAGATGTTGATGGGGATGGCATTTTTTTAAAAAAAAAAATTAAATGGATGTATGTACATCAATTCATGATGTTGGTATGCGCAACAATCAAACAGAGTAAAAAAAGAATTTTAACATCAAGTACTTGTTAACATAGAGCATCGAAATTTTGATAGTTACTAGATATATGAACAACAGATTTGGAAAACAATGGTGGAAAAAATTGTTGAAAAATATTGTTGGAAAATAATGTTGAAAAGGGTGTGTAAAAAGTTGGAAAACAGAGTTGAAACAGTTGGAAAACAATGTTGAAAAGCTGTGTTGAAAAACAGTGTTCAAAAATATTGTGGGAAAATAATGTTCAAAATAGTGTTGAAAAATATTGCTGAAAATTTATGTTGAAAACAGTGTTGGAAAACAGTGTTGTAAAAAAGGGTTGGAAAACAGATTTGAAAACAATATTGGAAAATTGTGTTGGAAAACAGTGTTGAAAAATATTGTTGGAAAATAATGTTGAAGACAGTGTTGTTAAAAAGGGTTGGAAAACAGAGTTGAAAACAGTGTTGAAAAACAATGTTGAAAACAGTGTTGAAAAACAATGCAGAAAAGCTGTGTTGAAAAATACTGTTGGAAAATAATGTTCAAAACAGTGTTGAAAATATTGCTGTAAAGTTTAGTTTAAAACAGTGTTGGAAAACAGTGTTGTAAAAAAGTGTTGGAAAACAGATTTGAAAACAATATTGCAAAATTATTATGGAAAACAGTGTAGGTAAATAGTGCTGGAAAACAGTGTTTGGAATACAGTGTTGGAAACTACCCCAATCAAAAAAATGGTCTAGAACATACTACTACCAAGTTTAATTCAAATGCCACGGTTGGCCAGACGATTGCTGGGAGTATACGCTGTGTCCGTGTGAGCGTTATGCGTTACGCGTTATGCGTTACTTTAGAAATTGCATTTTAGCCCTACCAAAAAACTGACGTAACGAAATTTAAGATGTTTCACATCTAATTAAAACGAAACAATGTCAAAAGTTGATGGACAAACAGATTTTAATTCAATCACGGATATAATTAAATTAGGGATTTATTTTTTTTCGAGTGTATGTATGTGTGTGTGTGTGTGAGTGCTTTGTTTTTAGACAAAAAGTTGGCCAGGCGACAACTCATGGTGAAAATTATGAGTTAGTAGAATGCAATAAACTCGCTTGCTTACATAATTGTACATACATACATACATATACTGTATGTATGCCAGTAGCCATTTAGCCAGAGAGTAGACATAGACCAACGACGCAACAGTGCAAAATAATTGCAAGCAAACAACATTTTTCTTTTGCACACACACATATATATAATGCAACTTAGTTTGCACTTTCACCCAAACACAACGATGGTGCATGCTAAATGCTTCCTGCTTGACAGGTCTTATACTAGGTCACATATACACACACTCACAGTTCGTATGTATATAGAAGGTATGTCTGCATTAGTGCGTGGTCGCGCACTATGGCAATGCCCGGTGTCGTCGCTGCTTGTAATGAAGCAAATTTGCTTAATTGCAAAAGGCAAAAAAAAAAAAAATCCAAAAAACAAAACAGAAAAAGTTATTTACAAAGCACATACCTACATACATATACATATATTTCATAAAGTACTCAAATGTGTTTGTATGTGTGTATGAGAGGAAATGTTGTTACATTTCTCGGAAATGCCACAACACGAGCAAACATTGCTCCTTTTTCTCTAGCAAAATGCCATCATAACTTACTTTGGTTTGAACGGGAGATCCGTAAAACAATTTTAGGTTTACAGTTTTGGACTGTATGCCGCGAGCTCTGTCTGTGAATTCGGGTGCTCGCGCTATAGCGAAGAGTAAGCCAACAACAAAAGAGCGCAGAGAGTATAGGGCTTGGACAACTCCGCTTAAATATGTCAATGCAGCTAAAGCCTAAAAACAAAGATTTTTCACTTAGGCCAGAGTTAATTCCTTAATTCTACTTTAAGGCAGAAAATGGAGGGTCTTTCCTTTTAAACCACTTAGATTTACCTGTATTTTTAGGGAATTGCTCACAACTCCGGGATTTATACATAGATTTTTTTTAAATTTATATATTTTTTTTTTTTTAGATTAGAAATTTAATTTTAATTAGTTTGATTTTCAAAAATTGATTTATACATCGATTTTTTCAATTTAGATATTTTTTTTTTTTTTTAGATTAGAAATTTTAATTTTAATTAGTTTGATTTTTAAATAATGATTTATACATCGATTTTTTCAATTTAGATTTTTTTTTTTTTTTTTTTAGATTAGAAATTTAATTTTAATTAGTTTGATTTTTTCCAATTTAGATTTTTTTTTTTTTTTTTTTTAGATAAGAAATTTAATTTTAATTAGTTTGTTTTTAAAAATTGATTTATACATCGATTTTTTCAATTTAGATTTTTTTTTTTTTTTTTTTAGATTAGAAATTTAATTTTAATTAGTTTGATTTTCAAAAATTGATTTATACATCGATTTTTTTCAATTTATATATTTTTTTTTTTTTTTTTTTTTTTTTAGATTAGAAACTTAATTTTAATTAGTTTGATTTTCAAAAATTGATTTATACATCGATTTTTTTCAATTTAGATTTTTTTTTTTTATATTAAAAATTTAATTTTAATTAGTTTGATTTTCAAAAAGTTGATTTATACATCGATTTTTTTCAATTGATTTTTTTTTTTTTTTTTTTTTTTAGATTAGAAATTTAATTTTGAATTAGTTTGATTTTTAAAAATTGATTTATACATCGATTTTTTCAATTTAGATTTTTTTTTTTTTTTTTTAGATTAGAAATTTAATTTTAATTAGTTTGATTTTCAAAAGTTGATTTATACATCGATTTTTTTCAATTGAAATTTTTTTTTTTTTTTTTTAGATTAGAAATTTAATTTTAATTAGTTTGATTTTTAAAATTTGATTTATACATCGAATTTTTCAATATAGATATATTTTTTTTTTTTTTTTTTTTTAATTAGAAATTTAATTTTAATTAGTTTGATTTTCAAAAATTGATTTATACATCGATTTTTTTCAATTTAGATTTTTTTTTTTTTTTAGATTAGAAATTTAATTTTAATTAGTTTGATTTTTAAAAATTGATTTATACATCGATTTTATTTTTTTTTTTTTTTTTTTTTTTAAAATTTAATTTTAATTGATTTTTAAAATTGATTTATACATCGATTTTTTTTAATTTATTTTTTTTTTTTTTTTTTTTTTAGATTAGAAATTTAATTTTAATTAGTTTGATTTTCAAAAAATGATTTATACATCGATTTTTTTTACATTCTTTTTTTTTTTTTTTTTTAGATTAGAAATTTAATTTTAATTAGTTTGATTTTTAAATAATTGATTTATACAGATTTTTTCAATTTATTTTTTTTTTTTTTTTTTTTTTAGATTAGAAATTTTAATTTAAATTAGTTTGATTTTTAAAAAATGATTTATACATAGATTTTTTCAATTTGTTTTTTTTTTTTTTTTTTAGATTAGAAATTTAATTTTAATTTTGAGTTTCGATTTTTAAATAATGTAACCCTAATACAAAATTTTTTACATTTTACTGATACTTTTAAGCAACTTACTTTATTTTTAAGTAAAATAAACTAAAAATTTTCCAAAATTTAGAAAAAAAAAAAAAAATTAGGGCCGTTTTCTTATCTTCACGCTTTTCGAATCAAGGTGGTTTTTTTGAAAAAAAAAGTAGGTTGCCTAATTTTTGGTCGCGTTTAATTATAAGCGAATATTTTAAAAGCGGCACAAAAGTAGGCAACATTTTTTTTTTTTTTTTAAAGAGAAGGTTAACAAATAAATTCTTAACCTACTGTTAATATAGAAGCACTAGCTGCATAAATTTTCATAATAAGCAGCTAGATTTAAAAAACTTGAAGATGAAAAAACGTCCGTCCCAAAGAACATTTTTCACAATTGGGCGATTGTTTTTAAATTTTTAATCGTGTTTGACCTTATTTTATGTTAAGGAATACCCTAGAAATGGTTTAAAATGTAAAACTACCTTCCGAAAACATTATATCATACATACCTTAACAGCCGTTCGTCAAATCCCTAAACTAATGGCTACAGAAGTGGTAACAACATGTTAAGCTGTTGCTGTAACTAAAATTGATGCCAACCGAAGTGCATTCGCCTTTTTTCTAGCCCGTCAAATGCAAAAAAACCCAAGCCCAATCCCAGCACCACCCCCAAGTCGTCTGCCTGGCTTTTGTTGTTGTTGCTGCCTAAATGCGTATACTGCTGCACTTCACCGGTAGCGGAAGGCATACGTTTCTAAGCACAGCAAATGCAGATGCTGCTGCTGCTTCTGCTGCAGAGATGCAGTGAACCCCGCAACGTTTCCAAAGAAATCGCAAGCCAGAACAGGAGCCAACCAGCAGGAAGCAAACTACTGACAGGCAACGCTGCAGTCGTTGCATTTAAGATATGACGAGGTTGCTGAACGGCAGAAGAACAAGTTGAAGCCATAATGAATACACACACACACACACTTGGCAAATTAAAGTTTTGTATTTTGCCAGTGGAAAAGTTTAGCAAAGATGATGAGTGAGGAAAAATGGTTGCCTCATGTACAATTTCTTAACGAAATCTCCTGAGAGGATAACATGCACGGCAGAAGCGGATTAAGTTGCGTATGCGTACGTACCATAATTTATAAACTGTATACGATAAGTTTTTTTTGCAACTACATATAATTGGTGTTGCATCGCCATCTTTTTTATACATACATATATTTTAGTTTATATAGTGGCTAATAAATGTTGCTACATTATATATTATCCAATCTTTTTGAAATTGCGCATATATATGTAGAAATGAATAAACAGAGCTTGATATCTGTAAAAATTACGAGTCTACACTGAAAAAATTAAATGCTCTAACTCTGTTAGTCTCTGAGATCTAGGTGTTCATACAGACAGACTGAGTTGTTGAGGGCCCCACGTTGGGCGCCACTTTTGTAATGAGACTAGTAGTAAAATGTGGTGGTTGCTTGCCAAGCATACCACGTTCTAAGTAACATTTCTTGGCCAAGGTTAGCACAATGACCCCTTCCGATGCCTGAGCCTTGCTTATAATGAGTACTATCACCTCATTTCTATAAATTGCTTTAAAAAACTCTATCATGAATCATAGATCACGTGAAAATATTGGAATTTCCAGCTGATGCGCTCTCTGACCAACTTTGCTGTAAGTTGGCCACTTCTTTTCTCAAAGAAGTGACTTATTCTCAGAATGAAACTCTTGCTGATCCCTAAGAAGACACACTTTTTCTTATCTCCAGGAAGAAACGCTTTCTTATAATTTAGAAGGCTCGATTTGTTTTCTCAAAGAAGTGACGAATTTTTCTTATTTCCGGAATGAAACGCTTGCTGATCCCTAAAAATACAATTTTTGTTATCTCCAGGAAGAAACACTTTCTCTTATCATTTTGAAGGCACTATTTCTTTTCTCAAAGAAGTAACGACTTTTTCTTATTCCCAGAATAAAACGCTTGCTTTATGCCCAAGAAGACACTTTTCTTATTTCCAGGAAGAAACGTTTTCGTATCATTTAGAAGGCACGATTTATTTTCTCAAAGAAGTAACGACTTTTCTTATCCTCAGAACGAAATGCTTGCTTGATCCCCAAAAAGACAATTTTTCTAATCTCCAGGAAGAAACACTTTCTCTTATCATTTAGAAGGTAGTGTCTTCTTTTCTTCAAAGAAGTAGACTTTTTTCTTATTCCCAAAATGAAACGCTTGCTGATCCCTAAGAAGACATTTTTTCTTATCTCCAGAAGTAACGCTTTTTTATCCCCGAAGGCACTGATTTCTTTTCTCAGGAATGAAACGATTTCTTAACATTGAGAGCACACTTTTTCTTATTCTTCCAGAAAGAGACATTTTCTTATGACCCTTTTCCAAGAATAAAACGCTTATTACTTTTCTTATCTCCAGGAAGAAACACTTTCTCTTATCATTTTGAAGGCACTATTTCTTTTCTCAAAGAAGTAACGACTTTTTCTTATTCCCAGAATGAAACGCTTGCTTTATGCCCAAGAAGACACTTTCTATCTTTTTCTTTTCTTCCAAGAAGAAAAGACTTTTTCTTATCCCCAAAATTAAACGCTTGTTTATCCCCCAAAAGACACTATTTCTTACACTGCAGGAAGAAACGATTTTCTTATCTTAGAAGGCACTATTTCTTTTCTCAAAGAAGTGACTTTTTCTGATCCCCAAAATAAAACGCTTGATTATGCCCAAGAAGACACGTTTTCTTATCTCCAGGAATTAACGCTTTTGTATCCCCAAGAAGACACTTATACTTATCTACAGGAAGAAACGATTTCTTATCATTGAGAGGTCACTATTTCTATTCTCAAATAAGTGACTTTTCGTATTCCCCTTTTCCACAGAGTAAAACGATTTCTACCCTCCTGCTTATCTCCAGGAAGAAACGCTTTCTTATTATTTAGAAGCCACTTTTTCTTTTCTCAAAGAAGTGAAGGATTTTTTCTTATTTCCAGAACGAAATAACGCTTGAATACAACCTATTGTCGAATTTTATCTTCCAGAAGAAAAGCTTTTTAACCTCCCAAAGTAACACGTTTCTTCCCGAAAGGAAGATGAAGGCGAAGAGCGATACCTACTAGAGGAATCGCCTTAGCAATAACAAATCTTTGCTGAAAGTAAACTTACAATACTTAAGTACAATTAGACTAGGTGTAGGGTATCGGTAAGACGCGGCATGACGCCACCACTGCCGTAGTAATTGCAATGCAATGCTCATTATATGCCTTCTCAGCAGCAAGTGAAAGCGATTAAAGCGGACACACACGCTCAGTTTATGTTTAGTGCTCGAAATCAAATACATAACAGTATTAGTCGGTATTTTAGGAAATTATTAGACTAAGAAATCTTAAGAAATGAATATGCACACGCAGTTAGTGCTTTGGGTAATTGTGGCCCACGTGCTGGACATTATAGCACGCCCCATTGATATAACAACGAGTACCGAGCAGATCAATCTTCAAGAGATGGATCGTAATGTCACGGCTCAATTGGAGGCCATTCTTCAACGCCAGCAGCAGCAACAGTCCGACAATGTTGAGTTGAGCTTGGCCCTGGAGGGTATTCGCCAGGTTGTCCATATGAACGAACAAAGGCTGCCCCGAAAGCTTAAGATACTCCAGCAGTACCAAGCGGCGGCATTGCAGCAAAGTATGCAAGCCAAGGTGCTGACTATAATGAAATTGGGCAGAAAGAGCGGAGCGCCCTGCAGAAATTACTATCGCAATTTGGAGGCCCAGTTCAGGAGTGCTCTCAGTAGTGGTAGCAGTGAGCGTAGAAAGAGACTGCTAAACGCATTGCCCTTGAACTGTAATGAAACTGTGAAGTTTTCAGCGGGCTGGCTGGGACGCAGGCCAATGTGGAAGACTCTCGCACAAAGGGTAAGCTGAAGATGAAAGTTACAAATTTACAAAAAATATCTATACGAGTGTACTTCAGCGGCAAGCAGCAACAACTGGGCTGACCAGAAATCTTAACAGAGCTCACAGAGTTCTACAGAGATCGGCCAGGTCATGCCTTAAACAATACAGAGTTCGAGCAAATGTATGAAACCTTACTTGGGGCCATACAAATGGATTCGGATATGACGGTGGTACAAGAAGCGCTGCTTGACGATTTCTTAGCTTATGACAACACACGATTGGAGTACGAGGCGAAGATTGAGCAAAACCTTGAAGTTATAAAGAAACGTCTTACTCACTACCGCATAACGCCCACTTGTAGAACGTATCTTATACAGCTAGCCAAGGTGCTAATTAAGTTTCTCACAGAAACGAATCAAAAAAAACAGAGCCTGGTGCGCTACATAAGACTGGAATGTCGGCCCGAAACTCAAGCGACACGAAATACTCCGCCTACAAAAACTAACCAGGGGCAGACCAGTTCCACAATGGTGAGTTTTGGACGAACCCTGCTCAAGCATTAGATAAGACTTACATTTAGTTAACATAAGAGACAAAACAAAAATTTGAACTTAACAAATTAAATTAAATGAATGTATGAATTTATTATTATTACTACTATTATTATTTTTTATTTTTTTTTTTATTTTTTTTTTTTTTTTTTTTTTTTTTTTTTTTATTTTTTTTTTTTTTTTTTTTTTTTTTATTTTTTTTTTTTTTATTTATTTTATTTTTTTATTTTTTATTTTTTTTTTTTTTTTTATTTTTTTTTTTTTTTTTTTTTTTTTTTAGAAGGTGACAAGATACTTTTTCTTTGAATTGATTCGTTTCCTTCCTTTTTCCCATATAGGTCCAAACGGAACGGGAAGAGAATATCTTTAACAAGAAATTGAGGGCACTCAAGGACTTTTACATTAAGCGACCGGGAAATTCGGCCAATAACATTGAATTCAATGAAATGATGGCCAACGTAACTAAAGTCATTCCACTTGGCAACGAATATGTTAGCAAGAAAATTGATGCATTTTTAACATTTTCACGTTATGACAGAAATAGAAGAAAACTGGAAAGACAACTTGATAGCAAGCGCGAAAGAGTGCTAAAGATAATAAATAAACCTTGGACAACTGGACGTTGCAGAAAGCATTACCTTAATCTAGAAGACAAACTTCAAGAAATGCTTAAGTCGTCGAATGACGAGAAAGCCAGATTTTTACACACGCTAAAATTGGATTGTCCAGACACGGGCACTAGTGCCCCATTGGGAGTTTCAGAAACAATGCAATTAACTACTCAAAAAAACAGAAATTCTACGAAAAAAGAAACAACAAAGTCAATTGCAGAAGAAAAAACATCTAAAGAAACCACTAAAACTAATCAAGAAGAAACCACAAAGTCAGCGATGGAAAAGTCAACGGAGAAAACTTTACGATTAACTGCAGAAGAAATAGCGCTGTCAACAACATCCTTGACAGAGGACTTACCAAAATTAAAAATGGTGCAACCAGAAGAACCCTTGTGTAATTGTACTTGCGTAGTTGAATTTGGTGAAGATTATTGCATTTGTTACTGTTTTCCTAAAAGAACAAAGAAACCAACATTAGAACCAACAACAGAAAAACCAACAAAACCCACAACTGAACCCACAACAGAAACAACGACAGAACCCACAACAGAACCAACAACAGAACCCACAACAGAACCCACTAAACAGACACAACATACTAAAGAAAGCACAGAAGGAGTTAAAGATTCCCAGTGTGACTGTACTTGCTTAGATGAACCCGGTGAAGATTCTTGTATCTGTGACTGTCTCCCTCACACAGAGACAGAACCAACAACAGAACCTTCTAATGACACGAAAAACACTGCAGCAAGCACAGAAATAGTAAAAGATTCCAAGTTAACGCACTTAAACACACAAGAACGAGCAACCACAGAAACAACAGAGTCCACTACAGAAGAAACTACTCTATCCACAACAGAAGAAACGACAGAGTCCACCACAGAAAAACAAATCACACACAAAACTACTCTTCACAAAAAACCACCACAAAAGAAACATCAGAGTCAACGACAGAAGAAACAACCGAGTCAACCACAGAAACAACAGAGTCCACTACAGAAGAAACTACTCTGTCCACAACAGAAGAAACGACAGAGTCCACCACAGAAGAAACATCAGAGTCAACGACAGAAGAAACAACCGAGTCAACCACAGAAACAACAGAGTCCACTACAGAAGAAACTACTCTGTCCACAACAGAAGAAACGACAGAGTCCACCACAGAAGAAACATCAGAGTCAACGACAGAAGAAACAACCGAGTCAACCACAAAACAACAGAGTCCACTACAGAAGAAACTACTCTGTCCACAACAGAAGAAACGACAGAGTCCACCACAGAAGAAACATCAGAGTCAACGACAGAAGAAACAACCGAGTCAACCACAGAAACAACAGAGTCCACTACAGAAGAAACTACTCTGTCCACAACAGAAGAAACGACAGAGTCCACCACAGAAGAAACATCAGAGTCAACGACAGAAGAAACAACCGAGTCAACACACAGAGTCCACACAGAAGAAACTACTCTGCACAACAGAAGAAACGACAGAGTCCACGAAAAGACACGTCACAAACTTCCACACGAGAAACACAAGTACCACAAGAAACATAGAGTAACGACAGAAGAAACAACCGAGTCAACCACAGAAAAACAGATCCACTACAGAAGAAACTACTCTGTCCACAACAGAAGAAACGACAGAGTCCACCACAGAAGAAACATCAGAGTCAACGACAGAAAAACAACCGAGTCAACAAAACAACAGAGTCCACTACAGAAGAAACTACTCTGTCCACAACAGAAGAAACGACAGAGTCCACCACAGAAGAAACATCAGAGTCAACGACAGAAGAAACAACCGAGTCAACCACAGAAACAACAGAGTCCACTACAGAAGAAACTACTCTGTCCACAACAGAAGAAACGACAGAGTCCACCACAGAAGAAACATCAGAGTCAACGACAGAAGAAACCACAGAGTCCACTACAGAAGAAACTACTCTGTCCACAACAGAAGAAACGACAGAGTCCACCACAGAAGAAACATCAGAGTCAACGACAGAAGAAACAACCGAGTCAACCACAGAAGTCCACTACAGAAGAACTCCTGTCCACAACAGAAGAAACGACAGAGTCCACCACAGAAAAACATCAGAGTCAACGACAGAAGAAACAACCGAGTCAACACAAAAAACAGAGTCCACTACAGAAGAAACTACTCTGTCCACAACAGAAGAAACGACAGAGTCCACCACAGAAGAAACATCAGAGTCAACGAAGAAGAAACAACCGAGTCAACCACAACAGAGTCCACACAGAAGAAACTACTCTGTCCACAACAGAAGAAACGACAGAGTCACACAGAAGAAACATCAGAGTAACGACAGAAAAAAAAACAGAGTCCACTACAGAAGAAACTACCTGTCCACAACAGAAGAAACGACAGAGTCCACCACAGAAGAAACATCAGAGTCAACGACAGAAGAAACAACCGAGTCAACCACAGAGTCCACTACAGAAGAAACTACTCTGTCCACAACAGAAGAAACGACAGAGTCCACCACAGAAGAAACATCAGAGTCAACGACAGAAGAAACAACCGAGTCAACCACAAAACAACAGAGTCCACTACAGAAGAAACTACTCTGTCCACAACAGAAGAAACGACAGAGTCCACCACAGAAAAACATCAGAGTCAACGACAAAAAACAACCATCAACCACAGAGTCCACTACAGAAGAAACTACTCTGTCCACAACAGAAGAAACGACAGAGTCCACACAGAAGAAACATCAGAGTCAACGACAGAAGAAACAACCGAGTCAACCACAAACAAGTCCACTACAGAAGAACTACTCTGTCCACAACAGAAGAAACGACAGAGTCCACCACAGAAGAAACATCAGAGTCAACGAAGAAGAAACAACCGAGTCAACCCAACAAGTCCACTACAGAAGAAACTACTCTGTCCACAACAGAAGAAACGACAGAGTCCACCACAGAAGAAACATCAGAGTCAACGACAGAAGAAACAACCGAGTCAACCAACAACAGAGTCCACTACAGAAGAAACTACTCTGTCCACAACAGAAGAAACGACAGAGTCCACCACAGAAGAAACATCAGAGTCAACGACAGAAGAAACAACCGAGTCCCAAAAACAACAGAGTCCACTACAGAAGAAACTACTCTGTCCACAACAGAAGAAACGACAGAGTCCACCACAGAAGAAACATCAGAGTCAACGACAGAAGAAACAACCGAGTCAACCACAGAAACAACAGAGTCCACTACAGAAGAAACTACTCTGTCCACAACAGAAGAAACGACAGAGTCCACCACAGAAGAAACATCAGAGTCAACGACAGAAGAAACAACCAGCACACAAACAGATCCACACCACACACCTACAAAAACACAGAGTCACACAGAGAAACATCAGAGTCAACGACAGAAGAAACCACAGAGTCCACTACAGAAGAAACTACTCTGTCCACAACAGAAGAAACGACAGAGTCCACCACAGAAGAAACATCAGAGTCAACGACAGAAGAAACAACCGAGTCAACCACAGAAACAACAGAGTCCACTACAGAAGAAACTACTCTGTCCACAACAGAAGAAACGACAGAGTCCACCACAGAAGAAACATCAGAGTCAACGACAGAAGAAACAACCGAGTCAACCACAAACAACAGAGTCCACTACAGAAGAAACTACTCTGTCCACAACAGAAGAAACGACAGAGTCCACCACAGAAGAAACATCAGAGTCAACGACAGAAGAAACAACCGAGTCAACCACAGACAACAGAGTCCACTACAGAAGAAACTACTCTGTCCACAACAGAAGAAACGACAGAGTCCACCACAGAAGAAACATCAGAGTCAACGACAGAAGAAACAACCGAGTCAACCACAGAAACAACAGAGTCCACTACAGAAGAAACTACTCTGTCCACAACAGAAGAAACGACAGAGTCCACCACAGAAGAAACATCAGAGTCAACGACAGAAGAAACAACCGAGTCAACCCAAAACAACAGAGTCCACTACAGAAGAAACTACTCTGTCCACAACAGAAGAAACGACAGAGTCCACCACAGAAGAAACATCAGAGTCAACGACAGAAGAAACAACCGAGTCAACCACAGAAACAACAGAGTCCACTACAGAAGAAACTACTCTGTCCACAACAGAAGAAACGACAGAGTCCACCACAGAAGAAACATCAGAGTCAACGACAGAAGAAACAACAGAGTCCACTACAGAAGAAACTACTCTGTCCACAACAGAAGAAACGACAGAGTCCACCACAGAAGAAACATCAGAGTCAACGACAGAAGAAACAACCGAGTCAACCACAAACAGAGTCCACTACAGAAAACACTCGCCACACGAAACACCACAACTCGTCCACAACAGAAGAAACGACAGAGTCCACCACAGAAGAAACATCAGAGTCAACGACAGAAGAAACAACCGAGTCAACCACAGAAAACAGAGTCCACTACAGAAGAAACTACTCTGTCCACAACAGAAGAAACGACAGAGTCCACCACAGAAGAAACATCAGAGTCAACGACAGAAGAAACAACCGAGTCAACCACAGAAACAACAGAGTCCACTACAGAAGAAACTACTCTGTCCACAACAGAAGAAACGACAGAGTCCACCACAGAAGAAACATCAGAGTCAACGACAGAAGAAACAACCGAGTCAACCACAGAAACAACAGAGTCCACTACAGAAGAAACTACTCTGTCCACAACAGAAGAAACGACAGATCCACAGAAGAAACATCAGAGTCAACGACAGAAGAAACAACCGAGTCAACCACAAAACAACAGAGTCCACTACAGAAGAAACTACTCTGTCCACAACAGAAGAAACGACAGAGTCCACCACAGAAGAAACATCAGAGTCAACGACAGAAGAAACAACCGAGTCAACCACAGAAACAACAGAGTCCACTACAGAAGAAACTACTCTGTCCACAACAGAAGAAACGACAGAGTCCACCACAGAAGAAACATCAGAGTCAACGACAGAAGAAACAACCGAGTCAACCACAACAGAGTCCACTACAGAAGAAACTACTCTGTCCACAACAGAAGAAACGACAGAGTCCACCACAGAAGAAACATCAGAGTCAACGACAGAAGAAACAACCAGAACAAACAACAGAGTCCACTACAGAAGAAACTACTCGTCCACAACAGAAGAAACGACAGAGTCCACCACAGAAGAAACATCAGAGTCAACGACAGAAGAAACAACCGAGTCAACCACAATAACAACAGAGTCCACTACAGAAGAAACTACTCTGTCCACAACAGAAGAAACGACAGAGTCCACCACAGAAGAAACATCAGAGTCAACGACAGAAGAAACAACCGAGTCAACCACAGAAACAACAGAGTCCACTACAGAAGAAACTACTCTGTCCACAACAGAAGAAACGACAGAGTCCACCACAGAAGAAACATCAGAGTCAACGACAGAAGAAACAACCGAGTCAACCACAAAACAACAGAGTCCACTACAGAAGAAACTACTCTGTCCACAACAGAAGAAACGACAGAGTCCACCACAGAAGAAACATCAGAGTCAACGACAGAAGAAACAACCGAGTCAACCACTGAAACAACAGAGTCCACTACAGAAGAAACTACTCTGTCCACAACAGAAGAAACGACAGAGTCCACCACAGAAGAAACATCAGAGTCAACGACAGAAGAAACAACCGAGTCAACCACTGAAACAACAGAGTCCACTACAGAAGAAACTACTCTGTCCACAACAGAAGAAACGACAGAGTCCACCACAGAAGAAACATCAGAGTCAACGACAGAAGAAACAACCGAGTCAACCACAGAAACAACAGAGTCCACAACAGAAGAAACTACTCTGTCCACAACAGAAGAAACGACAGAGTCCACCACAGAAGAAACATCAGAGTCAACGACAGAAGAAACAACCGAGTCAACAACAGAGTCCACTACAGAAGAAACTACTCTGTCCACAACAGAAGAAACGACAGAGTCCACCACAGAAGAAACATCAGAGTCAACGACAGAAGAAACAACCGAGTCAACCACAGAAACAACAGAGTCCACTACAGAAGAAACTACTCTGTCCACAACAGAAGAAACGACAGAGTCCACCACAGAAGAAACATCAGAGTCAACGACAGAAGAAACAACCGAGTCAACCACAGAGACAACAGAGTCCACTACAGAAGAAACTACTCTGTCCACAACAGAAGAAACGACAGAGTCCACCACAGAAGAAACATCAGAGTCAACGACAGAAGAAACAACCGAGTCAACCCAGACAACAGAGTCCACTACAGAAGAAACTACTCTGTCCACAACAGAAGAAACGACAGAGTCCACCACAGAAGAAACATCAGAGTCAACGACAGAAGAAACAACCGAGTCAACCACAACAACAGAGTCCACTACAGAAGAAACTACTCTGTCCACAACAGAAGAAACGACAGAGTCCACCACAGAAGAAACATCAGAGTCAACGACAGAAGAAACAACCGAGTCAACCACAAAAACAACAGAGTCCACTACAGAAGAAACTACTCTGTCCACAACAGAAGAAACGACAGAGTCCACCACAGAAGAAACATCAGAGTCAACGACAGAAGAAACAACCGAGTCAAACACAGAGTCCACTACAGAAGAAACTACTCTGTCCACAACAGAAGAAACGACAGAGTCCACCACAGAAGAAACATCAGAGTCAACGACAGAAGAAACAACCGAGTCAACCACAGAAACAACAGAGTCCACTACAGAAGAAACTACTCTGTCCACAACAGAAGAAACGACAGAGTCCACCACAGAAGAAACATCAGAGTCAACGACAGAAGAAACAACCGAGTCAACCACAGAGACAACAGAGTCCACTACAGAAGAAACTACTCTGTCCACAACAGAAGAAACGACAGAGTCCACCACAGAAGAAACATCAGAGTCAACGACAGAAGAAACAACCGAGTCAACCACACAGAGTCCACTACAGAAGAAACTACTCTGTCCACAACAGAAGAAACGACAGAGTCCACCACAGAAGAAACATCAGAGTCAACGACAGAAGAAACAACCGAGTCAACCACCAACAGAGTCCACTACAGAAGAAACTACTCTGTCCACAACAGAAGAAACGACAGAGTCCACCACAGAAGAAACATCAGAGTCAACGACAGAAGAAACAACCGAGTCAACCACAGAAACAACAGAGTCCACTACAGAAGAAACTACTCTGTCCACAACAGAAGAAACGACAGAGTCCACCACAGAAGAAACATCAGAGTCAACGACAGAAGAAACAACCGAGTCAACCACAGAGACAACAGAGTCCACTACAGAAGAAACTACTCTGTCCACAACAGAAGAAACGACAGAGTCCACCACAGAAGAAACATCAGAGTCAACGACAGAAGAAACAACCGAGTCAACCAAAGAGTCCACTACAGAAGAAACTACTCTGTCCACAACAGAAGAAACGACAGAGTCCACCACAGAAGAAACATCAGAGTCAACGACAGAAGAAACAACCGAGTCAACCCACAACAGAGTCCACTACAGAAGAAACTACTCTGTCCACAACAGAAGAAACGACAGAGTCCACCACAGAAGAAACATCAGAGTCAACGACAGAAGAAACAACCGAGTCAACCACAGAAACAACAGAGTCCACTACAGAAGAAACTACTCTGTCCACAACAGAAGAAACGACAGAGTCCACCACAGAAGAAACATCAGAGTCAACGACAGAAGAAACAACCGAGTCAACCACAACAACAGAGTCCACTACAGAAGAAACTACTCTGTCCACAACAGAAGAAACGACAGAGTCCACCACAGAAGAAACATCAGAGTCAACGACAGAAGAAACAACCGAGTCAACCCACAACAGAGTCCACTACAGAAGAAACTACTCTGTCCACAACAGAAGAAACGACAGAGTCCACCACAGAAGAAACATCAGAGTCAGACGACAGAAGAAACAACCGAGTCAACCACAAACAACAGAGTCCACTACAGAAGAAACTACTCTGTCCACAACAGAAGAAACGACAGAGTCCACCACAGAAGAAACATCAGAGTCAACGACAGAAGAAACAACCGAGTCAACCACAGAAACAACAGAGTCCACTACAGAAGAAACTACTCTGTCCACAACAGAAGAAACGACAGAGTCCACCACAGAAGAAACATCAGAGTCAACGACAGAAGAAACAACCGAGTCAACAACAGAGTCCACTACAGAAGAAACTACTCTGTCCACAACAGAAGAAACGACAGAGTCCACCACAGAAGAAACATCAGAGTCAACGACAGAAGAAACAACCGAGTCAACCACAGAGTCCACTACAGAAGAAACTACTCTGTCCACAACAGAAGAAACGACAGAGTCCACCACAGAAGAAACATCAGAGTCAACGACAGAAGAAACCACAGAGTCCACTACAGAAGAAACTACTCTGTCCACAACAGAAGAAACGACAGAGTCCACCACAGAAGAAACATCAGAGTCAACGACAGAAGAAACAACCGAGTCAACAACAGAGTCCACTACAGAAGAAACTACTCTGTCCACAACAGAAGAAACGACAGAGTCCACCACAGAAGAAACATCAGAGTCAACGACAGAAGAAACAACCGAGTCAACCACAGAAAAGTCCACTACAGAAGAAACTACTCTGTCCACAACAGAAGAAACGACAGAGTCCACCACAGAAGAAACATCAGAGTCAACGACAGAAGAAACAACCGAGTCAACCACAGAAACAACAGAGTCCACTACAGAAGAAACTACTCTGTCCACAACAGAAGAAACGACAGAGTCCACCACAGAAGAAACATCAGAGTCAACGACAGAAGAAACAACCGAGTCAACCACAGCAACAGAGTCCACTACAGAAGAAACTACTCTGTCCACAACAGAAGAAACGACAGAGTCCACCACAGAAGAAACATCAGAGTCAACGACAGAAGAAACAACCGAGTCAACCACAGAAACAACAGAGTCCACTACAGAAGAAACTACTCTGTCCACAACAGAAGAAACGACAGAGTCCACCACAGAAGAAACATCAGAGTCAACGACAGAAGAAACAACCGAGTCAACCACAGAAACAACAGAGTCCACTACAGAAGAAACTACTCTGTCCACAACAGAAGAAACGACAGAGTCCACCACAGAAGAAACATCAGAGTCAACGACAGAAGAAACAACCGAGTCAACCACAGAGTCCACTACAGAAGAAACTACTCTGTCCACAACAGAAGAAACGACAGAGTCCACCACAGAAGAAACATCAGAGTCAACGACAGAAGAAACAACCGAGTCAACCACAGAAACAACAGAGTCCACTACAGAAGAAACTACTCTGTCCACAACAGAAGAAACGACAGAGTCCACCACAGAAGAAACATCAGAGTCAACGACAGAAGAAACAACCGAGTCAACCACAGAAACAACAGAGTCCACTACAGAAGAAACTACTCTGTCCACAACAGAAGAAACGACAGAGTCCACCACAGAAGAAACATCAGAGTCAACGACAGAAGAAACAACCGAGTCAACCACAGAAGAAACATCCGAGTCAACCACAGAGTCCACTACAGAAGAAACTACTCTGTCCACAACAGAAGAAACGACAGAGTCCACCACAGAAGAAACATCAGAGTCAACGACAGAAGAAACAACCGAGTCAACCACAGAAACAACAGAGTCCACTACAGAAGAAACTACTCTGTCCACAACAGAAGAAACGACAGAGTCCACCACAGAAGAAACATCAGAGTCAACGACAGAAGAAACAACCGAGTCAACCACAGAAACAACAGAGTCCACTACAGAAGAAACTACTCTGTCCACAACAGAAGAAACGACAGAGTCCACCACAGAAGAAACAGAGTCCACAACAGAAGAAACTACTCTGTCCACAACAGAAGAAACGACAGAGTCCACCACAGAAGAAACATCAGAGTCAACGACAGAAGAAACAACCGAGTCAACCACAACAGAGTCCACTACAGAAGAAACTACTCTGTCCACAACAGAAGAAACGACAGAGTCCACCACAGAAGAAACATCAGAGTCAACGACAGAAGAAACCACAGAGTCCACTACAGAAGAAACTACTCTGTCCACAACAGAAGAAACGACAGAGTCCACCACAGAAGAAACATCAGAGTCAACGACAGAAGAAACAACCGAGTCAACCACAGAAACAACAGAGTCCACTACAGAAGAAACTACTCTGTCCACAACAGAAGAAACGACAGAGTCCACCACAGAAGAAACATCAGAGTCAACGACAGAAGAAACAACCACCCCCCACAAAATCCACCACAGAAACCGAGTCAACGACAGAAAAACAGAGTCCACTACAGAAGAAACTACCGTAAACAAAAACACATACCACAAAAAGGAACGACAGAGTAACCACAGAAACAACAGAGTCCACTACAGAAGAAACTACTCTGTCCACAACAGAAGAAACGACAGAGTCCACCACAGAAGAAACATCAGAGTCAACGACAGAAGAAACAACCGAGTCAACCACAGAGTCCACTACAGAAGAAACTACTCTGTCCACAACAGAAGAAACGACAGAGTCAACCACAGAGTCCACTACAGAAGAAACTACTCTGTCCACAACAGAAGAAACGACAGAGTCCACCACAGAAGAAACATCAGAGTCAACGACAGAAGAAACAACCGAGTCAACAACAGAGTCCACTACAGAAGAAACTACTCTGTCCACAACAGAAGAAACGACAGAGTCCACCACAGAAGAAACATCAGAGTCAACGACAGAAGAAACAACCGAGTCAACCAACAACAGAGTCCACAACAGAAGAAACTACTCTGTCCACAACAGAAGAAACGACAGAGTCCACCACAGAAGAAACATCAGAGTCAACGACAGAAGAAACAACCGAGTCAACCACAGAGTCCACTACAGAAGAAACTACTCTGTCCACAACAGAAGAAACGACAGAGTCCACCACAGAAGAAACATCAGAGTCAACGACAGAAGAAACCACAGAGACCACTACAGAAGAAACTACTCTGTCCACAACAGAAGAAACGACAGAGTCCACCACAGAAGAAACATCAGAGTCAACGACAGAAGAAACAACCGAGTCAACACGACAACAGAGTCCACTACAGAAGAAACTACTCTGTCCACAACAGAAGAAACGACAGAGTCCACCACAGAAGAAACATCAGAGTCAACGACAGAAGAAACAACCGAGTCAACCACAGAGTCCACTACAGAAGAAACTACTCTGTCCACAACAGAAAAACGACAGAGTCACCACAGAAGAAACATCAGAGTCAACGACAAAAAACAAAAAACATCAACAAAAAACACCTACAACAAAAAACACAAGTCACACAAAACTCTCCCACAACCACCACAGAGTCCACTACAGAAGAAACTACTCTGTCCACAACAGAAGAAACGACAGAGTCCACCACAGAAGAAACATCAGAGTCAACGACAGAAGAAACAACCGAGTCAACCACAGAGTCCACTACAGAAGAAACTACTCTGTCCACAACAGAAGAAACGACAGAGTCCACCACAGAAGAAACATCAGAGTCAACGACAGAAGAAACAACCGAGTCAACCACAGAGTCCACTACAGAAGAAACTACTCTGTCCACAACAGAAGAAACGACAGAGTCCACCACAGAAGAAACATCAGAGTCAACGACAGAAGAAACAACCGAGTCAACCACAGAAACAACAGAGTCCACTACAGAAGAAACTACTCTGTCCACAACAGAAGAAACGACAGAGTCCACCACAGAAGAAACATCAGAGTCAACGACAGAAGAAACAACCGAGCAACCACAAACAGATCCACACAGAAAACCTCCACACACGCCCAAAACACACACAAAAACCAGCAACACAGAGTCCACTACAGAAGAAACTACTCTGTCCACAACAGAAGAAACGACAGAGTCCACCACAGAAGAAACATCAGAGTCAACGACAGAAGAAACAACCGAGTCAACCACAGAGTCCACTACAGAAGAAACTACTCTGTCCACAACAGAAGAAACGACAGAGTCCACCACAGAAGAAACATCAGAGTCAACGACAGAAGAAACAACCGAGTCAACCACAGAGTCCACTACAGAAGAAACTACTCTGTCCACAACAGAAGAAACGACAGAGTCCACCACAGAAGAAACATCAGAGTCAACGACAGAAGAAACAACCGAGTCAACCACAAAACAACAGAGTCCACTACAGAAGAAACTACTCTGTCCACAACAGAAGAAACGACAGAGTCCACCACAGAAGAAACATCAGAGTCAACGACAGAAGAAACAACCGAGTCAACCACAGAGTCCACTACAGAAGAAACTACTCTGTCCACAACAGAAGAAACGACAGAGTCCACCACAGAAGAAACATCAGAGTCAACGACAGAAGAAACAACCGAGTCAACCACAGAAACAACAGAGTCCACTACAGAAGAAACTACTCTGTCCACAACAGAAGAAACGACAGAGTCCACCACAGAAGAAACATCAGAGTCAACGACAGAAGAAACAACCGAGTCAACCACAGAAACAACAGAGTCCACTACAGAAGAAACTACTCTGTCCACAACAGAAGAAACGACAGAGTCCACCACAGAAGAAACATCAGAGTCAACGACAGAAGAAACACCGAGTCAACCACCACCAACACCCAAAAAGAAACACAGGTCCACACAACACCGTCCACCACAGAAGAAACATCAGAGTCAACGACAGAAGAAACATCAGAGTCAACGACAGAAGAAACAACCGAGTCAACCACAGAGTCCACTACAGAAGAAACTACTCTGTCCACAACAGAAGAAACGACAGAGTCCACCACAGAAGAAACATCAGAGTCAACGACAGAAGAAACAACCGAGTCAACCACAGAGTCCACTACAGAAGAAACTACTCTGTCCACAACAGAAGAAACGACAGAGTCCACCACAGAAGAAACATCAGAGTCAACGACAGAAGAAACAACCGAGTCAACCACAGAGTCCACTACAGAAGAAACTACTCTGTCCACAACAGAAGAAACGACAGAGTCCACCACAGAAGAAACATCAGAGTCAACGACAGAAGAAACAACCGAGTCAACCACAGAAACAACAGAGTCCACTACAGAAGAAACTACTCTGTCCACAACAGAAGAAACGACAGAGTCCACCACAGAAGAAACATCAGAGTCAACGACAGAAGAAACAACCGAGTCAACTACAGAAACAACAGAGTCCACTACAGAAGAAACTACTCTGTCCACAACAGAAGAAACGACAGAGTCCACCACAGAAGAAACATCAGAGTCAACGACAGAAGAAACAACCGAGTCAACACAAAACACAGAGTCCACTACAGAAGAAACTACTCTGTCCACAACAGAAGAAACGACAGAGTCCACCACAGAAGAAACATCAGAGTCAACGACAGAAGAAACAACCGAGTCAACCAACAGAGTCCACTACAGAAGAAACTACTCTGTCCACAACAGAAGAAACGACAGAGTCCACCACAGAAGAAACATCAGAGTCAACGACAGAAGAAACAACCGAGTCCAACAAGTCCACTACAGAAGAAACTACTCTGTCCACAACAGAAGAAACGACAGAGTCCACCACAGAAGAAACATCAGAGTCAACGACAGAAGAAACAACCAGTCAACCAAACAGAGTCCACTACAGAAGAAACTACTCTGTCCACAACAGAAGAAACGACAGAGTCCACCACAGAAGAAACATCAGAGTCAACGACAGAAGAAACAACCGAGTCAACCACGGACAGAGTCCACTACAGAAGAAACTACTCTGTCCACAACAGAAGAAACGACAGAGTCCACCACAGAAGAAACATCAGAGTCAACGACAGAAGAAACAACCGAGTCAACCAAACAGAGTCCACTACAGAAGAAACTACTCTGTCCACAACAGAAGAAACGACAGAGTCCACCACAGAAGAAACATCAGAGTCAACGACAGAAGAAACAACCGAGTCACAAACAACAGAGTCCACTACAGAAGAAACTACTCTGTCCACAACAGAAGAAACGACAGAGTCCACCACAGAAGAAACATCAGAGTCAACGACAGAAGAAACAACAAGTCAACCACAGAAACAACAGAGTCCACTACAGAAGAAACTACTCTGTCCACAACAGAAGAAACGACAGAGTCCACCACAGAAGAAACATCAGAGTCAACGACAGAAGAAACAACCGAGTCAACCACAAAAACAGAGTCCACTACAGAAGAAACTACTCTGTCCACAACAGAAGAAACGACAGAGTCCACCACAGAAGAAACATCAGAGTCAACGACAGAAGAAACAACCGAGTCAACCACAGAAACAACAGAGTCCACAACAGAAGAAACTACTCTGTCCACAACAGAAGAAACGACAGAGTCCACCACAGAAGAAACATCAGAGTCAACGACAGAAGAAACAACCGAGTCAACCACAGAAACAACAGAGTCCACTACAGAAGAAACTACTCTGTCCACAACAGAAGAAACGACAGAGTCCACCACAGAAGAAACATCAGAGTCAACGACAGAAGAAACAACCGAGTCAACCACAGAAACAACAGAGTCCACTACAGAAGAAACTACTCTGTCCACAACAGAAGAAACGACAGAGTCACCACAGAAGAAACATCAGAGTCAACGACAGAAAAACAACCGAACAACAAAACAGAGTCCACTACAGAAGAAACTACTCTGTCCACAACAGAAGAAACGACAGAGTCCACCACAGAAGAAACATCAGAGTCAACGACAGAAGAAACAACCGAGTCAACCACAAAACAACAGAGTCCACAACAGAAGAAACTACTCTGTCCACAACAGAAGAAACGACAGAGTCCACCACAGAAGAAACATCAGAGTCAACGACAGAAGAAACAACCGAGTCAACCACAGAAGAAACAACAGAGTCCACTACAGAAGAAACTACTCTGTCCACAACAGAAGAAACGACAGAGTCCACCACAAAGAAACATCAGAGTCAACGACAGAAGAAACAACCGAGTCAACCACAAGACCAAAGAAGAAACTACTCTGTCCACAACAAAGAAACGACAGAGTCACCAAGAAGAAACATCAGAGTCAACGACAGAAGAAACAACCGAGTCAACCACAGAGTCCACTACAGATGAAACTACTCTGTCCACAACAGAAGAAACGACAGAGTCCACCACAGAAGAAACATCAGAGTCAACGACAGAAGAAACAACCGAGTCAACCACAGAAGAAACATCAGAGTCAACGACAGAAGAAACAACCGAGTCAACCACAGAATCAACAGAGTCCAGCACAGAAGAAACTACTCTGTCGACAACAGAAGAAACGACAGAGTCCACCACAGAAGAAACATCAGAGTCAACGACAGAAGAAACAACTGAGTCAACCACAGAGTCCACTACAGAAGAAACTACTCTGTCCACAACAGAAGAAACGACAGAGTCCACCACAAAGAAACATCAGAGTCAACGACAGAAGAAACAACCGAGTCAACCAAAAAACAGAGTCCACTACAGAAGAAACTACTCTGTCCACAACAGAAGAAACGACAGAGTCCACCACAGAAGAAACATCAGAGTCAACGACAGAAGAAACAACCGAGTCAACCACAGAAACAACAGAGTCCACTACAGAAGAAACTACTCTGTCCACAACAGAAGAAACGACAGAGTCCACCACAGAAGAAACATCAGAGTCAACGACAGAAGAAACAACCGAGTCAACCACAGAAACAACAGAGTCCACTACAGAAGAAACTACTCTGTCCACAACAGAAGAAACGACAGAGCCACCACAGAAGAAACATCAGAGTCAACGACAGAAGAAACAACCGAGTCAACCACAAAAACAGAGTCCACTACAGAAGAAACTACTCTGTCCACAACAGAAGAAACGACAGAGTCCACCACAGAAGAAACATCAGAGTCAACGACAGAAGAAACAACCGAGTCAACCACAGAAACGACAGAGTCCACCACAGAAGAAACATCAGAGTCAACGACAGAAGAAACAACCGAGTCAACCACAGAAACAACAGAGTCCACTACAGAAGAAACTACTCTATCCACAACTGAAGAAACGACAGAGTCCACTACAGAAGAAACTACTCTGTCCACAACAGAAGAAACGACAGAGTCCACCACAGAAGAAACATCAGAGTCAACGACAGAAGAAACAACCGAGTCAACCACCAACACAGAGTCCACTACAGAAGAAACTACTCTGTCCACAACAGAAGAAACGACAGAGTCCACCACAGAAGAAACATCAGAGTCAACGACAGAAGAAACAACCGAGTCAACCACAGAAGAAACGACAGAGTCCACCACAGAAGAAACATCAGAGTCAACGACAGAAGAAACAACCGAGTCAACCACAGAAACAACAGAGTCCACTACAGAAGAAACTACTCTGTCCACAACAGAAGAAACGACAGAGTCCACCACAGAAGAAACATCAGAGTCAACGAAAAAACTCCAACAGAAAACACTAACAAAAACGACAGTCCACCACAGAAGAAACATCAGAGTCACAGAAGAAACAACCGAGTCAACCACAGAGTCCACTACAGAAGAAACTACTCTGTCCACAACAGAAGAAACGACAGAGTCCACCACAGAAGAAACATCAGAGTCAACGACAGAAGAAACAACCGAGTCAACCACAGAAACAACAGAGTCCACTACAGAAGAAACTACTCTGTCCACAACTGAAGAAACGACAGAGTCCACCACAGAAGAAACATCAGAGTCAACGACAGAAATAACAACAGAGTCAACCACAGAATCCACACTAGAACCAAGCACAAAATCACATAATACAGAAGAAAGTACAGAGCAGGATACGGAGCCCATGTGTGACTGTACTTGCTTTATTGAACCCGGAGAAGATTCCTGTATTTGTGACTGCAGCTCTGAATCAACGACAGAATCAATAACAGAACCCCCAACAGAATCTCATCATACTGAAGAAAGTACAGAGCAGGATACGGAGCCCATGTGTGACTGTACTTGCTTTATTGAACCCGGAGAAGATTCCTGTATTTGTGACTGCAGCTCTGAATCAACGACAGAATCAATAACAGAACCCTCGAAAGAATCTCATTATACTGAAGAAAGTACAGAGCAGGATACGGAGCCCATGTGTGACTGTACTTGCTTTATTGAACCCGGAGAAGATTCCTGTACTTGTGACTGCAGCTCTGAATTAACTACAGAATCGATAACAGAACCCCCAAAAGAATCTCATCATACTGAAGAAAGTACAGAGCAGGATACGGAGCCCATGTGTGACTGTACTTGCTTTATTAAACCCGGAGAAGATTCCTGTATTTGTGACTGCAGCTCTGAATTAACTACAGAATCGACAACAGAACCCTCGAAAGAATCTCATCATACTGAAGAAAGTACAGAGCAGGATACGGAGCCCATGTGTGACTGTACTTGCTTTATTGAACCCGGAGAAGATTCCTGTACTTGTGACTGCAGCTCTGAATTAACTACAGAATCAATAACAGAACCCCCAACAGAATCTCATCATACTGAAGAAAGTACAGAGCAGGATACGGAGCCCATGTGTGACTGTACTTGCTTTATTGAACCCGGAGAAGATTCCTGTACTTGTGACTGCAGCTCTGAATCAACTACAGAATCAATAACAGAACCCCCAACAGAATCTCATCATACTGAAGAAAGTACAGAGCAGGATACGGAGCCCATGTGTGACTGTACTTGCTTTATTGAACCCGGAGAAGATTCCTGTACTTGTGACTGCAGCTCTGAATTAACTACAGAATCAATAACAGAACCCCCAAAAGAATCTCATCATACTGAAGAAAGTACAGAGCAGGATACGGAGCCCATGTGTGACTGTACTTGCTTTATTGAACCCGGAGAAGATTCCTGTACTTGTGACTGCAGCTCTGAATTAACTACAGAATCAATAACAGAACCCCCAAAAGAATCTCATTATACTGAAGAAAGTACAGAGCAGGATACGGAGCCCATGTGTGACTGTACTTGCTTTATTAAACCCGGAGAAGATTCCTGTATTTGTGACTGCAGCTCTGAATTAACTACAGAATCGACAACAGAACCCCCAACAGAATCTCATCATACTAAAGAGCAGGATACGGAGCCCATGTGTGACTGTACTTGCTTTATTGAACCCGGAGAAGATTCCTGTACTTGTGACTGCAGCTCTGAATTAACCACAGAACCCTCAAAAGAATCTCATCATACTGAAGAAAGTACAGAGCAGAATACTGAACCCTTGTGTGACTGTACTTGCTTTATTGAACCCGGAGAAGATTCCTGTACTTGTGACTGCAGCTCTAAATTACCCACAGAACCCTCAAAAGAATCTCATCATACTGAAGAAAGTACAGAGCAGAATACTGAGCCCTTGTGTGACTGTACTTGCTTTATTGAACCCGGAGAAGATTCCTGTACTTGTGACTGCAGCTCTAAATCAACGACGACATAACAGAACCCTCGAAAGAATCTCATCATACTGAAGAAAGTACAGAGCAGGATACGGAGCCCATGTGTGACTGTACTTGCTTTATTGAACCCGGAGAAGATTCCTGTACTTGTGACTGCAGCTCTAAATTACCCACAGAACCCTCAAAAGAATCTCATCATACTGTAGAAAGTACAGAGCAGGATACTGAGCCCTTGTGTGACTGTACTTGCTTTATTGAACCCGGAGAAGATTCCTGTACTTGTGACTGCAGCTCTAAATTACCCACAGAACCCTCAAAAGAATCTCATCATACTGAAGAAAGTACAGAGCAGAATACTGAGCCCTTGTGTGACTGTACTTGCTTTATTGAACCCGGAGAAGATTCCTGTACTTGTGACTGCAGCTCCAAATTACCCACAGAACCCCCAAAAGAATGTCATCATACTGAAGAAAGTAAAGAGCAGGATACGGAGCCCTTGTGTGACTGTACTTGCTTTATTGAACCCGGCGAAGATTCTTGTATTTGTGACTGCTGCTTACCCAAAGAATCAATAACAGAACCCGCCAAAGAATCTCATCATTCTAAAGAAAGTACAGAGCAGAATACGGAGCCGATGTGTGACTGTACCTGCTTCATTGAACCCAGTAAAGATTCATGTAGCTGCGATTGTTGTTCTGAAGCAAAATCGATAACTCGATTACCTCAGCCGATCGTTAAAACTTTGCAGTGAAACATCCCCCCAAGGACAGTACAACTAAAAATTGGGTAAGTATGGAAGGTGTATACCCGATCCCACGCACACTATTTAATTGGATTTTCCTTTATTTTCTACAGAATCTAGAAACCAGTCGATTGAAGGAAATCTTGTATACAAATAGCGACGACGACCCACAGACCGTATAATCCTGAATTTAAGCAACGCCTTAAGATTGTATACAACATAAACTAACTTAATTTCAAATAGATTTAGAAGCAAATCTGTGATATTTAATCATTTTTAAGAAAAACATTTAGTTAATAAGTTATATAGACAAATTTTACTTAATGTACATAAAAACGAGAGAGAGCTTAAGTTAGCAGATATCAGCACCGATCGGTTTGACCGATAGAGAATGACAGTATGCTTATAAGTAGAAGTGGCCAAAATGTGAATTAAAAGTGAAAGTGATGAAAAAGTATGATTTGAGAATAAAACGGATGAATATCTGAAGGATTTATACGATTTACGTCTCAAATAGGGCCAAATGTATAGTTAAGCCAAAAAATGTTAATTCATTTGAAAATATTAACAAATTCTGAAGTAATTTGGTTTTGTCCTTAATTAATAGAAAATAAACTTACTTAATAAAAAAATTTAGTGTTGTTTAATTTCTGCCCACTCTGGCAATATTTCCGCCATTTTTTGCACGCAGTGGCAACTCGTACGAACAGTGTGGCCCATTTGTAAAGCATGGAGTTGCCACATTTTCACAAATGTTAAGTATTTTGCTATCATTAACTAATTAATGCTGATTTCTTTATGAATTTCTTTTAATGCCTAATTTGTGTCTAATTTGTGAAACTTCACAGACGGAAGATGCTAACCGAAGAATAAGAGATCCGCTGCCTTCAACCACAAGATGCGGTGTAGGTAATTCGGTTTTAAGCTGCACGTATGCGCTTTCTGCGGTCGTTGTTCAGACTTAAGTGGCATTGCCTTCAGTCTCTCACCCTTTCCTTATCCTATTTGGGTGCGGCTGAGGTTTTTGCATGCTTCAGTATTGCGGCTGCAGCAGGCACTTAAAATCATTTAATGCAAGGCGTTAAAATGCAAGCATAAAGGAACGACATTTTCAAGTTACTTATATGGAGTGAAGTGGATGTCTTGTAAGCTCTTGGCTGGCTTTATTTGGGTACCAATATCTAAAAAAAAATAAAGTGCTTAGAATATTTTGTCATTCAATTGACTTGAAAATTCATCTGAGATGTCCCAGAACTACCTGTTCTAAAGAAGAAATGATTCAGATGTAAACTGTCGTGAGCAAATTGAATTGGACGACATCAAAGAGAAGCATATCGGTATAACCTATCGCAAGGGTGTCCTCATACATCTTTGGTCACTCGTCAAACATTTTTAAAAAGTAAAGACACATTCATCGTATAGCCCCTACCTTGCACCTACGATCTCTTCAAAGTTTGTTTAAAAGATAAAACATTCGATTCTGATGAGATTGTCAAAAGGATGATAATAGAGAAAAGTTCTACGAGCGTGGAATTATGCATTATGCACATTCACCGTATAGACCCGACCTTTAACCTACAGATTTATATTTGTTACGATCTCTTAAAAATTTCTTTAAATGATAAAACATGCGATTCTGATGAGTCAAGGGGTCCACCTAAAGCTCTACGTACCTCTGGATACATGCAGCCTTACTTATAGCTCAGGTATATTCCATTTTCCTTTTCTAAAACTATAGTCTAACGTTTTTCTAGAGCTTACAGTTAGAAAACACGCTGATAGTACGTGGGTTGCTATTTAAGTTTCTGGCCTAGGTCACTTCTAGCCATTTTAGGACCAATTGGCCTTTTCCCAAAAAAATTTTGGACTTTTATCGATAGAAGCTCCATACAACTCTTTTATAAGTGACCACGTTTGATATCGAATAACGATTAATCAAAATGAATTAACTCGCGAACATTTTCGTGCAATCATTTTTCACAACTTTCGACGTGGATTATCACGACAAGATGAACTTAAATCTTTGTATGGCGATGAAGCACCATCCTATAGCACTGTGAAATATTGGTTTTATGAATTCAATCACGGGCGACGCTCGCTCGAAGACGAAGGTCGTCCAAAATGCCGTGCGTGAACTGATAATGCAATATCGTCAAGTGACATACCGTGAGATAGAGGCATCCTTGGGCATTTCTTCCACCAGCATACATTCGATATTGCATGAACACCTGGGCCTAAAAAAAAGGTTTGTTCTCGTTGGATCCCGCACAATTTGACAATCGCTCAAACAAAAAAGGCTCGTGTGGATTGGTGCAAAGAAATTTTGAAAAAATATAATCGCGGTGTTTCAAAAGACGTTTATAAGATCGTCACAGGTGACGAATTCTGGATCTATGCAAAACAGCAATCGACCGTGTGGGTCCTCGAAGACGAGCCAAATCCAACGAAAATCGTTCGTGGAAGAAGCACTTCGAAGCAAATGGTCGCCTGATTCTTCGGTAAAACTGATCATGTGGCGACTTTTCCGCTTGAGCAACGTAGGACGGTCAATTCTGAGTGGTACACCACAATTTGTTTGCCTGAAGTCTTCGGAGAAATTCGAAAAACGAACAAGAGAAGACAGATCATTGTGCACCATGACAATGCGAGTTCTCAGCAGCGCCTTTTTGACCGTCCAAAACGTCGAATTGATGGGTCATCCGCCGTACAGCCCTGACTTGGCACCCCAAGGACTTCTTTTTATTCCCGCACATCAAGGGAAAAATGCGTGATCAACGATTTTCGTCGCCAGAAGTACTCTGTTGAAGAGTTCAAAAACCATGTTTTGGAGGTATCTCAATCGGAGTGGAAAAAGTGCTTCGACAATTGCTTTGAGCGCATGCAAAGTGTATAAATCTTGCTGGAGAATACTTTGATAAACAATAAAACCATTTTTGATCATAAATATTCGCGTTTTCATTATTAGGCCAGAAATATATATATAGCAACCTACGTATTTCTCATTCCTTACACAAAACGGACTAAAATGTTGTCGAAATCACTTGTTAATTAAGTTTATTGCGACACCAATTTTCGACCTTTTTTTTTTGGTCATTAGAGAGTTGGTTGGGAGGTCTTTGAATTAGTTCGACTGCTATTATTAGGGTTTGGGCTGGTTTTGGCCATAAGTAGCCATAATAGTGTCATTGCCTATGATAAATGATGGCGGTGTTGGACACACAAGTTGGAGACGGAAGCGACGGAAGTGTGTGTGTGTGAGAGAGAGGTGGCGTGGGCGTGTCAACAGCCACACAAAATGCATGTATTGCATATGAGAAATCTCTTTCTCTTTACAAATACTTTTGCACACAAACGTACATACAAATCAACTGTCAAATGCAATATGCCACCCAAAAGTAGGCAGCATAAAATACACCAAAATACAAATAAATATTAAACTTTAATAAGAGCAAAGTACAATTATTAGATCATCGTTTTCTCAACTGGGCAGAGAGCTGGCTAATAATAAGGTTCGTATTAAAACTAAAACGTCACCGAAAACATTTTCTTTTAACATTGGAAAAAGTTTGAGAAAACCAAATTCATTTCTGATGAAGTTATCAAAAGGATAATAAGAAAGAAAAGTTCTATGAGCGTGAAATTATGCAGCTGCAAAATTAATGCCACATCCACGGTATAGCCCCAACCTTGCACCTTCAGATTTTCATTTGTTTCGATCTCTTCCAAATTCTTTTAATGATAAAACATTCGATTCCGATGATGTTTTTTTTTTTTTTTTTTTTTTTTTTTTGTTAAAAGGATGTTAAGAAAGAAAAGTTCTACGAGCGTGGAACCCAATATATCTCTAATCAGCCTCCCTTAGTGCCAGTGGGATTCACACAAATATATTTTCTCGCCCATTTTTTACTTTGGTCAGAATCAAGGCTGCAAAACGGACTGAAACCGAACCTCTAAGAACCAGTTCGGTTCGGGTTTCTTAAATTGGCCGAACCGGACCATGAACCGAACCTTCTACATTTTTGATCCCTCGAACCTGAACCCGAACCACTTATTCAAAAAAAAAAAAAATGGTTCGGTTCACAATATTAAGTAATTTTTCAACCGAAAGAAATTCTCGATATGTTTATTTAAAACTTAACTTTAAATGACTCTACGACTGACTGTAAGGGAAGTTAGAAATAGAATAGAATATAGATATTTTTTTTTTTTTTTTTTTTTTTTTTTTATTTGATTTTTAAATAGTGTAACCCTAATACTGTAAGGAAGTTATAGAATATGAGTAATTTTTTTTTTTTTTTTTTTTTTTTTTTTAGTTAGTTTGATTTTTAAATAGTGTAACCCTAATACTGTAAGGGAAGTTAGAAATAGAATAGAGAATTTTTTTTTTTTTGTTTTTTTTTTTTTTTAGTTAGTTTGATTTTTTAATAGGGTAACCCTAATACTGTAAGGGAAGTTAGAAATAGAATAGAATATATTTTTTTTTTTTTTTTTTTAGTTAGTTTTTTTTTTTTTTTTTTTTTAGTTAGTTTGATTTTTAAATAGTGTAACCCTAATACTGTAAGGGAAGTTAGAAATAGAATAGAAGAGAGCATTTTTTTTTTTTTTTTTTTTTTAGTTAGTTAGTTTGATTTTTAAATAGTGTAACCCTAATACTGTAGGTTAGAAATAGAATGAATTGAATTTTTTTTTTTTTTTTTAGTTAGTTTGATTTTTAATTATTGTAACCCTAATACAAAATTTTTTTACTGTTACTTTTAAGCAAGAATATAGAAATAGAAAGCAAATATAAAATCTATCAATAATGTTATAGATTCCTTCGAAAATTGTCCAAGAGAACATACATCAAAAATAATTTAATAATTTGGAAAGGTCTTTAAAAAATATATAAATATATACACTAAAATCTGTTTCTTCTAATCTAAGATTTAGTAGAAATAAAAAGTTCAAAAATGATATAATGCGTACAGAGAAAAAAAAAAAGATATCCGTACTAAAATTAAACCCAATAAATGTCAGTTGTTGGTGGATTCCAGATATTATGAAACCAAAGTACAATCAGGTTCGACTCGTACTTGAAATTTTAAACCGAAGTTCGTGACTTGAATTAACTTAGTCGGGATTTACACGATGAAGCAAACTTCATGAAGTTCTCTTAGTAGGCGTAAAATTGAGGGGAACTCATTTAGACCTATTAAACGAAAAGTATAGAAGTACATTTAAGTCTCTCGCCTACTAAGAAAACTTCATGAAGTTTGCTTCATCGTGTAAATCCCGTCTTAAACAAGGCAAGGTCGCCTATATTATATTATATAATATGTATAAATTAATCGTAAATAAAAGCTCCATATTGATCCATTCTCCCATTTTCACTCGAACTTTTTGGATTTGAAACCGGTTTTAGAAGCAAGTTTGGTCTCTAATTCGCAAAAAGTTTGCGAAAGTGAAAATGGGAGCATGGCTGATTATGTTTTTTTCAAGTGAACCGAGGTTCGAAAAAAAAAACTGGGGTTCAGAGGATCCAGGAAGCGGTCCGTGAACCTCACTGGTTCGAACCTCTTCCAAAATTTCGAATGTTTGCAGCCCTGGTCAGAATAAAGACTAGGGAATTGCCAAGACAAGCGCATAGTGAGCTATTTAAAGTAGTAGTAGTAATATTTATTTTCTATTTTTTTTTTTTTTTTTTTCCATTGTCCCTATTAGGACCCAATTGTCATTTAGATTAAAAAGTTTGGCATATTCTGCGTCAAGCCTAAACGTTTACATTGATTTGCATAATTTATACCGTCAGAAAAATGAAAAAATACACCGTGAACATTTACGTGCAATTTTTTTTTACACTTTTAAGCGATGGAGATTGAGTTAAACAGCTCATTAAATTGTCAAATTGCATTTCACCGTTCAAACCTTACCATTATTAACCATAAATTATTCAATATCCAGCTCATAAAATAAAACTAACCTAAAGAAGCGTTGTCTTTCAACCATTTTTCATCATCATTTCTTTGAGTAGGTAATGACGACGGTCCTTTGCTCAAAACTGTCATTTCTTATATTGAATGAATTGTTTTTCATGTCAAAGTCAAGATTTTGCTGCTACTTTTCCGGGACACATTTCCGGGGTCTGTCTAATAGTTGTGCGCGACGACGGCAACAACAACAACAACAATAACAAAATGTGTGACATATTACATAATAATTTTCGCATTTTTATGTCATTAATGTCAGGGCATAACAAAAATAATTGGACATTGTCGTAATTTCTTGCAAGCAGCTTTGATTGGAAAGAAAGATGAAACTGAAAGGCAAGCGAAGGATACAACAACAACAACAAAAAAAAGCTGTATAAATATTTTGCCGGAAATGTTAAATTGCAATTGAAATGGCTGGCCAGGGCATTGTGTGTGTGTGAGGCTAGTGATGGCAACACAATGCATTTAATTTCGCGGGTAAGGACTTCCATCTCAACTCCTGTCACGCACTCATTTCTAGTTTCAAAGTTTGGTACATTTATTTTCGGTGTGAAATGAATTGAATGTGGTAAACGGCTTTTGTGTGTGTCAATGAATCAATGTGGCTAATGCAGCCCACAGAATGCAATTGGGCAAAAACAACAACAACAACAACAAGAGCAATTATAGCTGCAACAACAACAACATTTCACTTTCATTTGTAATGACCGGCGTGGCTAATTAGTGCGTTTCTTTGATATCATACAATACAATACAATACACACAAAATGTAGCATACATTTCCCACAGTAAATTACGTGACAAAAATGAGTAAAGCTTCCTTAATTGCATTTGCCCATATATAAATACATAAAATATATATATCACTTGTTTTTGTTACATATATATAAAACAAACATATAATCATTATGGGACCACCATCATCATCATCATCATCATCCATCCAACCAACCGCATTTTGTCTATTTTTGCAGTCAATTTTTAATTCATTCCAATCAGCAAAATTCATTAGCAATTCATTTACCACACTCAAAAGTTTCCTAATTTGAATTTACTTTACACTTTTCGTAAATGTTTGAGGATTTAGCACGCTTTAAGTTTACTTAGAAAAAAAAGTTGCTTGAACCAAACCCCTAAAAACCGAACCAAGAAACGAACCTCTTATATTTTTGACCCCTCGAACCTGAACCCGAACCGGACCTTTTTTCCGAAAATAGGGTTCGGTTCACAATAAGAAGTAATTTTACAAACGAAAAAATCTTAATGAGATTATTCAAAATTAAATCTCGAAGAGTCACTACGTCTGATTGTAAAGAAGGAAATAAACGTTATGAAATTGCAAATCATTTGAAAACGAGAAGGCAAAGCTAACTTCGACTTTGTACCGAAGTTTAAATACACTTGAAAAACTTTACTCCAACTGATTTAACTGGAAAATATATATAGGATATAGATATCAGATATTTAAAATTTTTAAATCATTGATAATAAAAAATTTCATACCATAAAAAAAACTTTTCTTAGTAAAACACATTTTCCGACCGATCGGTCCTTTGGCAGCTATATGCTATAGTCATCCGATTTTGATAAATTTTTTTCAAAATTATGTGAAAGCATATAAAACTAATATATACCAAGATTGGGGACGCTACGATAGAAAACAAAAAAGTTTTTCTCACAACGACTTATTTTTCGACCGATCGTTCCTATGGCAGCTATATGCTATAGTGATCCGATTTTGATACATTTTTCCAGAATTATGTGGAAGCATATAAAACTATCATATACCAAGATTAGTGACGCTACGATGGGAAACAAAAAAGTTTTTTTCACTAGACCTAGTTCTTAGACCGATCGTTCCTATGGCAGCTATATGATATAGTCCTTCGATTTTGATCAATTTTTCCAGAATTGTGTGGAATATAATAACGATTGGAAACATATAAAACTAATATATACCACGATTGGAGACGCTACGATGGAAAACAAAAAAGTTTTTCTCACAACGACTTATTTTTCGACCGATCGTTCCTATGGCAGCTATATGATATAGTCATCCGATCCGGTCGGTTCCGACATATTAGTTGCGTGCAGTAAAAAGAAGACTCTCTGCAAAATTTCAGCTCGATAGCTTTAAAACTGAGAGACTAGTTCGCGTAGAAACAGACAGACGGACAGACGGACGGACGGAAAAGCGGAAATAAACTCAGCTCGTCGTCCTGATCAAGAATATATATAGTTTATGGGGTCGGAAATGAATATTTCTATGCGTTACAAACTTCTTTTCAAGTGTATAAAAATTACAAGTCATTTGAAAAAGATCTAAAAATGAAGACCTTAAAAATATTGCGCTAATTTAGTTCACGTATAGATGAACTTCTCCAGAAAGATATAGTGCCTACACAAAAGAAAAAACCAGAGATATTTGGACAAAAATCAATCCCAATCAATGTGAAGTTTGAGAGGGTTAACTTGTACGGATTTTCCAATTCTGAAATTCTGGTCTCGATCCCGTCTTTGGCTCGGTTATGTTTGTTTTTAACTCGAAATATGCTGTTTTCAACAAAACACACGGGATTGATTTTAGTTTGTTATTAAATGTAAAGAGAGTGGACGAGATAAAGATTTTCCTTCGCTATGACATTCTAATTCCGAATTTGTTTTAATCTCTATGCAATACTATATGATTTTCAAGGTCGGTTTCGAACTTGAAATATGACTTTTCGGATTGATACAAGAATTTTAGGACTGTTTTATGTACAATCAAGTTCGACTCGTACTTAAAATTTTAATTTGAATGTCGGGACAACATCAGTTTTATCCAGGGATTAATCCCGAAACGAATATCGGTACCGGTTCCGGTACGAACCAAAATGAGAATTGCGGTTAAAGGTTCTATTTCGGTTTTCGGTTCCGATTCGGTACTCAGATTTTCATTACGGTATACCGGTACTAATTTTTTTAAGTCTAATGTAATCCAGGTTCTCCTATATGGTTCTACAACATGGAAAATGACCAATTCCATCGTGTCAAAACTTCAAACCGACAAATTTCCCGCAACAGAATTCAAAACATTGACCTGTTACGGCGAGCCAGAATGGTATAATCCGAAGGAAGAAATGGAGCTGGATTGGCCATACTTGGCGTACAAAAAAAGGCTATGGAATGGAACCCCTTTAAATGGGATTGGTCGGGCACCAGGCATACCCTAAGAGACCAGGAGAAGGACAGTCGATAAAGAAGCTCGAAGTATGGGCAAAACTTGGGGTGAACTTAAAGCAAGCGCAAATAATAGAGTTCGGTAGAGAGGAGGAGTGGTTGATGCCCTGTGTCCCTTGAGGGAATAAAGACCCAAAGAAAGAAAGAAAGGCACTTAACGTCATAAAACTTGTCTATGAAATGAACCGAACCGTTTTCTTTTGAGTTTTTCGGTTAGGTTCAGCATTTTTCAACAGACTGGTTTGGTTTACGCGCATGTATTAGCGGTTCGGTTCGGTTTACGAGCACGAATTAGCCTTTCTGTTCGGTTCAGAACCGGTTTGCATCCCTTTATAAAAAGAATGATGGTGATTCCTAATGATTTTTGAGTCTGTTTGGCAATATAATACATCACATCCGGTTTTTTGCTAATTTGAGTTTAAAGTTGTTAAAAATTTTTAATTTTTGAGCATTGTTAACCTTGTTTTGTGGTTTCTTTTGATCCTCCTTGATTTTATCATAAAGAACTATGCTTTAGCTTGAAATTGAACTATCTTCAAGAATTTTGCGATTTTTTTCAACAAAGATATAGCATTTTTTATAATTTACAACAACAACTTCATGCTGCAGCGAAACATTTTGTTTTGTCCAGTCGTTTTATTTATTAAAAATTTCAGTTTGAGCCAAGAGAAAGCATTGTAAACGAAAGACAAAGTACCGTAAAAACTAAGCTAACAATACGAAAACGAATACCGAACTAAAAGATCTATTCTTTAGCTTTAAATTAAATTATCTTGCAGAATTTTGCGATTTTTTTTAACAAAGATATAGAATTTTTCTATAATTAACAACAACAACTTCATGCTGCAGCGAAACTTTTTGTTCTGGACAGGCATATTGTTTATAAACATTTCTGTTTGAGCCAAGAGAAAGCATTGTAAACGAAAGACAAGGAACCGTAAAAACTAAGGTACCAATACGAAATCGAATACCGAACTAAAAGATCTATTCTTTAGCTTTAAATTAAATTATCTTACTGAATTTTGCGATTTTTTTTAACAAAGATATAGCATTTTTTCAATAATTAACAACAACAACTTTATGCCGCAGCGAAACTTTTTATTTTGTCCAGATGTATTATTTGTTAAAAATTTCTGTTTGAGCCAAGAGAAAGCATTGTAAACGAAGGAGAAGGTATCGGTATAACGAAACAAACCGAATACCGAAATAAACTAGAACCTAAAGAGCACATTTTAACGAAACATAAGTTTCGGTAACTGAACTAGGATACAGTTTGATTCCCTGATTAAAAAAAAACAAACTATTTCGAGGTTCGAACCATAACCTGGGGTTCAGGGATACCACGAACCGATCCCTTTTCTTTAAAATCCGCACAGGTTCGAGAGCCCCCTTACCTTATTCCCAATTTTGGTAATCTAATTATATAATAATTTTTATAGAAATCGAATTAAAGCCTTATTTTATTTCCTACTTTTCTGGTCTTAGCCAAGTTTAACCACTCATTGGTCACCTGAGACAAAACAAATATATAAAAAAAAAAACATCCAGCGCAAACACAAAGGAGGGTGAAGGGATAGCCAGCTAATGACATGAGGGCGCTGCTGCTGCCCTCACCTGTTGCATGGACCCTTATCAGTTGGCTGGGAGAGCTCAATTGGTCACATATCCCTAGTAGAACGACCGACCATAGCAAAGCCAAGCAAATCGGCAGGCAATTTGATGTCAATTATGCCAAAGCCAACCCAGCTTTTAGCCTGACCAGACCAAACTAGACTGACTAAGGAATATGTTGTTGCACATACGTTTGTTGGCTGCTTCTTTACAACATCGAGCACGGCTCGAGTTGCATAGCTGGGTGGTAGTTCCTCCCATCATTCCTTTTTCGAATGGGGTGTGGAGGGGGTAGAAAAAAGCCACCACAAGCTGAAAACAAAACTTGGACGTTGCTTGCACAATGCAAATAAATAATTAAATGATTGCATTTTGCTTTTGAATTTGTTGCAATGCATAAAATGTAAATATATATAAATCATAAGAACAGAATGGAGCAAAATATCTGGCCAAGAATTGGAATGTGTTTGCTATCCATCAGGTAATGCGGCGACGGCACATACCAATATGAAATAGAGAAAGATTTGATACTCTGACACAAAAAAATGTGAGCTAGCGCATATGAAAGAGTAAAATGAGTAAGCTACAACAACAATGCGCCTAATTTTTGCTTAAGTGTTAGGAAATTGGAAAAAAAAGTGATAATGTGTCTAATGTATATTAATATTTTTAGCTACTTATGGAACATTGTGATATATAAAGGGGTAAGTGGACGGAATGTACATATATTTAGGCATATTTTGTGAAAAGTTCAAACCGATCGAGTAAATATATATATTTTTTTCACAATATTTTTAGTGTGTGCAAACTTTAAATCAAAATAAATATACCCTCTCTGCAAGTGTATACAAATGTGTGAATTATTGTATATACATGCATGACAGGCAGATAGCAAATAGTTTTTGAGTGTTGATTTTCATTTTGCAAACTGCTGCAATATTTAAATGATTGCCAAATGGATGACAATGTATGATTCAGATTGATTTAATAAGATTGCATTGTCGAATGTTAGAGAATATTGGTTAATATACTGAGTTTTTATACTGTTTTTATACTGCAACTTCGACCCTATGAAGAAACAAAATGTTTCAATTTGTTCAAAAGTGGATAAAACTAACTTCAGTGCTGAAGAATTGAAGATGAAGTAAGAAAGAAATGAGTAAAATTTGCACAAGTGTCAATTATGAGAACGAACCTTTAAGATTCGTTTAAAAAGGGCAGTTGGGATAGCATATGCAGTAGAGTCGTGGTTTTCTTCGTGTCACGCACGACTCCACACGACATGTTCGTGATATAACATTAGATTTCGTGACCTTAAAACACGAAAACGGTCTAACACGAGCCAACACGACACAACTATTTGACTCAACAGGTAATCAAGGTAATCGAATTTAAAAAAAATAGCGAAAAAAATAATAGGACCACTTTCGAATTCTTCATAGAAACCGCTATATTTCGCAGAATTACTTTGTTGAAAAGCACGTGGTTAAGGGATTTGACTTTGATTTTATTATTTTGATCATCAAGAGTAAGGTAAATCAATACCAAGGCTCGTGGAAAACACTGGAGTTCGCAAAATAGCGATGTCATCTTAAAAAACCGATATTGATTGCAAAATCTTTTAGAGAAGTTGTTCGATTGTATGGGTATTCAAATAAAATAATACGAAACGCAATAAACTACAAAGAAAGGAATGAAACAATTGCACAAAAGCGATTCCTGGCCCAGTTTTACGTCAATAGATTGATACTCAAGGGCAACAGGGATCATTTTAGCGCTACAACTGAGCTCAAAAAGGACCTAAATATAAATGTGTCAGTGAAAAAAATATTATGTTCAAGTTTTTGAGTGGCCTGCGCAGTCACCAGACCTCAATCCCATCGAAAATCTGTAGTCTAATGTCAAAAGGCAGTTACTACAGTTAAGCCAACCGGATCACCGGATCAGTATGGGAAGTCTTCAGAAGTCCTGAAGCAAACGGTGGCAGGACTTGGTTGAATCGATTCCAAGACGTTGCGTAGCCAATAAAGGCATCGCAACTAATCATTAAATTTATGGAATAATCTTAGCTTTAATATACAATTATCTTTCAGTTATCATTTAAGTGATTTTTGTAATTTTGAAGTGCAAAATTTTTAGTGCATATTTGAAAAGTGGTCCTATTATTTTTTCGCCTAATTTCCTTAAATTTTTCATAAAATTCCTTAAAATCATTGAAAACGATTAATATAACAATGATTTCTTTCCTTTCGTAATTCTTACGAGTCTTCTCATTCTAAAAACGTATTCAAATGATTCTACAACTTACAAATGTACAAATGGAAAATTTGCTTATGAGGGTGGTCCTATTTTTTTTTTCGCAGTTGTATTTAACTAGATACGGCTACCTAGGTACTCCCTAAAACTAGTGATTAGGCATTATATGAAACCCAAAGGTTTTCCATCTATAAATAAGTAACATTTATTTATTTAAAAAATATGATTATTATTATTTGAATTTTTTAGAAAGTATGAAAATCACAACGCGCTTTTCTAAAATTAGAAAAAATTCAGATATATATTTTTTAAATTTTGAATTTCGTGCAAAACTGCAGGTACATATGTCAACACGCATGAAACTCGGTGTATTCTCACGATCAAGTCGTGACACATCGTGTAACGCGCACACCTCTAGTAAACCACCACTGGCTTATGCTCTTGTAAAAGGAAATTGAAAGAAAAGCTCGGCTTGGCCCTTTGGAGCCAATTTTACTTAAAAGGAATTTAAAAGAAAACCCTGTCATTGCCCTAAATGCATCACCCTGTATAAGTTGAAGTGCAATGTAAGCCAGGCGTTTTCAAGACAAAACAGAACAAAAAAGCAATCATGCCATCTCTTTTGCACTTACATGTTTAAATGAACAAGGCCTCTTCTTCTTCTTTCTCCTTCTACATTAAAGATCCAGGTGATCAGGCCAATTGCGTATGCTTCTTATTGTTGCTGGCCAGCCTATGGATGAAATGTACATAAGTATGTTGAGTTTTTTTTAAGACATACACATACATACAAACATATGGCAAATGGCGCTTGGCTTGATTGGCCGCCCACACAAACATGATGAACGTGCCGACATAGCTGCATACATACACATTCTTGTAAATCGCCATTTGCCGTATGTACATATGTACATAAATATGTAGCTATGGCTTAGTTTTAGAAACACCAAAATACATACACATATCTACATATGTATGAACAATGTACATACTTACATACATACATATGGCAAAGTGCGCTTGGCTTGATTGGCCGCCCAGGCAAACATGATGAACGTGCCGACATAACTGCATTCTAGTAAATCGCCATTTGCCGTATGTACATATATGTATATTCTACATACATATGTAGCTATGTCAATGTTTTAGAAACATCAAAATACATACACATATCTACTTATGTATGTACATACATACATATGGCAAAGTGCGCTTTGCCAGAATGGCCGCCGCCCACACAAACATACCTGCATATGTACATACATACATATGAGTGTATGAAAATGGTGGCTAATACATTAATAAACATTATCCATTGCGTAAGACACCCCGACAACTATTTTTTAAGCACAAAATCACAATTAATTTACACATCTCCGCGCTACGCACTTCTAAGCCGGCCACTGCAAAAATGTACTAAATTTGACCAAAAACGCGTTCTACGCACTTTTTCACACTGAATATGCAAAAGCTGCAAAAAAAAAAGAAAGAGAAATTAAAACATAAACAATTATGTAAAACATAAAAGAAATGATTTTAATTGTATTTGTTAATGACTTTATACTTTTTATTCGAGGGCTGTCACGACTTTAGTTTGTTTTTATGCGTGGGCTGTCATGACTTTGGCTTGTTTGCCGATAGTTGGCTGCAAAATGTGCTTACACTGCAAGTTTAAGGGGGCGACTTGAGGCAAATATAGAAAGACGGTCAGTCAAAAATTGAAAATATTGTGAAAATTCATGTTTTATGTTTAGGGAATTATGATTTTTTTTCGAATTCATACAAAAATGTATTTATTTATTATTTTTTGTTTATTTTTTAAAATTTTATTGTTGTAAAGCACAAAATGCGAAATTTCATTGATATTTCAGGATTAACAATTTATTATATCAATCAAAAGTTTTTTTTTTTATATTTTTCTCTAAAACTATAATTTACCATCATCATCATGTATTTATAATGTGAATAGCTTTTGTGACATGTGCAAAAAAACAAAATTTTAACAGGTTTTTCCATTTTTTACCCAGAAATATACATTTCCGCCAATTAAGACTATTTCTATTGTAGTCAGCACCCCAATTAAAAAATAAATATAGGCATAGCGTCAAATCTTCCACGACATATCTCTGACCAGTACCTTTTTTCAGTACCTAACACCGATCTGAGTTATGTCGTTTTGAAACGATATATCTCCAACAGAAAAAAAGTGACATATCTCCGATTGGAGTTATGGTCGTTTTGAAGCAAAAAATTACAAACGAAATACAGTAGGTCTAGAAAGTATTCTGACAGAGGAAACAAATTTAGATTTTTAAATTTGTTTTTGATATAATAAGTGTCTTCTCTAATTGTACAAATTTCTTTTTAATTTTTTTAATTTTGTATTGTTTATAGAGCAAATTTAAAAGAAATAATAAAATCTACGTTTTACTAATTTTGGAAGTGTTTTATAAAAAAAATGTTTAAATTATGAAATCCTACATTGTTTCACTACCGTTTTGAAAATTCCTTTAATAATAACTCGTTGACGCTACGTGGAAAATAAAAAAATTTTTCTCCTAGAACTAGTTTTTACCGACCGTTTTATGCTATATGCTATAGTCATCCGATTATAAATTTTGAATTGTGGGAATATAAAAATTTAATATACCGTTGTGACGCTACGATTAAAACAAAAAGTTTTTTCCACTAAAGTAGTTTACCGACCGTTTATGGCAGCTATGCTATAGTCATCCGTTTTGTAAATTTTCCGTTTATTAAAAACTAATATATACCACGTTGGTGACGCTCGTGGAAAACAAAAAGTTTTTCTTACTAAAACTAGTTTTGGACCGATCGTACCTGCGCTATGTTGTCTCCGATCCGCCGATTCCGACAATTTTTTTTTAAAGACTTTCTCAAAGTTTGGTCAAGATAGCTTTAAAACGAGGGAGAAGATAGCATAGAAACAGCGGTCAGGACGGACGCAAATGAACTCAGCTCGTCATGCTGATCAAGAATATATATACTTTTTCTGATGCTTCCTTCTATGCGTTAGAAACATCGTGAAAATTTTAATATACCCTCTGCAAGGGTTTAAAAAAGCACGAATTCCTCTGATATTATTTGGAAAATGTTTCTATATACATTTTGCGAATGCTGATTACGAAAATAGTAGTCAAAGTTTGCGCAAATTTATTTTGTTGGGTTTAAATCGTAAAAAAAATCGTTAAACAGCAAATTGTTTCTTGCTAAAATGAAAGATATGGAGAAAACTCATTTTTCTGTTTAGTCAATTTTTTATGGAAAAGCTTATGGTTTTAGAGAAAAAGACAAAATTATTTTTTTTTGAATTACGGAATAATTTATAAGTATTTAAAGCAAATTTGCGGCAATTGGTAAACTCAAACGAAATGCTTGATTCGTGTTATTAGGTGGAAGCAGTTGTTTTTATTTATTTTAAGTGTGCCCGTAGTTGTTTATCAGATTAATGACATATAAGTCCATTCAAATAACTGAATTATTTTCAGGAATCCCTTTATTAAATTTAAAAAAAAAACTCATGAATAGTGCATAATATTCACAATGTATAAGTCGAGATTTACACGATGAAGCAAACTTCATGATGTTTTCTAAAAAGCTCTTGCTTGTAGGAAAGAGGTGTAGAGGGGAAAGCTACCCCACCACACCTCTTTTCAACAAACAAAAACTTTTTAAGAAACTTCATGAAGTTTGCTTCATCGGTCTAACTTTAACACGCACGAATTAAGCACGGATTGCATCATAGGCACAAGCACAAAATTCTGTCTCTACTCACGATCACGTCGTGACACAGCCTGACACGTTTAAATTCAAGTCACGCGCGCACCTCTACTACACATATTGTCAATCTCTTTCACTCTCGCGCATTTAGCAAAAGCTTTAAATTCACCACTTATAAAAGGGCCATGGTGAAATAGGCCCCTGGACCAGGGCCAGCCATAAGCATGCATACATACATTCATACATCCATATGTATGTACATCCCTACATCCCAAGTCCCCCCACAGCACAACCAAATCCAACTTCAAGCCCAATCCAGTTTTAATGTAACAAAGTCAGACAAGTACACACACACACACATACTTTTGTTTGCATGTATGTAGGCCAGCAGCAGGAGGACACATTACATACATATGACTCTACCTAGCTCAAGCAGCCATAATGATGACGCTGCCAAAGGGAAAAACATGCATACATACATAATGCATAATTTCAAAAAGTTAATAAAAATGGGCATAAGCAAACAATAACACTTTCATTACTGTTGACTTGTTGTTGTTGTTGTTGATAACAAAATATTTGTAAAGGATCGAGAACGTACGGAGTAGTTTATGGCAGCAGCTCACAAAGTGTTTGGCCAATATAAATTTAAAAACAGGGAAAAAAGTCTTACATAAAGGAGGGGGTGAATTGGAAAATTTCCTTTCCCAACAATTGTCTGCGACAAGGTGAATTTATCATAAGTTCACCTTGGCCTGTGTGTGGTGAGCTGCCAGCGGCAGCGATCACTAGTGTGTGTAATCGATAGTTATAGCGTTTGCCTATCGTTGGTTGTTCTTAGCGCGCTCTAATTAAAATGGCGCGCGCTTTTTGAATTATTATTGAATTTTAATCAAATGTCAGTTTCCTGTCAACTACAAATTAAGCAGCTCACGTACTGAAGCCAATTGGCCATTAGAAACTCAGATCTTATGCTTTTCCCCATTTCTCTCTCACACACATTTTTGCGACAAGGACAAGGACAAGTGACATAGTCTTAAAATGTTGAACATCATTTTTTATTACATTTTTAGTGACTTTACTGGGACGCAAAAAAAAAAAAAAAAAAAAAACATACACAGAACCGAAAAACTTCCACATTTGTTGCGCAACTGGGATGAGTATGAGGCAGGCGGGCGGGCGGGCGGCTGGGTTGGAAGCTGTTTTGTAGGCTAAAAGGAAAAGAAGATTTTGCTAGGAACATGGTGCTTGCCGAAAGAGTTTAACTACTTCTGTGGCCGACACAGAGCTACCGAAAATTACCGAAAGTTGAAAAGTTGCCATCACCCTCAGCCCCAGTCCCATCCCCATCCCCTTTTACATAACTGTACGTTATTGCGTGTTTTTGCTGCTCCCGTCAACATAGGGTCTCTAGCGTCTGGGCCATGTTATTGTCGTTTGAATGAGTTAAACTCATTTGATTTGATACTTTTAATGTGTTTGTTTTTTTATTTTTTTTATTTTTTATTGGCCCACAAACAAAACAAATTTAAATGCATATTTTATATATAACTTTTCTGAAATATCTTTGTTCAGTTTCCCCATCTCATTAGCGTTTATTGCAAGCCAATTAAGGGAATATTTTCAAAAATGAGGCAGTTTGCCATCTATTGTATGTATAAAGTCAGACGATTTTGAACAAATTTTGCAGAGTAGGCAAATTTTTAGTTTAAAAAAAAAAAAAATTATTTTTATTTATTACATTAGATAACTTATAGAATAAACTATCTAATTACATTAGAGTACTAGCTAATTGGGCCTACGATTCAAAAAAAAAAAAAAAAAAAAAAAAATTAAAATTGTCACGATGTTTGTAACGCCTAGAAGGCATCTTCCACCCCATTAAGTATATATATTCTTGATCAGCATGACGAGCTGAGTCGATATATCCATATCCGTCTGTCCGTCCGTCAGTTTCTATGCTATTTCTTCCCTCAGTTTTGAAGCTATTTTCACCAAACTTTACAAAAAGTCTTTAAATTCACATAGGCTGCTCATTTGTCGGAATTGGACGGATCGGATGACTATATCATATCGCTGCCATTAGAACGATCGGTCCTAAAACTAGTTTTAGTAAGAAAAACTTTTTTGTCTTCCATCGTAGCGTCACCAATCGTGGTAAATATTAGTTTTATATGCTTCTACATAATTCTAGAAAAATTTATCAAAATCGGATGACTATAGCATATAGCTGCCATAGTAACGATCGGTCTAAGAACTAGTTCTAGTGAGAAAAACTTTTTTGTTTTCTATTGTATCATCACCAATCGTGATATATATTAGTTTTATATGCTTCCACATAATTCTGAAAAAATTGATCAAAATCGGTTGACTATAGCATATAGCTGCCATAGTAACAATCGGCCCAAAAACTAGTTTTAGTAAGAAAAACTTTTTTGTTTTCTATTGTATCGTCACCAATCGTGGTATATATTAGTTTTATAAGCTTCCACATAATTCTGAAAAAATTTATCAAAATCGGTTGACTATATCATATAGCTGCCATAGGAACGATCGGTCCAAAAACTAGTTTTAGTAAGAAAAACTTTTTTGTCTTCCATCGTATCGTCACCAATCTTAGTACATACTAGTTTTATGTGCTTCCACACAATTCTGGAAAAATTGATCAACATCGGATCAATATAGCATATAGCTGCCATATAAACGGTCGGTCCAAAAACTAGTTTTAATGAGAAAAAGTTTTTTGGTTTCTATCGTAGCATCACCAATCGTGGCATATATTAGTTTTATATGCTTCCACATAATGCTGAAAAAAATAATGAAAATCGGACGACTATAGCATATAGCTGTCATGGAAACGATCGGTCCAAAAACTAGTTCTAGTGAGAAAAACTTTTTTATTTTCTATCGTAGCGTCACCAATCGTGGTGTATATTAGTTTTATATGCTTTCACATAATTCTTGTAAAATTTATCAAAATCGGTTGACTATAGCATATAGCTGCCATAGGAACGATCGGTCCAAAAACTAGTTCCAGTGAGAAAAACTTTTTTGTTTCCCATCGCAGCGTCTCCAATCGTGGTATATATGAGTTTTATATGCTTCCACATAATTATGGAAAAATTTATCAAAATCGGTTGACTATAGCATATAGCTGCCATGGGAACGATCGGTCCAAAAACTAGTTCTAGTGAGAAAAACTTTTTTGTTTTTTATCGGAGCGTCACCAATCGTGGTATATATTAGTTTTATATGCTTCCACATGATTCTTGAAAAAATTGATCAAAATCGGATCAGTATAGCATATAGCTGCCATAGTAACGATCGGTGCAAAAACTAGTTCTAGTGAGAAAAACTTTTTTGTTTTTTATCGGAGCGTCTCCAATCGTGATATATATTAGTTTTATAGGCTTCCATATAATTCTGGAAAAATTTATTAAAATCGGATGACTATAGCATATAGCTGCCATATAAACGGTCGGTCAAAAACTAGTTTTAGTAAGAAAAACTTTTTTGTTATGCATCGTAGCATCACCAATCTTGGTATATATGAATTTTATATGCTTCCACATAATTCTTGAAAAATTTATCAAAATCGGATCCGGTTGACTATAGCATATAGCTGCCATAGTAACGATCGGTCAAAAAACTAGTTTTAGTAAGAAAAACTTTTTTGTTTTCTATCGTAGCGTCACCAATCGTGGTATATATTAGTTTTATATGCTTCCACATAATTCTGAAAAAATTGATCAAAATCGGTTGACTATAGCATATAGCTGCCATAGTAACGATCGGTCAAAAACTAGTTTTAGTAAGAAAAACTTTTTTGTCTTCCATCGTAGCGTCACCAATCGTGGTTTATATTAATTTTATAAGCTTTCACATAATTCTTGAAAAATTTATCAAAATCGGTTGACTATAGCATATAGCTGCCATAGGAACGATTGGTCCAAAAACTAGTTCTAAACTTATTATATTTTGTTAAATGCTTGTCTAAATGTGTTGACCAATTTTTGGTTGTGTTTATAATGGGTTAAAATATTGCCCAAATGTAGATTGGATGTGCTCATACAGGGCATAGGCACCCCGCACACACACAGACACATACAGACAACAGTGCGTATGCGTATTCTGTACAATTTATAACAAGCAGTTGGCATATGTGTGTGTGTGTGTGTGTGTGTGTTGGCATGTGCTATTTGACTTTGCTTAACTGCCTTAACTTGGCCATTTCTGTTGCGTGTGTGTGCGTGTGTGTGTGTGTGTGTCTGATTGTTTGTTTGTTTGTTGGCTTGTCGTTCAACTCAAACTCAACTCTTTTGCCGCTCAACTTGGCCAATGTTAAGACAACCAACAAAAGTTACGGGGAATCAATCGTAGCAAGTGGCTGGGTGGTGGTGTTAGGGGGGGGGGGGGGGTGTGTGTGTGTATGCGTAATATTGAAACAGTTGAAACTTTTTGACGCCGCTCTGACTGATGGAGCCGAAGATAATAATGATGATGAGGCTACACGCCACACACGTTGATCGTCCTGTTTGTCTTGATACGAAGAAATTTACGACAACTCCCGCCCCCCTCCCTACGCCCCACCCACCCAAAAAAAGTTGCGACGTGTCCTCTTAACGAATGTTGTTTGCCGGGGAAAAACTTGCCTCAGTGTGTAAATATTTGCTTGCTTAAAGTTTTAATTTGATTTCGTTGTTAATTTGTACAGTTTGTGCATAAACCGCATTACACAAGGATTCAAGTGGAGTGACCAGAATTAACTTGTGCCAGAGATTCATATGTAAATATACGACAAATTTGATATGTTAACCCAAAAAATGCTGCATATTGAAATACGAGTTACAATTGATCAGAAAATAAAAGAATTTAGAATATTTTGTTCTGTTTGTAAGGCTGGGTTCACCAACTAGTAGTGTGAATAGCTTGTCATTTGTCATTTTGAAAAAAAAAAACAACATAAAGGCTTAGGCTGAGTTCACATTGTTCGACGCATGAGAAATGACAATCTAGTAGGGCCTTATGTTCTCTTCTTTTCATTGTGAATAGCTTGTCATTTGACATTCAAAACCATACAACTAAATTATCATGTCTCATTCGTCGAACAATGTGAACTCAGCCTTACAAAATAATCCATGTCACATGCTTCGAACAAAATGAACTCAGCCTAACGCATAGAAGTAAGTATACGTGGGTTGCTATGTAAGTTTTTGGTCTAGGTAACTTCTAGCCATTTTGCCTTTTCCCAAAAAAAAGTTTAAGCTTTTATTGATAAAATCTCCATACAACTCTTTCATGTGTGACCACGTTTGATATCGATTAACGATTAATCAAAAACTTACCACGGCAGAAAAATGGAAATAACTCGTGAACATTTTCGTGCAATCATTTTTCTTAACTTTCGACGTGAATTATGACGACAAGAAGAGTGCAACGATGAGGGCGATGAAGCTCCATCCTATAGCACTGTGAAAAAACGCTCGCTCAAAGACGAAGGTCGTGAAGGTCGTCCAAAAACAGTCGTTGTGCCAGAAAACATTGATGCAGTGCGTGAACTGATAATGCAAGATCGTCATGTGACATACCGTGAGATAGAGGCTTGCTTGGGCATTTCTTTCACCAGCATACATTCGATATTGCATGAACACCTGGGCGTAAAAAAGGTTTGTTCTCGTTGGATCGCTCAAAAAAAAAGGCTCGTGTGGATTGGTGCAAAGAAATTTTGAAAAAATATAACAGCGGTGTTTCAACAGACGTTTATAAGATCGTCACAGGTGACAAATCATGGATCCCGAAACAAAACAGCAACAACCACCAGCATACATTCGATATTGCATGAACACCTGGAAGTAAAAAACGTTTGTTTTCAATCAATCGCTCAAAAAAAGGCTCGTGTGGATTGGTGCAAAAAATTTTGAAAAAATATAATCGCGGTGTTTCAAAAGTCGTTTATAAGATCGTCACAGGTGACGAATCATGGATCTATGCTTATGAGCCCGAAACAAAACAGCAATCGACCGTGTGGGTCTTCGAAGACGAGCCAAATCCAACGAAAGTCGTTCGTGAAAGAAGCACTTCGAAGCAAATGGTCGCCTGTTTCTTCGGTAAAACTGGTCATGTGGCGACTGTTCCGCTTGAGCAACGTAGGACGGTCAATTCTGAGTGGTACACCACAATTTGTTTGCCTGAAGTCTTCGGAGAAATTCGGAAAAACGAACAATGCGAGCTCTCACACATCAGCTCACACCAGCGCCTTTTTGACCGCCCAAAACGTCGAATTGATGGGTCATTCTTCTTCTTTTATTTCTTTTTATTCCCGCACATCAAGGGAAAAATGCGTGGTCAACGTGTTTTCGTCGCCAGAAGATGCTGTTGAAGAGTTAAAAAACCATGTTTTGGAGGTGTCTCAATCGGAGTGGTAAAAATGCTTCGACATTTGATTTGAGCGCATGCAAAAGTGTATAAATCTTGCTGGAGAATATTTTGAAAACACAATAAAACCATTTTTGATCATAAATATGCGCGTTTTCATTATTAGGCCAGAAATATATATATAGAGCAACCTACGTAAAATCCAACACCGCAGGACAGAAAACGTCGGGAGTATACATTAAATAAGTGAATCCAGCTGAAGGCCTCGTTGCTATGCTTATAATTTGAATTATAAGTTAATAAAAAAAAAAAAAAAAAAAAAAAAAATTGGGAATAGAAGGACTAATAATTTCCTCATTTTGGAAAATGCTCGCATAAAGTAGTTGAAAGTTGGTTTTTAAAAAATCCAACACCAAGGACGGCAAATGGTTTACTTCAAATAAATTTACAAAATAATATTTTCTTCTTCGAAAAAAATAAAAGATTCAGCCAAGGGGCTGAGCCTATGTAAGCAAAGAGCACTGCAACCAAACCGAATCTTACCATTTTCATCATGTACAGAATTCTGGCCATTCGTTTTTCAGTGATTTTTTTTTTTTTTTTTTTTTTTTTTTTTTTGCTAGTTATGGCTATGTTTGCTTTGCTACTTTTCTCTGCGGCTGCTTTTCCATTTGCATGCCAAACCAAATGTTGGTTTGATAAGTGTGCACCCTCATCCCCCCCCAACCGCTCCCCATTTGCTTGGGGGGCTGTTGGAAATGGTTGTGCAAATGGCGAAGGCTATTTGCGCTTGTCGCCTGCTTGATGTTTTTTTTTTTTTTTTTTTTTTTTTTTTTTGGCTTCTTGTATTTGTGTCTCATTTACGATGGCGGCGGCAGAGGCGGCTCGTCCTCAAGTAGGTGCAAATAGTTGTTGGCATTTTCGGCAATGGCCAAGAGGAACCACACCAAGAACCATTACCAGGGCAAAGCATCAGGCCACGGGGCAACTCTTGGCGTCAAGTGTCTGTATAATTTTATTGCCTGGTTAATTCAGGCAGCGCCGAGAGTCGACAGTGTCGCGTATTGCGTATCGCGCTGTCATTTCAGTTAATAATTCAAACATTTTGAAAACTGGCGCCCCGAGTAGCTACTGGGCCACCCACCCTTAAGATAACACCCATCCGACTGTCTGTACATCCTTCCGTCCGTTCATTGCGTTGCCACTTCCGGTCAAATCTTGCTTCAGGCCGCAATGTGTTTCTTTATGTGTGTGTGTGTGTGTTTGGGAATGTGTTTAGCTGTGTTCACCGGTGCGTGTGTTGCCTGTAAATTGGCGCATTTCGCTTGGCAAAACATTCCAGACGCTGCATTTCAATTATCATTGTTTTATTTATATTCCAGAGCGTGTCTGTGTTGTGTGTGTGTGTGTGTGTGTGTGTGTAGGAGCAGGATTAATGTCTTTTGGTGGCAATATATTGCCAAAGGGCAACCAGCAGCTTGTTTAAGGCATATGATGTCATCAATGCCCTCGCAGCATTGTCACCAGCTGTGTCACATGTCAACAAAAACGCCACACAGAGAAAAATAGCTCAAATATCAAACTAAATAGTGAAATTCAGTAGATTATTCAACACACATAGTTTTCTTTTGTGAAGTCGAGACACAATTTTCCTCAAATGGATCATTTAGTAATTAACAGTGACTCCAAAACCTTTTTTACCTCATTAAGTTTGGACACAATTTCCTCAAACTGTATAAATTAGCACTTAACAGAGGCTCTAAAACCTTGTTTACTTCCCTAAGTCAAGTAAAAATTTTCTCAAACTTTACATTAAGCTATTAACAGGGATTTCAAAACCTTTTTACATCATTAAGTCTATACATAATCCCCTTAAACTGTATACGTAGCTTTTAGCAGTGGTTCTTAAACTTTTTTACCTCACTGAGGCAGTACAAAATCCTCTCAAACTGTACATTTAGCAATTAACAGTGGTTTCAAAACCTTTTTAGCTCATTAAGAGTGGACACAAAACCCTCAAACTGCATATTTAGCTATTAACAGTGGTTCTAAAACCTTTTAATAGGGATTCCAAAACCTTTTTACCCCACTAAGTCGGGACAAAATCTCCTCAAACTGTACATACAGCCGTGCTCCCATTTTCACATTACTTTTGCGATTTCAGCTGTGAACAATTAATTCCATTCTCACATTTCTTTTTATATGAAAGTAACACTCATATCTGTGACTACTAGATCAAGTCCGAACAATTTAAACAAATTTTACGAATTAAAATCGGTAAGCAAAGACAAAGTGATTTCAAATCGAAAAATATTTTTGGACTCTATCTAGTTACCTCAGATCTTAATGTCATTTCATATATAAACTAACACAATTTGATTTGTAAAATCATCTGTTCACGTGGACAAATCGCAAAAGTAAGGTGAAAATGGGAGCACAGCTGATAGCAATTAACAAACGTTCCAAAACCTTTTTACTCTACTAAGTCTGAACACAATACCGTCAAACTGTATAGTTTGCAATTAACAGTGGTTCCAAAACCTTTTTACATTATTAAGTCTGGACACAATCCCCTCAAACTGTACAGTAAGCAATTAGCAGTGGTTCTAAAACCTTTTTACTCACTAAGTCGGGACTCAATCCCCTCAAACTGTACATATAGCAATTAACAAAGGTTCCAAAACCTTTTTGCCTTACTAAGTCTGAACACAATACCCTCAAACTGTACATTTAGCAATTAAAAGTGGTTCCAAAAACTTTTTACCTCATTAAGAGTGGACACAAAACCCTCAAACTGCATATTTAGCTATTAACAGTGGTTGTAAAACCTTTTTTCTTAACTGAGACTGGACACAATTTCCTCAAACTATACATTTAGCTATAAATAGAGATTCTAAAACCTTTTTACCTCACTAAGTCGGGACACAATTCCCTCAAACTGTACATATAGCAATTAACAAAGGTTCCAAAACCTTTTTACCTTACTAAGTCTGAACACAATACCGTCAATCTGTATGGTTTGCAATTAACAGTGGTTCCAAAACCTTTTTACATTATTAAGTCTGGACACAATCCCTCAAACTGTACAGTAAGCAATTAGCAGTGGTTCTAAAACCTTATTTACCTCATTAAGAGTGGACACAAAACCCTCAAACTGCATATTTAGCTATTAACAGTGGTTCTAAAACCTTTTTACTTAACTGAGACTGGACACAATATCCTCAAACTGTAAATTTAGCTATAAATAGGGATTCCAAAACGTTTTTACCTCACTAAGTCGGGACACAATTCCCTCAAACTGTACATATAGCAATTAACAAAGGTTCCAAAACTTTTTTACCTCACTAAGTCTGAACACAATCCCCTCAAACTGTATAGTTAGCAATTAAGAGTGGTTCCAAAACCTTTTTACCAAATAAGTCTGGACACAATTCCCTCAAACTGTACATTTAGCAAATTAAAAACTTCTTTACCTCCCTAAGTCTAAACACAATTACCTTAAACTGTTAATTTAGCTATTAATAGGGGTTGCAAAAGCATTATTCCTTACTAAGTTTTGACAAAAGCCCCTCAAACTGTACATTAAGCTATCAACAGTAGTTCCAAAACCTTTTAACCTCGCCAACACCCTCAAACTGTGTATGTAGCTCTTAACAGTGGTGCCAAAACCTTTTTACCTAAATGAGTCTGGACACAATTCCCTAAAATTGTACATAAAGCTATTAATAGGAGTTCCAAAACCTTTCTAACTCTCTGAGTCTGTACACAATCCCCTCAAACTGTAGCAGAGCAAAAAAGCATTTTTACCTCTCTGAGTCTGGACAATATCTCTTCAAACTGTTCATTTATCAATTCACTGTGGTTCTAAAACCGTTTTTAAAGCGCTAAACTGTACATTTAACAATTTTCAGTGGTTCCATAACCTTTTTATCTCACTGAGTCTGGACACAATCTGTACATTTATCAATCAATCAAATAACGAAGGTTCCAAACCCGTTCCAATCCCCTTAAACTGTACAGTTTGCAATTAACAGTGGATCAAAAACCTGTTTACCTCACGGAGTCTGGACACAATTCCTTCAAACTATACATTTAGCAATTAAAAGTGGTTCACAAAACCTTTTTACCTCACTAAGTCTTGACACAATTTCCTCAAACTGCCACATTTATCCATAAACAGTGGTTTCAAAATATTTTTAAATCATTAAGTCTGTACACAATCCCCTCAAGCTGTATAGTTAGCAATTAAAACTTGTTCCAAACCCTTTTTACCTGACTAAGTCTGTGCACAATCCACTCAAATTGTAAATTTAGCAATAAACAGTGGGTCCAAAACCTTTTTCAACACACTAAGTCAAGACACAATACCCCTTGACTGTACAGTTAGCAATTAACAGTGGTTCCAAAACCTTTTTACCAATTAAGTCTGGAAACAATTCCCTCAAACTGTACATTTTACCTTACTAAGTCTTAACTAAATCCCCTTAAACTGTATAGTTCGCAATTAACAGTGGCTCCAAAACCTTTTTACATCATTAAATCTGGACACAGTTTCCTCAAACTGTACATTTGGCAAATTAATAGTGCTTCCAAAACCTTTTTCCTCACTCAGTCTGGACACAGTTTCCTCAAACTGTAAATTTAGTTATTAACAATGGCTCCAAAACCTTTTTACATCATTAAATCTGGACACAGTTTCCTCAAACTGTACATTTGGCAAATTAATAGTGCTTCCAAAACCTTTTTCCTCACTCAGTCTGGACACAGTTTCCTCAAACTGTAAATTTAGTTATTAACAGTGGCTCCAAAACCTTTTTTGTCTCTCAAAGTCTGGTCACAATCCCCTCAAACTGTACATTTAGCAATTAACAGTGGTTCCAAAACCTTTTTACCTTACTTAGTCTGGGCACCATCCCCTCAAACTGTACAGTTAGCAATAGACAGTGGTTCTTAAACCTTTTTTCATCATTAAGTCTGGATACAACCCCCTTAAACTGTACATTTGGCAATTAACAGTGGTTAACCAAAACCTTTTCTCCCCACTAAGCCTGGACACAATTTTCTCAAACTTTAAATTTAGTAATTAACAGTAGTTCCCAAACTTTTTACCATATTTTTCCAATAACTTTTTCCTCTGTGCAATACCTTCAAACAAACAATTTATACACGCCGCCTTCTGTGTACTATCGTCAACACTTTAATCAAATGGTAAACGCCAAAAGATTATCAGCTTCATTCATATTACATATTTACTCAATTATGCGCCAATAAACGCGGCCTCAACTTCGTCAATAAAAATGGAACGTGCGACGCATGCCAAATCCAAACCCAACTCGTCATATGCAAACCCAACGCCATAGTCCTAGTTCAGGCAAACCATAACCATATCCCCGTCCTCGTCCTCGTCCATTTCCATAACCATATGTCCTTGTCCTTTGCCCCAGCTTTTGGGCTAATGAAAACATAAGCAATTGTTATGACCCTTCACCAAAAAATACAAAAAAAATATATATATATATGCAGGTTGCTGAATGCGCATCTGGGCAGGAGAGCTCAACAAATTGCTGCGACACGAAACGCATAAACCAACATGCCTAATTTCCATGTAATAACGACTACAACCTCCCGTCAAGTGGATAGAGAACCAAAAAAAAAAAACCTTTGCCCCTTTGCTCGTCCTTTGAAATGATAATTCGTGCAGTGTATGCAAATTATGCAATTCTAATCAATTTTATGCAAAATTAGCAAATAAATTGTGGCAAATAATTGCACGTGCAGTGCACTTGGTCCGCACTTCATTTGGTTAAGCCGGATGGTTTGGGTGTGACAAGTGTTCATGGGTAAAAACTTTTTTAACGATTTTCTACAATTTCTCTTCTTTTTCTCGTCCCAGTCTGGCGACTCCATTTCTAGTTTGTTTTCATCTCCAAGATATTTCAAAAAATAAGCCTACACGTTGCCATAGGCATACCTAAGCTTGTTTAAGTAAACCGAGGATCGAACCAAATCCTGTGGTTTTCTTTGCACCAATCCACACGAGCCTTTTTTTTTGAGCGATTGTCAAATTGTGCGGGATCCAACGAGAAGTGTTTATGCAATATCGAATGTATGCTGGTGAAAGAAATGCCCAAGAATGCCTCTATCTCACAGTACGATCTTGCATTATCAGTTCACGCATGGCATCAATGTTTTCTGGAACCGGTATGCGAACCGAAATTATAATGAACTCACGAGTTCGAACCCCCAAACCGAACCTCATCCAAAATATTTGATTTTAGGATTGAAGGAAACATTTAAGACCCTATAATGTTTTTATATATAAAATATGTCTGTATAAACGCGTCGATCTCGAAGACTATAAAAGATAGAGACACTTGTTTGCGCATAGAGTGGATGTATACCATAAGCAGATCGAGTTTGTTTCAAAATGGAAATTTTCATATTAGAAATGGCCATTATTTTTAAGTACATATTGAAGTTATTAAATATACATTTTCCGATCCAAAAAAATCGTAAAATAGGGGCATAAGATCCAATAGAAGACAATTTGAGTGATTCCCCAAGTGATTGACCAACCCAAAAGAAGATTGTTGTATGGAAGCTAAACGATATATTTGTTCGATTTTTATCAAACGCGACAAAATTGTGTTGAAGCAACTAATACGTAGGTTGCTATATATATATTTCTGGCCTAATAATGAAAACGCGAATATTTATGATCAAAAATGGTTTTTATTGTTTTTCAAAGTATTCTCCAGCAAGATTTATACACTTTTGCATGAGCTCAAACCAATTGTCGAAGCACTTTTTCCACTCCGATTGAGACACCTCCCCAAAACATGGTTTTTGAACTCTTCAACAGCGTACTTCTGGCGACGAAAATCGTTGACCACGGAATAAAAAGATGTCATTTGGTGCCAAGTCAGGGCTGTACGGCGGATGACCCATCAATTCGACGTTTTTGGCGGTCAAAATGGCGCTGGTGTGAGCTAATGTGTGAGAGCTCGCATTGTCATGGTGCACAATGATCTGTCTCTTCTCTGGTTCGTTTTTCGAATTTCTCCGAAGACTTCAGGCAAACAAATTGTGGTGTACCACTCAGAATTGACCGTCCTATGTTGCTCAAGCAGAACACATGCCACATGATCAGTTTTACCGAAGAAACAGGCGTCCATTTGCTTCGAAGTGCTTCTTCCACGAACGACTTTCGTTGGATTTGGCTCGTCTTCGAAGACCCACACGGTCGATTGCTGATTTGTTTCGGGCTCATAAGCATAGATCCATGATTCGTCACGTGTGACGATCTTATAAACGTCTTTTGAAACACCGCGATTATTTATTTTTTCAAAATTTCTTTGCACCAATCCACACGAGCCTTTTTTTGTTTCGTTTGTTTGTTTCGGGCTCATAAGCATAGATCCATGATTCGTCACCCGTGACGATCTTATAAACGTCTTTTGAAATACCGCGCTAATATTTTTCCAAAATTTCTTTGCACCAATCCACACGATACTTTTTTTGAGCGATTGTCAAATTGTGCGGGATCCACCGAGAACAAACCTGTTTTTACGCCCAGGTGTTCATGCAATATCGAATGTATGCTGGTGGAAGAAATGCTCAAGGATGCCTCTATCTCACGGTATGTCACATGACGATCTGGCATTATCAGTTCACGCACGGCATCAATGTTTTCTGGCACAACGACTGTTTTTGGACGACCTTCAAGAGCTTCGTCTTCGAGCGAGCGTTTTTTCACAGTGCTATAGGATGGTGCTTTATCGCCATACAAAAGATTTAAGTTCATCGTTGCACTCTTCTTGTCGTGATAATCCACGTCGAAAGTTGTGAAACTGTGATTGCACGAAAATGTTCACGAGTTAATTTAATTTTTCTGCCGAGGTAAGTTTTTGATTAATCGTTAATCGATATCAAACGTGGTCACACATGATAGAATGGTATGGAGCTTTTATCGATAAAAGTCCAAACTTTTTTTGGGAAAAGTTCAATTGGTACTAAAATGGCTAGAAGTGACCTAGGCCAGAAACTTAAATAGCAACCCACATACTCTCCAAACGCTATGTGCCACTATTTTTATGAGAAGGAAATTTTTTTTTTTTTTTTTTTTTTTATTAACTTATAATTAAAATTATAAGCTAACTTACGATTACATGATCACATTTCACATCACATTTTATGAGAAGGAAATTTTTTTTTTTTTTTTTTTTTTTTTTTTATTAATTTATACTTAAAATTATATATAAACTTATGATTACAGCCATAGCAACGAGGCCTTTAGCTGAAATATCTCTTAGATTGCCAGCATTGAGCAAAAATAAGCGATTCGTACATTACATTTGTTCTCGGGAAATGCCCATATGCCGAAATGGTTTCGGGATTGAAAGAATCGTACGTAAGAATTTTGTATTTGAATCAAGTATTTTTGTACTACAAATATTGTCAAGTCAAATTTGGAAGGACCAAAACGAATGGAACGGAACCAAATCAGCAAATTATTATGCCACTTCACGCTGATAATCACAAAAGCTTTACGTCGAGCATAAAACAATTAACAGACCTTTGAATGTCGCCTCTTTAATACATTTTTTTTAATATATGAAAACTCATTCATGTGTCAGTTTTGCATTGATTGAATCCAACCATAATAAGTAAATATTGCAATGGAAATTCATAAAGGAATTTTTTTTTTTTTTTTTTTTTTTTTATTCGAATTGTTTTAATTTTGATTGAATGCCAAATTCTCACATGCCAATGGCATTTCATTTAAAATACCAACAATGCTGGTTCTGGAAAAAACACAAGAAGAAAATCCGCAAGCCCGCATAATTTGTACGGTTTGCGGTGGGGAGTGAAGGGGCCACGTCTTATCAGCGCCCGTTTGGCGCTTTCACTTTCACTTCAGCGACTCACACACAACTTCTCCTGCCGACATTAGGGGGACATTGGACTGGGACCATTCTTATTGGCTCATTTAGCACACGCGGTTTCTGCGGTGCGACCAACTTTTGCGGCAAACATTAATTTCTTTAGCCTGCTTTTTGGGCCACGATTAAACGAAGTTTTGTGTGTTTGCAGGCAAATTGCAGCAAATTAAAACATTTGCTGCAATTTTATTTTTAAGGCATTTTCAATAGAACATTGAAAGCCTAACGTTTCACTTAGTTGACTTTCGCTTTTCCCTAGAAAACATGTGCAGGGGCAAAAAGTTGCGAAACGGAAACATGAACACGCCAAGTATCGAGGAAGCAACTTCCCAGAGAGAGGAAAGCGGCACACAAAAAGGCTGCAGGATATGGAAAAATTAAAAAGTACAAGTTGAAACAAGAAGAAGAAGAAAAAAAAAAAAAAAAAGAAAGGAAAAGGCAAATGCAAATAGCGAACATGTGGCAGGGAAACAAACAATACTCACACCACCAGCCTTGTCGTTTCGTGTAATCCCCCGGAAAATCCCACCAAGGCGCACCAAACATTTGATTTCATAAATATCCGGCGCTTAAGTAGGGGGTAGCCCGGCTCCTGTGACAGACTTACTTACATTTTTTGCTTGCTTAAAGAACTTTGTCTCTGTTAGGCCAAATTTCTGTCATACTTAAGGCCTAATATTGAAAGGCATCATCAACTGGACTAGGCTATTTTTATACCCTGCATAAAAAAGGGTATCAATTAGATGAGCAAATGTCTGTCCGTCTGTCTGTCCGTATGAACGAAGAGATCTCAGAGATGGTAAGAGCTAGAGGTTTGAAGTGTATGGAACATATAATTCTTATACCTGCAGGCACATCAAGTTTATTTTGAATTTTTGTCACGCCCCCTGCCTACCCCGCAAATTAAAAAAAACGTAATAACTCCCACAATTTTCAAGATAGATAGTTCGAACATTCTAGACATATATTCTACTACTTATTATGAATCGACCCGCCATACAACGTTTTTCGATCAGATGAACGATATTAGAGTTATACGTAAAAGAAAATTCAAAGCAACGACAACAACAACACCGCAGCGATTGGTAGAACTTACGAGAAAGAGAGAGCGAGAAGGCAATAGCTAACTGGTAATTTCCCAATTGGACCTTGCTTGATGGCAGGATCTAACCCTTTCTTCTTCTTTCCTTCTTTCCCGTCCTGCTGGAAGTGGAAATAAATGCTGGGACAAAGGGAAGTGACTATTGTATCACAAGACTCAGAAATGGAAGGACAATTTTAGAACGGTTTTCCCGGAGAGAGAGAGGATTGGAAGCGAGAGACTCCCATCAGGGAGAACGAGCTTGCCTTATATACGGACGGCTCTAAGACGAAGGAGGGCACAGGGGCGGGAATCTTCTCAGAAGAACTAGCAACACAGCTCTCATTCCGTCTACCGAACTGGTGTAGCGTCTGTAGCGTTGATATACACCCGGGTTGAAACACCAAAGAACATATTAATCTTGGTCGACAGTCAGGCTGCTATTAAAGCTCTGTCGTCACGCACCACCAATAGCAATCGAGTCCGCAGTACGGTGACTGCACTGAATCAAATCCGGCAGCACTCCATCACCCTCGTCTGGGTACCTGGCCACTCAGGCATACCAGGCAACGAGGGAGCTGACGAGTGTGCAAGGAACGGATCAGCGCAGCCAGCGTCACAAGCGGTAACGGACGTACAAAGACCAATTCAGGATATTCTGACAGAACCAAGGCAGAACGACAATGGGACATCGCACCGGGTGGTCACATCTCCCGATCACTCTGGCCAAGATACGTGCCAAAACGAACCTCCCAACTCCTACACTTTAGCAAGAACAGGATTAGGATAGTGATAGGAGTCATTAGGGGACACTGCCAGGATGCACGTACCCCACAACGACTTCTGTCGCAGCTGCAGGAATGAGGAAGAGATAGAAAGCAACCAACACCTTCTATGTGATTGCCCTGCACTTCATAGAAAACGAACCCAGTACCTGGGTAAACCATTCTACGAAGATTTGGGTTGTCTGGCAAACTTGCCCGTAGGCAACTCCTCAAAGTGATTCTCACAGTAGAAAAGTTTTTGCGTAGACATAGTATAGTCAAAAAATGTTGAGCTTTGCGCCGCAGGAGAAAAAATTAAAAAAAAATTTTCGCGCGTTTTTTTTGTTAAATTTTTTCGTCTGCGGCGCAAATTATAAACTTTCAAAAAAACTATGCAGGACGAGAAGTGATGGAAGAGGATGATTTCCGCTTGTCCCGTCCGTCCGTCGGAACTGTCCGTCTGTCTGTCTGTCTGTTTCTACGCGAAATAAGTCTCTCAGTTTTAAAGCTATCGAGCTGAAATTTTGCACAGAGTCTTCTTTTTGCTGCACGCAACTAATATGTTGGAACCGGCCGGATCGGATAACTATATCATATAGCTGCCATAGGAACGATCGGTCTAAGAACAAGTTCTAGTTAGAAAAACTTTTTTGTTTTACATCGTAGCGTCACTAATCTTGGTACATGTTAGTTTTATATGCTTCCACATAATTCTGGAAAAATGTATCAAAATCGGATCACTATAGCATATAGCTGCCATAGGAACGATCGGTCGAAAAATAAGTCTTTGTGAGAAAAACTTTTTTGATTTCCATCGTAGCGTCTCCAATCGTAGTATATATTTGTTTTATATGTTTCCACATAATTCTGAAAAGAATTTATCAAAATCGGATGACTATAGCATATAGCTGCCATATAAACGGACGGTCAAAAAACTACATCTAGTGAGAAAAACTTTTTTGTTTTTTATCGTAGCGTCCCCAATCTTGGTATATATTAGTTTTATATGCTTTCACATAATTTCCAAAAAGAATTATCAAAATCGGATGACTATAGCATATAGCTGCCATAGGAACGATCGGTCGAAAAATGTGTTTTACTAAGAAAAGTTTTTTTTTATGGTATAAAATTTTTATTATCAATAGTTTAAAAATTTTAAATATCTGATATCTATATCCTATATATATTTTTCCAGTTAAATCAGTTGGAGTAAAGTTTTTCAAGTGTATTAAAACTTCGGCACAGTCGAAGTTAGCTTTGCCTTCTCGTTTTTTTTTTAGGATTCAAATTTAAATATTCTATTATAAAATAACCAGGGCTAATTTCTTCACGTAAATTCATTATCGAGAAAAAATAATTCCCAAATTTTGCACAAATGTGAATACAAGTGTTGGAAAACACCAAAATAGTGTTGAAAAATGCTTAAAAAACCAGTGTTGGAAAACGCAAGACATGGTAAAAACAAATCGTTGCATCTCTTTAGCTGCGCAAATAATTCTTTATTTTGTGTGTTAGTTGTTAAAATATATGGGAATATGTATGTACATGTGTTTGTATGTGTGTGTATGTGTTTATGTGTGTTTTCTTATGGTTTTGCGTAATCTTGTGTCCATTTTTTGGCAATACTATCATGTCTATTGCGATTGTTTTTATAATAATTAGCTGTCATCGCATTCAGCGGACTCTCTGGATTCGGATCCGACAATAATGACACAATTGAAAGTAATAAACTTTGGACACTTAAAATTGGTGACCATTCCGTATCCAGTAAGTCCAGACAGATAACACCCGTTATGCCTATATTCGAATGATAAATCGGAGTCCTGAATGTCACTGCCGGCGGATGAAAGGGATATCGTGCGGTAAAATGTAAGTCAAGTATGAACTGACCCCCCTGATAGGGAGTATCAGGGGGGCCAATTATTTTTGCCATCCAATGAAAAATATTATTATTGACCAACTCCACCGAACAAAAGTCGGAAGGGTCGCTCATCAACATTGACAAATCACGTGTGAGACGACGAGCGGCGGTCGAACTATTCTCAGGAATAGCAATAGTTGTTGGTGTGGGTGTGGGTGTGGGTGTGGGTGTGGGTGTGGGTGTAGGTGTACGCCTTGTGTTGGTTTGTCGCCTATTCGTGTTATTCCTTTGTACTCTTCCAACTGTAGTTCTGTTTATTGCATCTTCCGCTCGTTGCCTTATCCGTTCACTTCGTCTTATTGGTGGCATGGTGTTATGGCTAGAATATTGGCTACTAAAATTGTAAATTTTCTATAAAATATATTTTCCGACTTACTTGAATATACTTCTGTACTGTACTGAATTCTGTTCTCCGTTTAATGATTGACTTTGAAATTTCAGCTTGCTAGAATTTTCATTTTCCTTTTTAAGAAAATTTTGTGCAAAATTTCAACTCGATAGTTTAACAAGTAATCGTCCCAACGGAGATATACCCTATATCCTATATACACGCATTATTTACACATATGTAAACTGCACAGTGTACTCACATAGAAGGCAGCATCTTTGACCCCATAAAATATATATATGTATTCTTGATCAGCATGACGAGCTGAGTCGATTTAGCCATGTCCGTCTGTCCATCCGTCTGTTTCTTTGCTATCTATCTTGCCCCCAGTTTGAAAGCAATCTTGCCCAAAGTTTTCTAAATCTGAAACAAACTTACATTCCAAAGCTTATGGCTCTAATAGTCTCTTATAGTCTTTAGGATCAAGGCGTTCATACGGACAGATCAAGAATATATATATACATTATAGCAGGAATGCAAACCGTTTGGAAATAAGTAGTGGTTCAGTTCTGTGGTTCACTGAGTTTTTAAACCACTGGTTCGGTTGTTGTGGTGTACCACTCGGAATTGACCGTCCTACGTTGCTCAAGCGGAATAGTCGCCACCATTTGCTTTGAAGTGCTTCTTCCACGAACGACTTTCGTTGGAATTGGCTCGTCTTCGAAGACCCACACGGTCGATTGCGGTTTTGTTTCGGGCTCATAAGCATAGAACCATGATTCGTCACCTGTGACGATCTTATAAACGTCTTTTAAAAAACCTCAATTATATTTTTTCAGAATTTCTTTGCACCAATCCACACGAGCCTTTTTTTGAGCTAGATTCAACGAGAACAAACCTTTTTTACGCCCAGGTGTTCATGCAATATCGAATGTATGCTGGTGAAAGAAATGCCCAAGCAAGCCTCTATCTCACGGTATGTCACATGACGATCTTGCATTATCAGTTCACGCACGGAATCAATGTTTTCCACTGTTTTTGGACGACCTTCGTCTTTGAGCGAGCGTCGCCTGCGATTAAAATTCATTAAACCAATTTTTCACAGTGCTATAGGATAGTGCTTTATCGCCTACAAAAATATAAGTTCATCGTTGCACACTTCTTGTCGTGCTAATCCTCGTCGAAAGTTGTGAAAAATGATTGCACGAAAATGTTCACGAGTTAATTCCATTTTTCTGCCGAGGTAAGTTTTTCATTAATCATTAATCGATATCAAACGTGGTCACACATGAAAGAGTTGTATGGAGCTTTTTATCGATAAAAGTCCAAACTTTTTTTAGGAAAAAGGCCAATTGGTCCTAAAATGGCTAGAAGTGACCTAGACCAGAAACTTCAATAGCATAGAGATAAAAGTAAACTCATCAACGTTTGGACTAGAGGTGCGCGAGTGATAGATTTTTCATTCACGTAAAATAATTTTTTGCACGATTCACCCACACCACATAGCAAGGGATTAAGCGCTGTTAAGAGATATGACCAATGTAGATACTTTTAAAATGTTGCCAGCGATTTCAAAATGTTGCTAAGATAGGAAAACCCGGTGGTTAGAGCGAGACGGACATTGTCTTGACTACTCAGAGAGCGACAATAACAAAGAACAGCTGATTATTTCGCTGTTAAGTTTATGGCGACCGAGCAATCGTAACCTCTAATAATATTGCTCTGTGCCCACACAATTTTTTAAGAGTTTTGCTTCACCATAGAGTAAAGAGAGATAGAGGGGAAGATTGAGACGGCTCTCAAAATGAGGCGCTGTTAAGTAACAGTACGAGTTGAGATACTTTTAAAATGTTGCCAGCGATTTCAACATGTTGCTAAGGTCTTTTAACACAGACAGGAAAACACGGTGGTTAGAGCGAGACGGACATTGTGTTGACTGTACTCAGAGAGCGATAATAACAAAAAACAGCTGATTATTTCGCTGTTAAGTTTGTTGCGAGCGACAATAACAATTATTTCGCTGTTAAGTTTGTGCGGCTGAAATATTTACTCTATGGCATCACGCACGATTCTTGCACGATTTAAGGAAAGGTCACGAAAGATCACGCAATTAAATTAAAATCACGAAGTAAAAATCTCTCGACACACGATTCATGGACACAATTTTGTTCAGCGTTTTGCATCACGCACGATTCATGCACGATTTAAGGAGGATTCACGAATGATCACGCTCTTTAAAAATGCATTTGATTTCAATATTATAAGATTTCTTTTTACATATTTCAAGTTAGATTTGCGAAAACGCTAACGAAATTGTTGATTCGTGGGAACTGTTGTCTTGCTTTAATTTAAGTGTGCCCGTACCAGTTAATCAGATAAATGCCAAATTACTCGACACATGCTGAGCTTTTGCTTAAAGCGAGAGAGTGAGAAAGACAAGCGTTGTACAAAAAACCAACCCCATTTTTGGACAAAGGAAAATATGTAAATTTTGTTCTTTAAAATATGCCACATGCGCTCATCTCCAAATCCTTTACAGAATTTTGTAGATTGACAAAAGCTTCCCCGCATACGACGCTAAAAATAGCTTGAAAGCGCTTGACTAAGCTAAGGTGGATTCCACCTGTTTGTCAACGGCGGAGTTTTCTTGTTATTTATAGCCTAAAATCTGGCAAAAAGTTTACACAGAATGTGAAATAGAGGGGAGATATTTTAAATTCAGATTTCAAATTTAATACAATTTATAAAAAAAACTTGTTGCCGCCTCAAAAACGCCAAGTTGGAGGAGCCCATCCATTTATGTGGATAACTGTTTTATGAAAATTGCATGCAAAAAATATTTATGGCCTTGAATGAAAATTGTTGTAAAATGCTTCAACAGGCGTCGGCTTAACGGCATTTCGTGTGTGTGTTGTACACATGATATGTTAGTCGGTAAGTACATACATGTAGGATAACATATGTAGCGTTATTTTGACGACTACTTGTCACTCACTTGGAGGGATGGGCTCGCTGACACTGGAAATAAAACGTGACTAAATGTTTAACGATTATTAAAGTGTTCGAAAAATGTTTGGAATTGGAAAAGTTTTTGTACATACATGGCTCTATGCGTGCTCCCCCCTTTTTTATATAATAAGGATCCCAACACGCTCCCACGTTGAGTGTACTTGACACATTGAGAAAGTTGGCGCTTTTTACCTTTATTCTGCGTGGATATACGTTATGTGCACGTTTTGTTGGAATTTAAAATGCTTTGCATACATCCAAACATACATACATACATACATACGTGCTTGTTTATATGGGGAAGTGGAAGTGGGACAGGGAGGCAACATATGTTGACGGTATCGTCAACGTCACAGCTGTGCGATTGTCAGTTAAAGCGCCATCAAAATGATGACAACCGTCGCGTCGCCTAGACACCCGGACTCTTGACACACCATTTTCATTTCTGGCTTACGATAATAAAATGCATATTAGACGATTGAAGGCGTTCTAGCAAAATGGGGTGTCTAGGTGGTCCAGGATTGTATACTTTGGGTACTGTTGACCAGTTTTTGACCCTTGCTCCCGTCCATCTGGTCTAAACTAACAAATGATCGTCTTTGGGGTACATTTGTACCCCAGTACGTTTATATGTGCATCAATGAAATTCAAATGGATTTTTTAATGTGTTTAGAATTTTTTGTATTTTATGTAATTTGATAACTCGTCCATGGTCTAAACTAACAAATGATCGTCTTTGGGGTACATTTGTACCCCAGTACGTTTATATGAGCATCAATGAAATTCAAATGGATTTTTTAATGTGTTTAGAATTTTTGTATTTTATGTAATTTGATTGCTTACAGAACATAAAGGATTAATATATGTATATATAAATATGTATATATTCAAGACGTCATTAAATATTTGAGTACATACTCTTTTGCTGGAAAAATTGCTGTTGCATTTCATTTAGCAGCAAGAATGTTGGTTCTTAATTTTTTAGTAGCCACTGGCATTGGTCATCTCACTGTACTAACTAATTGTACTGGGGTACAATTGTACCCCAAAAAACCTATAGCGTACATTTCAGTATTTTGTGTTTATATAGTTTTTCCAGAATTTTATCAAAGTAAACTATGTATTTAAATAATTTTATGGGGTACAAATGTACCCAAGTACAGTTAGCGAACTCCATATTTTTTTTTTCTTTTTTTTTTTTTTTTTTTTTTCTCTTTTTTTTTTTTTTTTTTTTTTTTTTTCTTTTTCCTCCTCTTCTGAAAAATTTAGTAAAGTTAGCAGCAAACTCCAGTGGAATTTGTTCTTGTTTTTTAAATTTTGTTTTTCCTAGTTTATATAGTATTTCAATTTTTATCACAGTAAACTTGTTTCTTTGGCGAAAACTCCAGTGGAATGTTGTTCTTCTCTATTATTTTTTTCTTTTTTTTTTTCTTTTTTTTTTTTTTTTTCTTTTTTTTTTTTTAAATAAATATGGACGTTGACGTCCATATCTGTCATTGATAAAATATAGAAAATTTGATGCCGCTTATAATCACAGTGATTAAATACATTCAGTGAGGTTTTAAGTTGAAAGTTAAGTTATAGGATGAAAAACATTTCGGCCCCCTGGTCCTTCGAGCCGGATATCAGTGTTTGAAAAAAAGCGTCCTTTTCCATCTTACAGTGTCATTCTAAATTTTTATCCATTCCTTATATAATAAAAAACATTCCGAACCCTTGTATGGTCCTTCGAGCCGGGTATCAGTGTTTTAAAAGAAAAGCGTCCTATCCCCTCTTCCAATGTTATCCTGAATTTGAATCCATTCCTTGTATGATGAAAAACATTCCGGTCCCCTGGTCCTTTGAGCCGGACATCAGTGTTCTTCCAGTGTCATCCTGAATTTGCATCCAATCCTTATAAGAAGAAAAACATTACGGCCCCCTGGTCCTTCGAGCCGGATATCAGTGTTTGAAAGAAAAGCGTTCTGTGCCATCTTCTAGTGTCATCCTGAATATGAATCCATTCCTTGTATGATAAAAAACATTCCGAACCCTGGTCCTTCGAGCCGGATATCAGTGTTTTAAAGAAAAGCGTCCTATTCCATCTTCTAGTGTTATCCTGAATTTTAATCCATTCCTTGTATGATGAAAAACATTCCGAACCCCTGGTCCTTCGAGCCGGATATCAGTGTTTTAAAGAAAAAGCGTCCTATTCCATCTTCTAGTGTTATCCTGAATTTTAATCCATTCCTTGTATGATGAAAAACATTCCGAACCCTGGTCCTTCGAGCCGGATATCAGTGTTTTAAAAAAAAGCCCCGTCCTATTCCATTTTCTAGTGTTATCCTGAATTTTAATCCATTCCTTGTATGATAAAAAACATTCCGAACCCTGGTCCTTCCAGGTGGTTTTTGTGTGTGTTAGAAAAAGCGTACTTTCCCATCTTCCAGTGTCAACCTAAATTTGTATCCATTCCTTATATAATAAAAAACATTCCGAACCCTTGTATGGTCCTTCGAGCCGGATATCATAATTTATGTGGGGCTAATAGTAGACAATCCCAAATTTTCATCTAATGATGAAAATACTACTAGGAATTTTTCAATAATGCTTACTTAGAAAAATATCATACCATGGAATGGTTAAGGCTTTGAAATGATCTTTTGAGCAAGAGATTTGTGCCTAGCCACCACTACAAAAAACAATGCCTCACAATCCACTTGACCTATGTGCCACGCCCACTTGTCCCTGGCACGCCCACAACATAAGAGCCGCGCTTATGTTGCACATTATTTGCTCCTTTGTATGCCCCAAATTTTTGTGTGTGTTTTTTTGCTTTTGCACAATTTGTTGTGCCATTTACAACAAATGCTGTTGCCCGATCCACACGAAACACGAAATGTGCTTCCACTCTCTCGGACAGCGGAAACCTTTTTGTGAGCAACACAATGCCTGGACAGGCAAAAATGGCCAGCGAGTGTCAAACGAAAAAAAAACAAAAACGAAATGAGGCGTCGAGTGGCATTTTGTTTGGCCGTCTGTCGTGATGTTGCCTCGGCATCAACTCTGTGTTGTCATTGCAGTTTCAGTTATTTTTCGATTTTTTTTTTGTTTTGTTTTGTTTTGTTTTTGGAACGAACAAAGCTTATTAGTGTTAATTTTAATGAGTTTTCACTGTGTGCCACTGTGTAGGACGCCGGTCTCGGCCTTGTGTTTACATCAAATTCAATTTAATGCGCTTGTCGACCAACTTTTGTGCAAGTATTTAAAAAACGACGTTAACATTTAACGGAAATTTATCCTATTAAAAAAATGACAAGAGGTAATCAATAAGTTTGAAAAAAATTAATTTTTTTAAAGAAACCTTAAGAACATTTCAATCCTTTTATTATTTGAAATTTGTATAGGTAGCGAATTTATATGAAGAACATGGCGACCGTGACCTTTATTTTTTTATTATTTGAAATTTAAATTCCCTTAATGCCATAGGTAAAAGATAGCGAAAGATCCAATTTGTATATGTAGCGAATTTATATGAAGAACATGGCGACCGTGACCTTTATTTTTTTATTATTTGAAATTTAAATTCCCTTAATAAGATAGTAAAAGATAGCGAAAGATCCAATTTGTATATGTAGCGAATTTATATGAAGAACATGGCGACCGTGACCTTTTTTTTTATCCTAAGGGTGTTTAATTTGGCGACCGTGACCTTTATTTTTTTATTATTTGAAATTTAAATTCCCTTAATGCGATAGTAAAAGATAGCGAAAGATCCAATTTGTATATGTAGCGAATTTATATGAAGAACATGGCGACCGTGACCTTAATTTTTTTATTATTTGAAATTTAAATTCCCTTAATGCGTTAGTAAAAGATAGCGAAAGATCCATCTTATGTGGCGAATTTATATGAAGAACATGGCGACCGTGACCTTTATTTTTTTATTATTTGAAATTTAAATTCCCTTAATAAGATAGTAAAAGATAGCGAAAGATCCAATTTGTATATGTAGCGAATTTATATGAAGAACATGGCGACCGTGACATCAATTAAATGTTCCCAAAAAAACATCTTGTTCAACTCACCGCCATAATTTACCTCACAAACAAATGTTTATTTTCATTTTTAATTATAAACACATTTTGTAGCCAACCCTTATTTTGTTTTTTTTTTCTAACCCTTATCAGGTGGCCGCCCCCCCTCCCTGCTAATCACTTGGACACAAAACAGAGACTTATCTCAAGGAATTGTGTACGAAAACATAAATTGCAGTTGCGTCACAAAAGACTCAAAACTAATCACCGAAACTTTTATTATTGCGCTTTTTTTTTGGCAAAAAGTTATCACAACACAACGCTCAGCTGGCAAATTTGCATAAAATTTAAATTTCATTCGTTCGATTTGGTATGATGCTTTAACGCTGCGATTTGTATGCAGCACGAACGTGCCAGGATTCCCTTAGTCAACCCATTTACAACTCAATGATTTTGCAAATCACATGCAGACGACGCTCACATGTGTGGCAAAACACGTACTTAACGCTAATTGCGAGTGTTTTTTTTTTTCAATGATCTTTGCCACATATACAGACAGAGATTTTACTTAGTCTTGATTATTCTCAAGTTGGAATGTGTACATTATTCACTTGTGTGAATTAAAATTTGGTGAATCGACGCTTAAATACCTTGAATACTTCTTTGTCAGTGCCTCAGCATGCTCAAAGCCTATGCTCTAGCAGCTCAATTGTTATTGCAATGCTATAGACGAGCACACACACACACAGCACCCGGTAATGAGCGATTTCTCTTCATTTCTTTCTTGTTCTTTGATAAATGTTTTCCCTCATATATATTCCTTTCTGCTCTGTTATAAGCAGGCTGTGGGCATCCCTGATCTAGTGCAGTTTTTCTTAAAAACCACTACATTTATATCATATCATGAAGACAGGCTTGCAGTAATGTTGCATATTATATAGGATAGATATTTAAAGATATTTAAATTTTTTAAATCATTGATAATAAAAATTTGATACCACAAAAAAAATTTTTTTCTTAGTAAAACACATTTTCCGACCAATCGGTGCTATGGCAGCTATATGCTATAGTCATCCAATTTTGATAAATTTTTTCAAAATTTTGTGAAAGCTATATAGAACTAACATATACCAAGATTGGGGACGCTACGATGGAAAACAAAAAAGTTTTTCTAACTAGAACTTGTTCTTAGACCGATCGTTCCTATGGCAGCTATATGATATAGTCATCCGATCCGGCCGGTTCCGACATATTAGTTGCGTGCCGTAAAAGAAGACTCTGTGCCAAAATTTCAGCCTCGATAGCTTTAAAACTGAGAGACTAGTTCGGTAGAAATAGACAGACGGACGGACAGACGAACAGACGAACGGACGGACAAGCGGAAATGAACTCAGCTCGTCGTCCTGATCAAGAATATATATAGTTTATGGGGTCGGAAATGAATATTTCTATGCGTTACAAACTTCTGGGCAAAATTAATATACACTTTTCAAGTGTATAAAAATATTGAAAAATATGATTGAGGTACGGGCCAGAATTACATCAATTTTGATCATAACCTCATTTACCGTTTTCAATTCCGATAACCTGGAGTCCCGGAATCATGGCCACCACCGCTAAATCTATTTTTTAGGGACCTTAATTGGCAGGCCATTAATTAGTAACTCAAATCCAAAAACCAAACTGAAAAAGCTTTTAGAATTTTCTCTCCAGAATTTTTTTTTAAAAAACACTCATAAAACGCTGTTCAAAGGAAGAAGACCCCCTTAAGCTAAATAATAATAACGAGAAGGCAAAGCTAACTTCGACTGTGCCGAAGTTTTAATACACTTGAAAAACTTTACTCCAACTGATTTTACTGGAAAAATATATATAGGTTATAGATATCAGATATTAAAAATTATTAAATCATTGATAATAAAAAATTTGATACCAAAAAAAAAAACTTTTCTTCGAAAAACACATTTTCCGACTAATCGGTCCTATGGCAGCTATATGCTATAGTCATCCGATTTTGATAATTTTTTTCAAAATTATGTGAAAGCCTATAAAACTAATATATACCAAGATTGGGAACGCTATGATAGAAAACAAAAAAGTTTTTCTCACTAGAAGTAGTTTTTTGACCGATCGTTTATATGGCAGCTATATGCTATAGTTATCCGATTTTGATTAATTTTTTCAGAATAGTGTGGAAATATATAGAACAAATATATACTACGATTGGAGACGCTAGGATGAAATCAAAAAAGTTTCTCACAAAGACTTATTTTGCGACCGATCGTTCCTATGGCAGCTATATGCTATAGTGATCCGATTTGGATACATTTTTTCTGAATTATGTGGAAGCATATAAAACTAACATATACCAAGATTAGTGAAGCTACGATGGAAAACAAAAAAGTTTTTCTAACTAGAACTAGTTTTTAGACCGATCGTTCCTATGGCAGCTATATGATATAGTCATCCGATTTTGATAAAATCTTCCAGAATTGTTTTGACGCATATAAAACTAATATTTACCAAGATTGGTTTCGCTACGATGGAAAATAAAAAAGTTTTACCCGCTAGAACTAGTTTTTTGACCCACTATTTATATGGCAGCTATATGCTATATTCATCTGATTTTGATAAATTTTTCCACAAATATGTAAAATCATCTAAAACTAATATATACTAAGATTGGTGAAGCTACAATGGAAAATAAAAAAGTTTTTCCCACTAAGACTTATTTTCCGACCGATCGTTCCTATGGCAGCTATAAGATATAGTCATCCGATCCAGCCGGTTCCGACATATTAGTTGCGTGCAGTAAAAAGAAGACTCTGTGCAAAATTTCAGCTCGATAGCTTTAAAACTGAGAGACTAGTTCGCGTAGAAACAGACAGACAACGACAACGACAGACGACAGACGACAGACAACGACGGACGGACAAGCGAAAATGAACTCGGCTCGTCGTCCTGATCAAGAATATATATAGTTTATAGGGTCGGAAATGAATATTTCTATGCGTTACAAACTTCTGGGCAAAATTAATATACACTTTTCAAGTGTATAAAACCTAAAAAAAAAAATAGAAGGCTAACATCCCCTCCGCCGATTTTAAAACCCTTGCAGTTATTGAAAGGCGCTACCATTGATAACAAAAAGTTTTTCTCACTAAAATTAGTTTTTAGACCGATCGTTCCTATGACAGCTATATGCTATAGTCATCCGATTTTGATAAATTTGTCCAGAATTGTGTGGAAGCATATAAAACTAATATATAAAAAAGTTTTTTTTCCCACAAAAACTAGTTTTGGACCGATCTATGGCTTCCGACAAATGTGCAGCGTATTTGTATTTAAAGACATTTTGCAAAGTTTGGTCAAGATAGCTTTAAAACTGGGGGAGGAGATAGCATAGAAACAGACGGACAGACGGACGGACGGACAGACGGAAATGAACTCAGCTCGTCATGCTGATCAAGAATATATATACTTTATGTGGTCGGAAATGCTTCCTTCTATGCGTTACAAACATGACAATTTTAATATACCCTCTGCAAGGGTATAAAAAAAATAAAAATTTTCAAAAGTTAAAAAAATGGTTCAACATTTCCAAGCAGTTATAGCAAAAAAAAAATTGTTTAAAATTATAACCTTTTTGCAGGGACCGTAACGATTATAACTTAAATCAAATAAATCTCTTGATAATAATTATTTCATGTGTTCTATTTAAAAATCATTAAATAACTCTTATTTGAGATTTTTATTTTTTGAATCTATTAATAACACTGTGATAGTTATTTTCAAAAAATAAAAAAGACATGAATGGATTTCCCCTAATTCGGGCCTTAGGAATCGAACTGCATCATTACTTTTTTGAGTTATAACGATGATTTCATACAACATTTTTTTTTTAAGTTTTTAACAAAGTTAATTTTTTTTTGTTAATTTCAAAAATATAATATTTTATTCTCGAGAAATCTAATAAATAGATTTAAATGTCCTCTAATTTAATTCATTCACAGTTTCTCAATATCATTGCGCATTCAAAAGTTATAGAATAAAATTTAAAAAAAAAAACAAAAAAAATTTTTACATAATTTTTATTACCAAAATTACATTAAAATAGGAAATATTTAATTAGAAATCGAGTTATTGTTGAAGAACAAAGGGGAAGAAATTTAAAAATAATTTTATTGCGATTTTACTTAATATTTTGGAAATTTCAAATAATTTTGTTGTACAAAATTTTATTGTAAAAAGGTTGAAATTATTTTAGTTTTAAGACCATAACTTTGAAAGCGCAATGATATCGAAAATTTGTAAATGTGATAAGTTAGAGGACATTTAAATCTGATTATCTCAGATTTCACAAGAATCAGATATAATTTTTTTAAATGTAGAAATAAATTTAACTTGATGAAAAACTTAAAAAAAAAATTTGTATAAAGCCATCGTTATAACTCATAAAACTAAAGATGCAGTTCGATTCCCAGGGCCCAAAATAGGTGAAACCCGTTAAAGTTGGTCATGTCTTTTTTTTCGACTTGTACAGATTATAATCTGTATTTCTAGAGTTTTATTTTAAAATACATAAATAACTCTTATCGTAGATTTTTATTTTGATGCTCAGAAAATTAATCGTTATTTTTGAGTTAAAAAACAATTTTAAAAATTAATCGTTATTTTTGAAAGTTTATCAAAAAATTCAGAAATTTGAAAGATAAGCCATTTGGGATTTGATTGGATATTTTCCACTCTCATAGAGTGATTATGATTATTTTTTGATAAAAAAAAAAAACAAAACGTTATTTACGGTCCCTGCCTTTTTGTTATTTAATAGCTTGATCAATTCCTAATTTAAGTGTAACAATAGTTTTGCCAAATTTAACAACAAGGAATTTGATTTTTATTAAATTCTTTCTTTAAGGGGGTCTTCTACATTTGAAAATTTTTTTTTTCGATTTTTTTGTTTTGCCTTATTATTATAACTTGGACATTCCCCTTTCATCCCCTTTAAACTATTTTCAAATATTCGAAATAGTTTAGCAGATATATCCATTTTAGTGGAGCAATGTTCTTGCTAACGTGAGTATTTTCAACGTTGCTCAAAACTTTAACCGTGTTTTTCTCGAAACCACGTTTTTTGACCTAGCCATGATTGGGCCAGTTCTACTGAACCGAATTTGGTCAGCCATGTTGCAATCGACGCAGAATTGATGTAATTCTGGCCCGTATCTCAATCATGAGGAAAAACATTTTTACTATTTTTTTAACACTAAACTCAAAAAAAAAATTTGAAAAATCGAATTTTTTTTTTAAATGTCCGCCAGTTTTTAAAAAAATATTGAAAATTATGATTTTTAGTAGGGGCCAGAATTACATCAATTCTGATCATAACCTCATTTACCGTTTTCAATTCCGATAACCTGGAGTCCCGGAATCATGGCTACCACCTCTACACCTTTTTTTTTGAGACCTTAATTGGCAGACCGATAACTTTTTGAACAGCCCTCGAATTCCAAAATTTTTTTTTGTTTTTTTAATTCAATTAATAAATAACACAAAACAAAAAACCAAATTAAAAAGCTCTTATAGTTTTCATTCCAGAAATTTTTAAAAAATACTCATAAAACGCTGTTCAAAGGTATAAGACCCCCTTAAATAAAGTTAAGCTGAAAATTAATGTATTAGTCGATGCCACAAAATATGGTTAATTAGACGCAGGCAACAGCTTTAAGAATCAAAAAAATATGTGACCCAAAGGGACACAATCAAATAACTAGAATTTGTGGGCCAAAAGGGGAAACTGACCTTGAGTGCCAAAAGAACAACAACAACAACAACAGTCAGTCAGCCGTCCGTCTGTCTTGGCTTGGTCATTGTTTGTTTTGTTCCTTAAAGTTTATCCGATTGTTTAATGAGCTTTGAACGAAATAGAAATCAATGATGCGAATTTTATATGCCTTTTTCGCCTGGACACAACCAATATGGTTGGGCCAACAAAATAATAAAGAACATGCAAACAAAAGGGGGGAAGAAAAACTAAGGTTAAGGACGGTTGTGGCCAACTCGATTGCTCAATGAGTTGAAAACGCAGAGAAATGTTGGCAAATATGCTAAAAAAATAACAATTGATTTATGAAACGCCTAAACTTTATAAACTTTTTAAGATTTTTGTGCTAATCAAGCATGAATGAATTATTTTCAGGGACCGTAACTGTTATAACTTTTTGGATAAAAATTTTGAAATAACAATTATTTTCTAATTTTTACATAAAAATTTAAAAATAATCGTTATTCTATGATTTTAAAATACAAATTTTGTTTTAACAGTTAAATGTTAATTTTTATATAAAAATTTTTGAATAACTGTTAAAAAATAATTTTTATTATAAAAATTTAAATTAATTTTTATTTTGTAATTTTTATAATAAAGATTACTTTTTTAATAGTTATGAAAAATTTTTATTATAAAAATTTTTATAAAAATTACTTATCTAGTAGGCGTTTGTAAATTATAGAATATCTTTGATAGAAGTATACAAGATTTACTAAACCTACTAGATTAGTAATTTTTATAAAAATTTTTATTATAAAAAAAATTTTCATAACAATTAAAAATTAATTTTTATTTAAATTAATTTAAATTTTTATAATAAAAATAAGTTTTAACTGTTATTCAAAAATTTTTATTTACAAATTACCATTTAACTGTTAAAACAAAATTTTTATTTAAAAATTATAATATAACAATTTCAAAATTTTTCTGTGATAAAAATTGCAAATAAAAATTTATCCCATTTATTGACTCGCCATTCAAAATTATGAAGATTCATGTACTCCATTTTATCAGGGATCCATATTTCGTAGTAATTTTTTTTCACTTCCATACGTTTTTGTCCCTGATTATTTTGCATTAGAATTTCAATTTTATTTTAGTTTATTTCGATTTTATTTTATTTGTTGGGAGTGAGTTATCAAACAGAATTAGGTCAAGTGGAAAAAGCGTTCAGGGTCAATTGATTCTAATTACTTTGCAGCTGTAGGCGTTGGGGCATTTAATGCATTGAATTGGAAACACACACATCCTAAAAAGGTGTAATCATTCCCCCTAGTAGGCTGCTTTGGCTCTGTCACCTTTTCATTTGTAGGCCCTGAGCTCAACACCAACCGATTCAGTCAGTACGAAAGCAACTGCCGTTGGAATATCATCTAAGCAAAAATAAAAAAAAGAATAACTAAATTATTTTCTAAATAAAATCTAAAGATGTCGAAACGCGGCAGCGATATGGCGGTGAATGTGTACTCCACCAATGTGACTTCGGAGAATTTGTCGCGTCACGAAATGCTGTCCTGGGTCAACGAAAGCATGCACTCGCAGTTCAACAAGATCGAGGAGCTGTGCACTGGCGCCGCTTACTGCCAGTTTATGGACATGATGTTTCCCAATTCCGTGCCCCTGAAGCGCATCAAGTATCGCACCAATCTGGAGCATGAGTATATACAGAATTTCAAGATTCTACAGGCGGGCTTCAAGAAGATGTCGGTGGATAAGAACATACCGATCGATAAGCTGGTCAAGGGTCGTTTCCAGGACAATTTTGAGTTTTTGCAATGGTTTCGCAAATTCTACGACGCCAACTATGATGGCCGTGCGTACGATGCGAGCGCCATGCGCGATGGTTTACCCATGAGTTTGGGCACCGGACCACAGCCGGCCAAGTGTGGTGCCTTATCGGCACGCGCCACACCGCGTGGCACCGATTTGCGTGCCACATCCAGCCGTGAGTCCACTTCGGTGGTGACGCATGTGATGCCCCGTGTCAGCCATTCGTCACCCTCACGCTCCATTGGTGCTGGTGCTGGGGCCAATAAGGAGAACACTTTGGCGGTGGCCAGTAGTGTGGAAAGTGCCACTGCCGCGGCCGTGGCCCAGCTCAATAGTCATCTGGCCGATTTGCGTGCCAATTTGGAGAGTGTGCAGAAGGATCGCAATTTCTATTTTTCTAAATTGCGCGATATTGAGATTTTGTGTCAGGATTGTCCAGATCGGGAGACACAGCCGCTGTTGGAGAAGATATTCAAAATATTGTATAAGCCCTGCGAGGGCTTTGCACCGCTGGATGAGGTCCTACCCGAGTCATCGTCAGCTGGTTCCAAGGATGATGAGGATGAGGAATATTAAATAACTGAATGTCAAAAAACTTTACACTACAACAACAACAACACAGACAAATAGACACCAACTTGGAGAGAGCTAACATTTATACGCAGCTAAACACTGACACCACTTACAACATATTGCTTTATATTCATTCGAAAATTAATTAATTGATTATGTTACACACACACACACACACACACACACACATAAACCAAATAGTGAAAGAATATAAAGTTGAATACTTTAAAAATTTGAATTGGTTTCGATTTAATAAGGCCTCTAAGTTAGCTCAATGGCAAGATGACTCTATTTTGTAGAGAAAGAGTCGCTGAACAAGTGGCGCGGAGCAAAAGTCATTGAACAAGAGTCGCTGAACAAGAGTCAATGAAAAAGAGTCACTGAACAAGAGTCAAAGAAAAAGAGTCACTGAAGAAGAGTCACTGAACAAGAGTCACTGAACAAGAGTCAAAGAAAAAGAGTCACTGAAAAAGAGTCAATGAAAAAGAGTCACTGAAAAAGAGTCAATGAAAAAGAGTCACTGATAAAGAGTCAAAGAAAAAGAGTCACTGAACAAGAGTCACTGAAAAAGAGTCACTGAGCAAGAGTGACTTAACAAGAGTCACTGAACAAGAGGCACTAAAAAGAGTCACTGAACCAGAGTTACTAAACAAAAGTCACTGAACAAGGGTCACTAAAAAAGAGTCACTAAAAAGAGTCACTAAAAAAGAGTCACTGAACAAGAGTCACTAATAAAAATGAAGGCTAACATCGTATACACCGATGTTTTAAATACCATTGCAGTTTTTGAAAGGCGCTATCACTGATAAAAGCTTAAAAAGAAAAGTTGAAAAGTTTTTCTCACTCGAACTAGTTTTTTCGACCGATCGTTCCTATGGCAGCTGTATGCTATAGTCATCCGATTTTCATAAATTTTTCAGAATTATGTGAAAGCATATAAAAATAATATATACCAAGATTGGTGACGCTCTGATGTTAAACAAAAAAGTTGTTCTCATTAGAACTAGTTTTTTGACCGATCGTTCCTATGGCAGCTGTATGCTATAGTGATCCGATTTTTATAAATTTTTTCAGAATTGTGTAAAAGCATATAAAAATAACATATACCACGATTGGACGATACTATTGATAACAAAAAAGTTTTTCCCATTAGAACTAGTTTTTAGACCGATCGTTCCTATGACAGCTATATGCTATAGTCATCCAATTTTGATCAATTTTTCCAGAACTATGTGAAAGCATATATGATTAATATATACCAAGATTGGTGACGCTACGATGGAAAACAAAAAAGTTTTTCTCACTAGAACTAGTTTTTGGACCGATTGTTCCCATGGCAGCTATATGCAATAGTGATCCGATTTTGATAAATTTTTCCAGAACTATGTGAAAATATATAAGACTAATATATACCAAGATTGGTGACGCTACGATGTTAGACAAAAAAGTTTTTCTCATTAGAACTATATTTATATGGCAGCTATATGCTATGATCCGATTTTGATCAATTTTTTCAAAACTATGTGGAAGCATATAAAACTAATATATACCAAGATTGGAGACGCTCTGATGTTAAACAAAAAAGTTTTTCTCACTAGAACTAGTTTTTACACCGATCGTTCCTATGACAGCTATATGCTATAGTCATCCGATTTTGATAAATTTTTCCAGAATTATGTGGAAGCATATAAAACTAATATATACCAAGATTGGTGACGCTACGATGGAAAACAAAAAAGTTTTTCTCACTAGAACTAGTTTTTTAGACCGACCGTTTATATGGCAGCTATATGCTATAGTCATCCGATTTTCATAAATTTTTCCAGAATTGTGTGAAAGCATATAAAACTAATATATACCACGATTGGTGACGCTAAGATGGAAAACAAAAAAGTTTTTCTCACTAGAACTAGTTTTTGGACCGACCTTTTATATGGCAGCTATATGCTATAGTCATCCGATTTTGATAAATTTTTCCAGAATTGTGTGGAAGCATATAAAACTAATATATACCAAGATTGGTGACGCTACCATGGAAAACAAAAAAGTTTTTCTCACTAGAACTAGTTTTTGGACCGACCGTTTCTATGGCAGCTATATGCTATAGTCAACCGATTTTGATAAATTTTTCCAGAATTATGTGAAAGCATATAAAACTAATATATACCAAGATTGGTGACGCTACGATGGAAAACAAAAAAGTTTTTCTCATTAGAACTAGTTTTTGGACCGATCGTTCCTATGGCAGCTATATGCTATAGTCATCCGATTTTGATAAATTTTTTCAGAATTATGTGGAAGTATATAAAACTAATATATACCAAGATTGGTGACGCTACGATGGAAAACAAAAAGTTTTTCTCACTAGAACTAGTTTTTAGACCGATCGTTTCTATGGCAGCTATATGCTATAGTCATCCGATTTTGATAAATTTTTACAGAATTGTGTGGAAATATATGAAATTAATATATACCACGATTGGTGACGCTACGATGGAAAACAAAAAAATTTTTCTCATTAGAACTAGTTTTTGGACCGATCGTTCCTATGGCATCTATATGCTATATTCAACCGATTTCGATAAATTTTGCCAGTACTATGTGAAAGCATATAAAACTTTTATATACCAAGATTGGTGATACTACGATGTTAAACAAAAAAGTTTTTCTTATTAGAACTAGTTTTTGGACCGATCGTTCCTATGGCAGCTATATGATATAGTCATCCGATCCGACCGATTCCGACAAATGTGCAGCCTATGTGTATTTAAAGACTGTTTGCAAGGTTTGTTCCAGATAGCTTTAAAACTGAGGGAGGAGATAGGATAGAAACTGACGGACGGACAGACGGACGTGGCTATATACACTCAGCTCGTCATACTGATCAAGAATATATAGCTAGAAGTATGAAGCTAAATGAGATTCAGTTCTATGAAATTTTATGTTCAGGTTCAAAAAAATGTAAACTACCAGTATCAGATTTGACAAAGCTAAACATCTTCTGCAATGTTTCTAGTATTTGCTTAAGATTTTGGTTAACTGGAAAATGCTTAAGCACAGCAGCAACAGGCTTCTTAGTATTTTCGCAAACATACGAGTACAAATCCACATAGAATTGTATTCATCCACACACACACACACACACACAATTCAGTAGATTCATTCAAGAGGAGAAACTCTCATTTTAGGGATTTAATTAAAATGTCAGTTGTCGTTCTGGGGGCCTTCCCGCTGGGCTTGTGCATGAAATGAAAATGCAGCAGCTCCATTTTGTTTGTTTTTTTTTTGGTCCACCACCTGAAGCTCCTCCCACTCTCCCTCTCTCTCTTTTCAGTTCTTTCGCATTTGCCTTTGTTAGCACTAAACCGTCATTAAATTTGGTTTTGCGCATAGCTCAAAGTGCGACATTTGCGGCATGTTTGTTGATTGAAAAATAATTAAATTTCGCTCGCTCGCTCGCTTGTTAGTCCATATATGAGGCAAACACACACAAGCCTTTTGTCTCAAGCACAAACAAGTCAACAGCAGGAAGGCACAGCGGCAACTGGCAACAGGATGTTCAGCTCATTACAAATTGCCATCAACGCAGATACAATATCTTCTCGCCGTTTGCGCCCCTCCCCTCATATCCGTGTCCGTGTCCATGTCCTCGTCTTCGTGTCCATGCGCCTGTTAATTATGACAATTACAAGGCAATCGATTCTGTATTTATGACGCCCAAACGAAATCCATTTAACAGCGCATAATTCATTTGACTTGGCCAAACAAAATGATGTATGAGTCGAGAGGGAGAGGGAGAGAGAGAGAGAGAGAGCGCGCGATTGCATCACAAAGATAATGGTCGCACATTAAGTGCCTAGTTAACATATGTGTGAGTTAATCATCCATGCTCCACATTCTCAAATCCATTTGTGTGTGTGAGTAAATTCATCATCTTCACGGAAACTTCATAAAAAAAAAAAACATGCTCCTCACTTTTCCGATCCTGGGAACGGAATTTCCCACATCTAATTACACTAGTTTACAGCGAAAAAGAACCATTGAAGGCATTATGTTTATACCCTTGCAGAGGGTATATAAACATTGAATAGAAGGAAGCAACTCTGACCACATAAAGTATATATATTCTTGATCAGCATGACGAGCTGAGTTCATTTCCGTCTGTCCGTCCATTACTATGCTATCTCCTACCTCAGTATTAAAGCTATCTTGACCAAACTTTGCAAAAAGTCTTAAAATACACCTAGGCTGCACATTTGTCGAAATCGGCCGGATCGGTTGACTATATCATATAGCTGCCATAGGAACGATCGGTCAAAAAACTAGTTCTAATGAGAAAACTTTTTGTTTTCCATCGCAGCATCACCAATCATGGTATATATAAATTTTATATGCTTCCACATAATTCTGGAAAATTTGATCAAAATCGGTTGACTATAGCATATAGCTGCCATAGGAACGGTCGGTCCAAAAACTAATTCTAGTGAGAAAAACTTTTTTGTTTTCCATCGTAGCGTCACCAATCGTGGTACATATTAGTTTTATATGCTTTCACACAATTCTGAAAAAATTTATCAAAATCGGATGACTATAGCATATAGCTGCCATATAAACGGTCGGTCCAAAAACTAGTTCTAGTGAGAAAAACTTTTTTGTTTTCCATCGTAGCGTCACCAATCGTGGTATATATTAGTTTTATATGATTTCACACAATTCTGAAAAAATTTATCAAAATCGGATGACTATAGCATATAGCTGCCATATAAACGATCGGTCCAAAAACTAGTTCTAGTGAGAAAAACTTTTTTGTTTTCCATCGTAGCATCACCAATCGTGGTATATATAAGTTTTATATGCTTTATATTTGTTTTTTCAAAAACTAGTTCTAATGAGAAAAACTTTTGTTTACCAATCATTTTTTACATTGTTCTGGAAAAGTTGATCAAAATCGGATGACTATAGCATATAGCCAAAAACTTAGGTCCATAGTTATGACAAAAACTTTTTTGTTATTGATCGTAGCATCACCAATCTTGGTATATATAAGTTTTATATGCATTCACATAATTTTGACAAAAATTTATCAAAATCGGATGACTATATCATATAGCTACCATAGGAACGATCGGTCTAAAAACTGGTTTTAGTGAGAAAAACTTATTTGTTATCAATGGTAGCGCCTTTCAAAAACTGCAAGGGTATTTAAATGATGTTAGCCTTCTATTTTTTTTGATATAATTATCTAAGGACCTCATTACAACAAGAAGAACCGGATTATCTGTATAGCTGTATAAGGACATAGTTGATAGTGTTGCATTTAAAGCTGCGACAACGGCGACACGAGGCATGTGTTTCTTTTTTTTTTGCCATCTGCCCCGCTATAATTAGAGGGCGTGTCTGTTCTGATTTAGCTCTTTCGTTTGTAAATTTAATTATACGCCCGCGTATTTTTTTTTCGCCCGCCTTTTTGTTTTGCCTTTTATAATTTTTGGTATTCCCTTTTCTCCTTTTTTTTTGTGCTGGCAAATTTGTATATCTTGTATGTAAATTAGACTCTGCATGGGACTGCAAAAAAGACCTTGTCATCTACTAACCAACCGAACGACCCACCCATTAACCCTACCTGACCGACCGACCGACCGACCCATTGTTGTTCATTATATTTATACTTGCTTATTTCTGCGTGTGTGTGTGTGTGTGCGTTTTTTGCTGTACTTGCCAATGAGTTTCATTCAATAGGCGGGCTTTTTTGTGTGGCAACATATTCATGAATGCAAAATGTGGGCTGACCTTGAGAGAGAGAGAAGAGCGAGAGTCCCTCTCAGCATGTGGCACCTTTTTAATGGCCTGGCTTAAACTCATTTACATATAATGCATATCATATTTGTATGTTAACTTGAATTTGTGTTTAATTACGCCACACACACACACACACACACACACACACACACATGCCCATGCTCACAGCGCCTTACAAAGTTTTAAGCCTCATTTGGCACGCAAAACCCTAAAAGTAGGCAACACAAAATCCAAAAACCAAAAACTTAAAACGCCGCAGCTTAGCAAACTGATTGGAGCATAATTGCTTACACGTCGACTGAAAATGTATATAAATTGCAAGCACAAAACTGACCTGCAAATTGTCCCTTAACATGCTAATCCATGGGACAAAAGAGGCCGCCGCATACCTTAAATGATTCTTGCAAAGAAATGGGGGCGCAAAGAGGCAGAAGGTCTTAACACTAAAAAATACTCATACGCCTTAAACAATGAAAGAATTTGTTCAAATGACAATTTTTAAAATTTTACAAAATAAAAAAACAAATTCTCCAAACAAAATCTCGAAATTTTTTGCCATATTTAAACAAGTAAGAAAGTCGGTCAAGCCCGACTGTAATATACTCTGTACCTGTTTGTATATAACTATTAACTTTAAAGTGTGTGCAAGTGGTGCCCATCACGATTACGGGCAGTGCTGCCCAGCGTAATTATTTGATTTGCTTATAACTCGAATATCGTTCATCTGATTGGAAAACAATGTATGGGGGCTCGATAAGTAAAAATGAGTAGAATATATGTCTAGAAGGTTCCAACAACCTAACTACAAAATTGTGGAAGATAGAAGGTGTTTTCAAATTAAGGGGGTGGCAACTCTGCTATCGTTCATCGGAAAATAATGTATGGGGGATCGATAAGTAATGATGAGTAGAACATATGTCTAGAAGGTTTGAACAACCTTAATCCAAAATTGTGGGATATTTGAGGTATTTTTCAAATTGTGTGGGTGGCAACTCTGCTATCGTTCATCTGATTGGAAAACAATGTATGGGAGTTCGATAAGTATTAATGAGTAGAATATATGTCTAGAAGGTTTGAATAAACTAACTCCAAAGTTGTGGGAAATCTTAGGTATTTTTCAAATTGTGGGGGTGGCAACTCTACTATCGTTCATCTGATCGGGAAACAATGTATGGGAGTTCGATAACTATTAATGAGTAGAATATATGTCTAGAAGGTTCACTCCAAAATTGTGGAAGATAGGAAGTTTTTCAAACTCTGGGGGTGGCAACTCTACTATTGTTCATCTGATTGGAAAACAATGTATGGGGGCTCAATAAGTAATAATGAGTAGAGTATATGTCTAGAAGGTTCCAACAACCAAACTTCAAAATTTAGGAAGATATGTGTTTTCAAATTGCGGGGGTGGTAACTCTACTATCGATCATCTGATCGGAAAACGAAGTATGGGGGCTCGATAAGTAATAATGAGTAGAATATATGTCTAGAAGGTTTGAATAAACTAACTCCAAAATTGTGGAAAATTTGAGGTATTTTTTCAAATTGTGGGGGTGGCAACTCTACTATTGTTCATCTGATCGGAAAACGAAGTATGGGGGCTCGATACAAGACGTATGAGTATTTTTGTGCAAAGACTTTTTACTTTAAAGAGTAACTCATGTTATTTTCCAGCACTCAGCAGTTGTATCACAGTTGCCAAAATGTAAATATCGGTTACGTAAGGGTAAATTCCGACAGTTAACTTCTCTGAATAGTTTCATTTCCAGTTTCGGTTGCGGTATTATTATTCCCTGTTTGAAATTTATTTAGCATAGCAAAACACAAAAAGCAAAAAAACGCACACAACAAATAACGAATAAACAGGGCTAACTAAAAAAAAAAAGAAAAAAATGCCTGACGAGGTACTGCTTCAACTGCTTCTGCTTCTCGTTTCGACTGCTATTTGCATTTTGTTGATTAAGCAAATTTAAAACTTTACTCGGGGCACCTCTATAGCTAAACCAGGGCGTGGCAGTTGCAGTAGTTGGTTTTTTTTTTTGTCTACTTTTACCCTGACTTTTCTTTACTTTTCAGGGTTTTTTTTTTGGGATCCCCACTTTAGCCTCCTGTTGTCGTTGGACCAGGTAAAAGTTATTACACTCAAGCACAATTGAAAACCCAAACACCCACACACAGACACACACCTACACACTCACACAATCCCCAATCCCAACTTTTCCGTTGAGTGTGTGAGTCCCAAATGAATAAGCTGGCTGACTGGCTGGTCAGACTGTGTTTGCTTTTGCCACTCAAGTGCGAGTTATTAAGCGAGTTAGTTTTTCGGATTTTGCTATCAAATTTATTTGTTGTACGTATGCACTCGGAAAAAAAAGCAAAAATTAAGTACAACAATTCTTGAATCAAGAATTTTGCATACTTAAAGTAAATCTACGTATACTAGAAAATGCATTCTTTGAATTAAAACACAATAATTGGAATCAAGTAAAAAATCTTCTTCTAAAAACTAAGTACAAATAATTCTTGAATCTAGAATTTACCATACTTAAAGTATGTCCACGAATACTAAAAGAAATTTTCTACATTTCATAATTAAGTCAGGCATAACATTTAGACAACGTTTTGGAACGATTCTAACACGCTTTATCGACCTTTTAAAGGACCACGTTGCGTATGATTAATTTTATTTTAAAAAAAAATCACTCATACGTAGTGTGGTCCATATTTTTGGATTGTGGACATCAAAAACGACCTGAAATTCTCAACATTTCATAATTAAGTCAGTTATAACATTAAGACAACATTTTGAAACGATTCTACCACGCTTTATTGACCTTTTATAGGACCACGTTGCGGATGAGTAATTTTATTAAAAAAAAATCACTCATACGTAGTGTGGTCCATATTTTTGGTTTATGGACCATCTTCAAAATTGTGGGAATCTTCAATAAGTCTAGCATTGATTGATTAACTGTACACTCAGAAAAAAAAGTTTTAAATTTACCTAAAATGAGAACAAAATTCTTAAATCAAGTACGAAATACTTAATTTAAGAATTTTTTGTACTTAAACGTTCTAGAACGAACGAGATAGAATTTATAAAATAAATTTATAAAATTCTTAAATCAAGTACGAAATACTTAAATCAAGAATTTTTGTACTCAAACGTTCGTGAACGATCGGGATAGAATTTATAAAATATATTTATAAAATTCTTAAATCAAGTACGAAATACTTAAATCAAGAATTTTTTGTACTCAAACGTTCTAGAACGAACGGGATCGAATTTATACCGTTTCGTAATTAAAATTTCAATTATAATTCATACTTGATTGTACTTAAAGTAAGTACGAATCAGTCTTAAGTTTCAAATTCACCTAAAATGAGGGCAAAATTCTTAAATCAAGTACGAAATACCTAAATCAAGAATTTTTTGTACTCAAACGTTCTAGAACGAACGGGATAGAATTTATAAAATATATTTATAAAATTCTTAAATCAAGTACGAAATACTTAAATCAAACGTTCTAGAACGAACGTGATAGAATTAATAAAACATATTTATAAAATTCTTAAATCAAATACGAAATACTTAAATCAAGAATTTGTTGTACTCAAACGTTCTAGAACGAACGGGATAGAATTTATACCATTTCGTACTTAAAATTTCAAGTATAATTCATACTTGATTGTACTTAAAGTAAGTACGAATCAGTCTTAAGTTTCAAATTTACCTAAAATGAGAACAAAATTCTTAAATCAAGTAAGAAATACTTAAATTAAGAATTTTTGGATATAATTTATACCGTTTTGTGCTTAAAATAAGTATGATTCGTTCATGGTTGTCAAGTGAGAGCGCGAACAAGCTGAGAGTAAGAACAATTTGGCTTTCTTGGCTACTCTCATTGAGTTTCGTTTTCGTATGTCATTTGGCGCCTAGTCTAAGACAGAAATTGTCCAAAATATACTTAAAATATTCCAAAACGGTCTTATACCAAGTATACCTAAAAAATGCGAATTATTTATTAGCGTCAAGTTTTGTATTGGGACAAGAATTGTTCCGTTTTCAACTACTTCACTAACTAATTAATTCTTTTTTTTTCCAAGTGTATAGAAGTTGGCTCCAGCTATGTATAGCTACATATGTTTGCCTGCTTCTTGGTGCTATGTATTGCTAGCATAATTTAGAATGTCTTTTGACTGTACAAGGAAAAATGGAAAGTTTCCCTTGCTTTCCCTTCATTTGATGGCCCATAATCTTTCAATTCATTTATGCCAAAGGTCAAAGTTGTCTGTGCCAGATTAAAGTCATTCACAATTAAAAATCTTCACTTTAAACTACAATTTAAATGTAATTCATGTGCTTCACAGGCACTTTAACCAGGAATCAACTAAATAGTTGATGGAATATGAATATTGAACATTTGAACTCTGTTGAGTTTCCAGCACTTGATTGAGTTGTATTTGATTTCACATATATAGTTTCATATACATGAATTAAATTGCGCGTCTATTCAAACATTCTGGGCTACATTTGCCATACAGAGAGTAGAGTAGTTAAGTGTGTGCAGTTGTTACATTTGGGAAAGATATTTTGCAACGCAAATTGGGTACCAACTAAAGTTCGTTATGATGAACAAGATATAAACAAAATTCATTGGAATTGGTTTAATTTTGTGCCGAGAGAACATGATGGACTTTAAAATATATTTCTACACACTATTTCTACAACTCACTTCATCATGGTTGAGCTTCAGTTTCAGGGCACTTCATTGAAGGGATCACAATTGAGCATAGATGCGAGCCGAGAGCTACAACTGAAGAGCCAGGAGTCAGCAGCTCCTTAAATAAAATTTTTGATTCTCTTTCACTACGTATTTACAGCCTTTTGCTAGTCTGTTGGTACTAGAAAAAAGTGGTTGGGAGATGCATTATTAGTTTAATTTAATTTGTCTATAGACCCTTCTATTTTGCCGAGAGAACCCGATGGACTTTAAAATATAGTGTAGACACTATTTCTACAACTCAGTTTATCATGGTTGAGGTCCAGTTTCAGGGCATTTTATTGAAGGGATCACATTTGAGCATAGATGTGAGCCGAGAGTTACAACTGAAGAGCCAGGAGCCAGCAAATGGCTTGCAGCTTCTTAAATAAAATTTTTGATTCTCTTTCACTACGTATTTACAACTTTTTATACCCTTGCAGAGGGTATATTAAAATTGTCAAGATGTTTGTAACGCATAGAAGGAAGCATTTCCGACCACATAAAGTATATACATTATTGATCAGCATGACGAGCTGAGTTTATTTCCGTCTGTCCGTCCGTCCGTCCGTCTGTCCGTCTGTTTCTATGCTATCTCCTCCCTCAGTTTTAAAGCTATCTTGACCAAACTTTGCAAAAAGTCTTTAAATACAAATACGCTGCACATTTGTCGGAATAGGCCGGATCGGATGACTATATCATATAGCTGCCATAGGAACGATCGGTCCAGAAACTAGTTCTAATGAGAAAAACTTTTTTGTTTTCCATCGTAGCATCACCAATCGTGGTATATATTAGTTTTATATGCTTTCACATAATTCTGGAAAAATTTATCAAAATCGGATGACTATAGCATATAGCTAGGAACGATCGGTCCAAAAACTACTTCTAGCGGGAAAAACTTTTTTGTTTTCTATCGTAGCGTTCCCAATTTTGGAATATATTAGTTTTATATGCTTTCACATAATTTTGAAAAAATTGATCTAGATCGGATGACTATATCATATAGCTCCCATTAAAACGGTCGGACAAAAACTAGTTCTAGTAAGAAAAACTTTTTTGTTTTCCATTGTAGCGTCCCCAATCGTTGTATATATTAGTTTTATATGCTTCCACAATTTTGGAAAAATTTATCAAATCGACTTATATTGATATAAACGGTGGTCCAAAAACTAGTTCTAATGAGAAAACTTTTTTTTTTTTTTCGTAGCTCCCCAATTTTGGTATATATTATTTTTATATGCTTTCACATAATTTTGAAAAAATTGAACAAGATCGGATGACTATATCATATAGCTGCCATAGAACCGATCGCTTGGAAAATGTGTTTTACCAAAAAAGTTTTTTTTTTTTAATTTTCTAATTTTTATTATCAACGATTTAAAATTTTTTAAATATGTGATATCTATATCCCATATATATTTTACCGGTTAAATCAGTTGGAGTGAAGTTTTTCAAGTGTATTAAAACTTCGGTACAGTCGAAGTTAGCTTTGCTTTCTCGTTGGCAGATGCATTATAAAAATAATTTAATCTGTCTGTAGACTCTTCTATATATTTCCAGTATTCTATAGCTGGTATGGTAGTTTGAGGTAGTTTGTAGACCACTGTGCCGATCTGTAAACTCTTGCGTCCCTGGCCAAACAATGTCGCTGCAACGCATTCAATTTAACTTTCACAATTGCAATTGCATTGGCATTGCGACATTCACTTTTCATATTCTTTTTTTTTTTTTTTTTTTTTTTGCTGCTGGTTTGGTGGCGCCACATGCGCCACATGACCACAGGCGATAACTCATGCCGTTTTGCCGTGACTCGCCCAGCTCCGTGTCGGCATTTGGCGTCATTTTTCGGCGTCAACTTTACTACGCCCGTTCATTCATTCAATTGTCAGTATTGTTGTATGATCTGGGTGCATTTTGTTTTTTTTTTTTTTTCAAAAGAAGAAAGAAAAACGACCCCAAACTGCCTGACAGGTTAGTTGTTTTATTTTTAAGTTAAAAAAATGTGTCACCCTAATTACGTGACGAAGTGGTAGTAAGTTTTAGGTCCAGATTAGACAAATAGAATGCTCAATGTCGCCACACACACACACACATACTTGGAAATTTGTAATTGTTGTTGGTTTTCTCTATTTTCTTTTTTTTTTTTCCCAACTTTTTGTTGCCATAGAAAACCGACAAAGAAGTGTAGTGTAAAGTGCAAGTTGGCAGCTTGGCCGCTTCCGTTTCCGTTTTAGTTTTGCTTGCACTTGTGTAGTTGACTTTTCACACACACGCACGCAACGGAATTTCTTTTTTTTTTTTGCTTGCCTGAATGTTGCCTACTTTTTTGGCATGGCTTAAAAAAAAAAAAAAAAAAAAAAAAACTACCCAAAACTAGACAATGTGCATTTCCAATAACAACTACAACAACAACAACCAAGTGCAATAACAATAATACCAACAAGAACCAAACAAGAACAACAATATCAATAGAGTACAACTTTTTTTGGGTTTTTTTTTTTTTCTTGTTTCTTTTCTTACCTTTTTGCATGGCACTGCACAGTGGGCGGAATGGCTTAGATATGTTACATAAAGTTCATTGAAATTTTTGCATATTTATTTAATAAGTTTTCCAATTTTTTTCCTTTTTTTTTTTTTTTTTTTATAATTAGTTTGATTTTAAATAGTGTAACCCTAATACAAAATTTTTTTACATTTTACTGTTACCTTCAAGTTGAAAAAATTATTGTAGTTTTTTTTTTTTTTTTTTTCTTTTACCTTCTCTTTACATTTTTTTTTTTTTTTTTTATAATTAGTTTGATTTTTAAATAGTGTAACCCCAATACAAAATTTTTACTTTTACTGTTACCTTCAAGTTGAAAAATATTGTAGTTTTTTTGTTTTTGTTTTTTTCCTCTTTTCAATTTTTTTTTTTATAATTAGTTTGATTTTTAAATAGTGTAACCCAATACAAAATTTTTACATTTTACTGTTACCTCAAGTTGAAAAAATTATTGTGTTTTTTTTTTGTTTTTTTTTTTCTTTTTTTTTTTTTTTTTTTTTTTTTATAATTAGTTTGATTTTTAAATAGTGTAACCCTACAAAATTTTTTTTACTTACCCAGTTGAAATTATTTTTTTTTTTTTTTCTCTTTTCTTTTTTTTTTTTTTTTTTTTTTATATTATTTGTTTTAAATTAACCCTAAAAAATTTTTTACATTTTACTGTTACCTTCAAGTTGAAAAAATTATTGTAGTTGTTGTAGATATGGTTGCAGCGCCCTTGCGTTCAATTATGCTGCCCACCGCTGGTATAAAATAAAGTTCTTTGTTCGGTTACACAACCGAGTTTCCTTTTAGCTTTTAAAAAAAGAGAGAAAAGTCATATTGACAGACTTGCAAAACTTCCGTGTTCTTTAACCGTTTCTTATTGGACTTTTCGATTAGATAGCTAATGGTCTAACTTTAAAATTCCAAAAAGTACTTAAAAATTTTTAAATTAATTTGTTCCTAACTCTTGTCCGTCTCATGTTTAGTCAAAACACTTGCTTTGAATTTATGCAAAATTCTTGAACGTGTTTCGTTCCACAGTTTGGTTTGTTTACCCCACTTGATGTCGTTTGCTTTTGTTGTTACTTTTGGGGTTCACGCGCCGCCTTTAATGCTTAAAACTACTTTTTGAAAATGTGTAGAGCCAGGTAATTGGCTGGCTAGCCAATAACAAAATCAAGAACCCGAGCAAAAAAGTGTGCAACACAATAATCGTAAGCATAGTCAGAGAATTGCCAAGAAAATGTAAGCTAAAGTATTAGTAAAAATCATAGATAAGTATACCGAGTAAGTACTATGATGGAATTTAAGCATGTGAAATGCAAATTTAAGGAAAACGACAAAATATTTTTCTAGCGCCTGTGTTGAGAGAAAACGCTGCCTTTGGCGCCCTGGTTGTATAGTTGTATGTGTATATGCTTGGGCGGATGCAAGTGTGAAATTTGTTGATCCGCAATATAAGTCTGTACATTTGTACAAACTTATGTAAAGGAATTTTTTCTGAAAAGCATTCGTACTCAACCTAATCGATCTAGTTTTTCCTTAGTGTAAATATAGGTACCGCTTTGCTTCACTTTTTATCACTTTTTCGACTCGCTCTTGTTGTTAAACTGACTCAATGCCTTTCTGTCTTTTGAATACCTAATTCGTTTACTGAAAGTGCCTCCTGCTTATACATTATTTTTGTATACTTTGTAGTTTTGGACATTGCACACAATTTTCGGGCTTGTTTATTAAATAAATGTGCATATTTTTGGCAGACAAACGACAGCATGAAATAAAATACTTGCTAATATATATATATTTATATTGTACATTTGGCTATGCGTTTTATAGAAATTTGCATAAAATAATATCAAAGCAAGATCATCATCATCATCCCCACATCATCATTATAACAAACAGAACAGCTGCACACATGTCCTCATCGGTCACTTTGCTGTGTCCAGCCAGCGCGTGCAAGCGAAGTGCTAAAAAAAAATGGTTGCTTCCGGTGTTATCAAATTGCAGCTGCTGTGCTTTTAGTCTATATTTTTATATATGCACAAAATGCAACTATTTTTTTTTTTTTTTTTTTTTTTTTTTTGCCTTGGGCTTGGAATAAAGCAAAGTTTGCTTTTTAGAGAATTTTGAGAGAATTCTCTCATTGGAAAGCAAATAAATTTTAGCAAATCCAAAACTGAAGAGAAAATGAAAGAAATTATTATAATTGGAATATTAAATAATGGAATTGGTTCCAGTAGGACATTTGGAAAAGGATTAGGATTGTAGGAGTTGTTGGTCAAGCCCTCACGAAATCAAAAACTCCCTTAAAAAATTAAACGATTTCGCTCTATTTTCGCTGGTAGCTGTTATAAGAGTTGGTCCACAGAAAAGTTGCAAAAAGTCTTATCTATGTTGCAGCGTTGCCACCCGATGCATTTCGTGTCATGCGATAGCTAATCGATAGGTCACTATTTCGATAGTGCGAAATATATATGAAAACCATATTTTTCGATGTCAATTGTGTCGACATATACAAGTGTGTGGCGCGAGAAAAACAAGTTTAGCAAAATGATTCTAAAAATTTTTTTATAAACATAAAAAAAGAGTGTACATTTTTTTTTTTTTTTTTTTTTTATTTATGCCAATTTATTTTCATTTTCTTACTTCAATAAACCTTAGTATTATATTAACATTTTATTACTCTACTAGTCCCTAATGGGCGCTCTAGAATTTAATTATATTTTTTTTTCCTTGATCCTTTTCAGATGTATTTTTTTTTTTTTTTTTTTTTTTTTTATCAAGAAATAGTTATTAAATCATTTTTTCGACTTAAACAAATATATAATATAGGTATGTTTAATACTATTTTGCGAAAGTTTGTGTTGTATCTAAGCTAAGTACTTTTTTTTTTTTTTTTTTTTTTGGCTAGCTTAATCTCAAAGTATTTCTGTTTCGTTGAGTAAAAATTTAGTAGATTATCGTGTATTGTCATAACTGTCAAAGCAATATTGTTTTATAAGGTATCTTATATACGTTAGTTTAATTAGTTTTTGCCCAATTTTGCGCGAATCTGTAAGATCACGGTTTTTGTCAAACTATTTTCCTTTTTTGCATATTTCGACCAGATCGGTTATATGGTAGCTACTTAAAATAGTGTCGCAAATTGAACCAAATTTGGTATGATATCTTAGGAGTTTATAATACGTATACAAACCAAATTTCAATTTAATAGTTTAAAAAACAAAAAAGTTGGTGAAAGTCGGCCAGATCGGTTATATGGTAGCTATATGAAATAGTGTTACAAATGAAACCAAATTTGGTAGGACCCCTAAAAAGCTTAAAATATGTGTATAAACCAAATTTTAGTTGAATAGTTCAAAAAATAACAAAAATCGGTGAAAGTCGGCCAGATCGGTTATATGGTAGCTATATGAAATAGTGTCGCAAATCGAACCAAATTTAGTATGATATCTTAGGAGTTTATAATACGTATACAAACCGAATTTCAATTTAATATTTTTAAAAACAACAAAGTTGGTGAAAATCGGCCAGATCGGTTATATGGTAGCTATATGATAAGGTGTCGCAAATCGAACTTAATTTGGAGGGACGCCTAAGTAAGCTTAAAATACATGTACAAACCGAATTTCAGTTCAATAGTTCAAAAAATAACAAAAATCGGTGAAAGTCGGCCAGATCGGTTATATGGTAGCTATATGAAATAGTGTAGCAAATCGAACCGATTTTGGTAGGTCACCTTAAAAGCTTATAATACGTGTACAAACCGAATTTCAGTTGAATACTTTAAGAAACAACTAAATCCATGAAAGTGGAACCGATCCGGATATATGGTAGCTATATAAAATAATGGTCTAAATGGAGCGAATCTTTGTAAGTTGTCAAAAAAAAACGACTTTGGGGCCATAGTAAACTGTTTGAAAGTAAATAGTTCAATTTTTGAGCGTGATCGGTGACTTATTGAATCATATTGTAAAGAAGAAGATAACTCATACAATAACAAGAAAGAGCGCTGCAGTATACACTGTATCCTTAAATTTTGTGTGTTTTTTTCTTACTTTCAAAACTTTTGTATTTTTTAAAAAGATTAGTTAGTTTCTAACTTGTAGAAGATTTGAAACAAGTTTCGAAGCAAGGGAACCAACGAACCATTTGCAGGATTTTTAGAGGCTTTCAAGGACTTTCGAATCATTAATTATATTACAGCTGCATCAGCATTAATCATATACATACTTATATGGCATATACATAACTCTTTGCTCGCCATTAGACCCTAACTTGACCCATACTACTGCTTGTGTGTGGCGCGGCGCCAGTGATATTGAAAAATGCAGACTTTTGACCTCATTTGTGTCTCTATGTATGCAAGTGTCTCTGTGTTTGGTGGCCCGGGTCCGAGAGTTGCATCTGAAAAGGCAGCCACTGCCGGCTGCATATAAAGAGAGTGGGGGGGGGGAGGGGGCAAAAAAAACCCTACAGAAACTGAAACTGAAAAGAAAATAAAATCAAATAAAGAACCTGCACAGTAATGTGCGGCGGTTGGGCTTTGGTGGTAACCGCAACGACAACAACAACAACAACCCGTCCGTGAAGTGTGAAAACGCGCAATTTGCATTTTCTTCATACTTACAATACATACATACATACATATAAACTTATGCAAAAATCATCCATAAAAAGAACGCAAAACAAAATTGAAAAGAAAACAGAAAAAAAAGAAGTAGAATTTGTTTGTGGCAAACATGAATTACATTTCGAAAGTAAACAAAAAGAATGCACATCTTTGAAATAATAATTGAGCAATTTTTTTTAACATACATACAAATATTAAATATTTACAGACGGCAAACAAACAATAAAAATGATATCAACAAATTGAACAAACAGTAGAAATTGAAAGGGGGGGAAGTGGATGGAAAAGAGATACATTTTCCAGCTGGCCAAATGGTTAGATTGCTACAGAAAATGCTAATGACAGTTTAAGTATATATGGCATGGTATATCCTTACAGTTGGGAATAAAATAATAACACCACTTTGAAACAGCAAAAGAACTTGCTCCCCGATCAATCATATATTTCTTGGCTACTTTTCCTCTTGTGTTTAATATGATTATTTACATGGAACTTTTCCAAACAAGACCTCCTAAAAATATGCAAAATATAAACTGATCAGTGATCAGGTGTCTATGCTGAACGCGCCCTTGTTTTGGTAGGGATAAAATTCAATTTGAAAAATGTTTTAAATACCCTTGCAGGTTTTGAAAGACGCTACCATTGATAACAAAAAAGTTTTTCTCACTAAAACCAGTTTTTAGACCGATCTTTTCCTATGGTAGCTATATGCTATAGTCATCCGATTTTGATAAATTTTACCAGAATTATGTGGAAGCATATAAAACTAATATATACCACGATTGGTGACGCTACGATGGAAAACAAAAAAGTTTTTCTCACTAGAACTAGTTTTTGGACCGACCGTTTATATGGCAGCTATATGCTATAGTCATCCGATTTTGATAAATTTTTCCAGAATTGTGTGGAAGCATATAAAACTAATATATACCACGATTGGTGATGCTACGATGGAAAACAAAAAGTTTTTCTCACTAGAACTAGTTTTTGGACCGACCGTTTATATGGCAGCTATATGCTATAGTCATCCGATTTTGATAAATTTTTCCAGAATTGTGTGGAAGCATATAAAACTAATATATACCACGATTGGTGATGCTACGATGGAAAACAAAAAAGTTTTTCTCACTAGAACTAGTTTTTAGACCGATCGTTTCTATGGCAGCTATATGCTATAGTCATCCGATTTTGATAAATTTTTCCAGAATTGTGTGGAAGCATATAAAACTAATATATACCACGATTGGTGATGCTACGATGGAAAACAAAAAAGTTTTTCCCACTAAAACTAGTTTTTGGAGCCACCGTTTATATGGCAGCTATATGCTATAGTCATCCGATTTTGATAAATTTTTCCAGAATTTGTGGAAGTAAAACATATAAAACTAATATATACCACGATTGGTGATGCTCTACGATGGAAAACAAAAAAGTTTTTCTCACTAGAACTAGTTTTTGGACCGACCGTTTATATGGCAGCTATATGCTATAGTCATCCGATTTTGATAAATTTTTCCAGAATTATGTGGAAGCATATAAAACTAATATATACCACGATTGGTGATGCTACGATGGAAAAAAAAAAAGTTTTTCTCACTAGAACTAGTTTTTGGACCGACCGTTTATATGGCAGCTATATGCTATAGTCATCCGATTTTTATAAATTTTTCCAGAATTGTGTGGAAGTATATAAAACTAATATATACCACGATTGGTGATGCTACGATGGAAAACAAAAAAGTTTTTCTCACTAGAACTAGTTTTTGGACCGACCGTTTATATGGCAGCTATATGCTATAGTCATCCGATTTTTATAAATTTTTCCAGAATTGTGTGAAAGTATATAAAACTAATATATACCACGATTGGTGATGCTACGATGGAAAACAAAAAAGTTTTTCTCACTAGAACTAGTTTTTGGACCGACCGTTTCTATGGCAGCTATATGCTATAGTCATCCGATCCGGCCGATTCCGACAAATGTGCAGCGTATTTGTATTTAAAGGTACTTTGCAAAGTTTGGTCAAGATAGCTTTAAAACTGAGGGAGGAGATGTTTGCCCTTAGTTCATAAATGCGTCAATCCTCAATGTGACAAACTGCAAGGATTACTCAGTTCGTCAGGCTGATCAAGAATATATATACTTTATGGGTTGGCGATGCTTCCCTCGATGCCTTACAAGCAATTTAAATTATACAAATTAAAAACGCCAGACGTCAAGCTGATCCACTCAGCCAACTCCAAATTTTGTACCAAAATTTCTACTTAATTGTTTTCAAGCAGCAAATGCGATTTGATTTTCGGGTTTTTTGGTTTAAAATGCTTTATGAATAATAGTCTATATATTTACATATACTATATATATCTTATTCGATTTATGTTGCTTGGCCAAGCAAATGCTTCGACTTGTGCAGAAAATTAAAAATCTTTGCATATTTTTAGCTGCGCAAATAATTCTTTATTTTGTGTTTAGTTGTTTAAATATATGTGAATATATGTATGTATGTATGTATGTGTGTTTTCTTATGGTTTTGCATATTTTTGTGTCCATTTTTTGGCAATACTATCGTGTCTATTGCGATGGTTTCTATAATTATTAGCTGCCGCAATATTCAGCGGACTCTCCGGATTCGGATCCGACAATAGGGAAACAATTGACAGTAATAAACTTTGGACACTTAAAATTGGCGACCATTCCGTATCTAGAATGTTCATACAAATACTTCCATCAGTGGAGATATTGGAGTGATAAATGCGTGTCTTGAATGTCACAGCAGGTGGATGAAAGGGATATCGCTCGGTAAAGTGTAGGTCCAGTTTGAAATGACCCCCCTGATAGGGTGTGTCAGGGGGGCCAATTAATTTTCGCCAGCCAATGAAATAAATTATCATTCACTAACTCCACCGAACAAAAGTCGGAAGGGTCGCTCATCAACATAGACAAATCACGTGTGAGACGACGCGCGGCGGTCGAACTATTCTCAGTAATAGCAATAGTTGTTGGTGTGGGTGTAAGTGTCGGTGTTATTTCTGCATTTGCTGGTGGACGAGGCACAGGCGTCACACGTCGGGGTCGACCGCGACGAGCGGGTACTGCTTGGTCCGAGTTCAATGCAATTGCATTCCCCAAATAACGCCTTATGTTGGTTTCTTGCATATTTCTAGTGTTCCTTTGTATTCTACCACCTGTAGTTCTATTTACTGAATTTTCCGCTCGCTGCCTTAGCCTCTCGCTACGTCTTGGTGTTGGCATGTTATGGCTCGAATATTGGCTACTAAAATTGTAAATTTTCTATATGATTGATATATACAAAATATACTTCTAGACTGAATTCTGTGCTTTGTTTAATGGTAGACTTTGAAATTTCAGCTTGCTAGAATCAAACAACAAATAAGTTTTCTCAAGTAAGATTTTCTATAAATAAGATTTTGTGCAAAATTTCATTTTGATGTTAAAAAAAACTGATAGACTAGACAGACTCAACTCAGCTGGTGGTCCTGATCAAGAATTAGGGCCACCTTATTATACCCCAAAAAGGAAAGTAACAAAAAATAAAACATTTCAAATGTTTAAGCAAAGTAGAGAAATAGCCCACAAGCGTGTGCGATGGTGCTTAGGGTTGAGACTTCAAGCAATTAGTTTTTAAGGAATGTTTATTTCTCACAAATACTTAGCAGAGGCGAAATTTAAATCGACTAGAGAGTAAATGAAGCAAAGTCTTGAAGAGGGTAAATGAATGGGTATCTAGAAAGGCAGCAGTGGAAGTTCATTGGGCCCGCCGAAGGATCCATTAACGCTTGGCTGTTTGGCCTGGTCATTCCTATCGAGAGAGAAAGGTGTTCAGCTATATAAACCCGCGCTGAAGGCAGCGTTTGCAGTCAGTGTAAAAGCAAAAGTTCAAGCGCAGAACTTCAAGTAGTTAGAAATTCCATACACAAGGAATCTCAAGATCGTAACTAAGTCGGGATTTACACGATGAAGCAAACTTCATGAAGTTTTCTTAGTAGGCGAGAGATTTATATGTATTTCTTTACTATTCGTTAAAAAGGTCTGAAAGATTTCCTCTAAATTTCACGCCTACTAAGAAAACTTCATGAAGTTTGCTTCATGGTGTAAAAAGCTTCAGAGTTGCATTATAAGTGCGAATAGAACAAAAGATACTTCCAGCTAGCGCATTCTTTTGAGTCCTTCCGAACAAAGTGTTTGGTTAGAGTGTGAAATGGAAAGTTAGCGAATCATTAATATTCGCTAAGAACACGAACCTTAAATCTTTCTAATAGTTTCAGTAAACTGTTCATTAGTTATACAAAAAAAGAAGTGTAGATAAACCATAAAAATCGGGAATTACTTTGAAAACAAACATTTCCCATATTAATTTGTTATAACGACCTTCGACTGCCCTGAGCTAAGCTTATATGGGTTTTGGCTTCAAAAAGGACCTGAAATTTGTTACAATTCATAATAAAGTCAGTTATAACCTTAAGATAACATTTTGAAACGATTCTACCATTATTCTCCACCCTTTATAGGACTACGTTGCGTATGATTAATTTTATTTGTGAAAAAAATCACTCATACGTAGTGTGGCCCATATTTTTGGTTTATAAACATCAAAAACGTCCTGAAATTTGTTACAATTCATAATAAAGTCAGTTATAATATTAAGACAACATTTTGAAACGATTCTACCATTATTATCCACCCTTTATAGGACCACGTTGCGTATGATTAATTTTATTTAAAAAAAAAATCACTCATACGTAGTGTGGCCCATATTTTTGGTTTATGGACATCAAAAAACGACCTGAAATTTTTTACATTTCATAATAAAGTCAGTTATAATATTTAGACAACATTTTGGAACGATTATACCACGTTTTATCGACCTTTTATAGGACCACGTTGCGTATGATTAATTTTATTTAAAAAAATCACTCATACGTAGTGTGGCCCATATTTTTCGTTTATGGACCATTTAAAAAATTGTGAAAATCATCAATAAATGCAGCATTGATTGATTACACTGTGCAAGTCGAAAAAAAAGGCATGACCAACTTTAAGGGTTTTACCCTAATTTTACCTAACTTCAGTTACCACGATGGTTTTATACAACATTTTTTTTATACACTTGAAAAGTGCACAGAGTCTTCTTTTTACTGCACGCAACTAATATATCGGAACCGACCGGATCGGGTGACTATATCTTATAGCTGCCATAGGAACGATCGGTCGAAAAATAAGTCTTTGTAAGAAAAACTTTTTTGATTTCCATTGTAGCGTCTCCAATCTTTGTACATATAAATTTTATATGGTTTCACACAATTCTGAACAAATTTATCAAAATCGTACTATAGCAAACTCGTCTTAACTATCTGTTTTATTGTTTTTATACTTTTACTATTCGGAAATTGATCAAAACGGATCCTATAGCATATAGCTCCATATAAACGGTCGTTCAAAAAACTAGTTCTAGTGGGAAAACCTTTTTGTTTTCCATGTAGCGTCACTAATCTTGGTATATGTGAGATTTATATGCTTCCACATGATTCTAGAAAAATTTATCAAAATCGGATCACTATAGCATATAGCTGCCATATAAACGGTCGGTCAAAAACTAGTTCTAGTGAGAAAAAACTTTTTGTTTTCTATTGTAGCGTCATCAATCGTTGTATTATAAGTTTTATATACTTTTTATTCTGAAAATTGATCAAAATCGGATCACTATAGAATAGCTGATAAACGGTCGTTCAAAAACTAGTTCTAGTGAAAAAAAAAAAGAAAACCTTGTTTGTTTTCCATTGTAGCGTCACTAATCTTAGTATATGTGAGTTTTATATGCTTTCATATAATACAGGAAAAATTTATCAAAATCGGATGACTATATCATATAGCTCCCATAGAAACAGTCGGTCAAAAATCTACTTCTAGTGAGAAAAACTTTTTTGTTTTCTATCGTAGCATCCCCAATCTTGGTATATATTAGTTTTATATACGTCAACACAATTCTGAAAGATTTGATCAAAATCGGATGACTATAGCATATAGCTGCCATAGGACCGATCGGTCTGAAAAATGTGTGTTTTACTAAGAAAAGTTTTTTTTATGGTATCAAATTTTTATTATCAATGATTTAAAAATTTTAAATATTTGATATCTATATCCTATATATATATTTTACCGGTTAAATCAGTTGGAGTAAACTTTTTCAAGTGTATTAAAACTTCGCCACAGTCGAAGTTAGCTTTGCCTTCTCGTTTTTTAAGTTTTTCATCAAGTTGCAATTTTTTGTAAATTGTAAAAAAATTATATCTGATTCCCGTGAAATCCAAATAAATAGATTGAAGTGTCCTCTAATTTACTACATTTACAGAATTTCGCTATAATTGCGCTTTCAAAAGTTATGGCCCAAAAACTAAACAAAAGCAACATTTTTATTACATAAAATTAATTAAGAAAAATTATATAAAATTTCAAAATATTAAAAAATATCACAGTAAAAAAAAATTTTTAATGTCTATCTTTTAGTTCTCCAACAAGAACTTTGTTGCTAATTAAATGTAAATTTGGTAATAAATATTATGTTAAAAACAAATTCAAATTTTTTTTAGCGTTTGTTTGCCCCATGATATCGAAAGAGAGGACCTTTAAATCTATTTATTTAGATTTCACGGGAGTCAAAAATAATTTTTTTTTAAATTTGCTAAAAAATGTATCTTCGTAAAAAACTTAATAAAAAAATGTTGTAAAAAGTAATGATGCAGGGGAAATCCATTTAAGTTGGTCAAGTCTTTTTTGTTTTTTGGAAAAAAAAAATTTTCTCACAGTGTAATTTAAAGGTTATTTTGATATTTTTAGAATCGTTAATTGGTTTACTTCCTTTACTTCTTTCTTGATTATCAATATAAACGAGAGTTTTGTTTTCTTACTTCGTTTGGCCTGGACAATCACCATTCACACTCGCAAGTTGTGTTTTGCTTTCATATTCCATTTTCAGTTTTATGCATGATTTATGCACCATTGTACGCAAAGTTGCAGTCGTTGTCGCCGTTGCATGAAAGCGAAACGCCGACACGGCCAATGCCAAAGTCAGTTGCTTGCTCCTCTCTCTCTTTGTCTCTCTCTCTCTCTATCTGTCTCTCTCTCTTACTTTTTCAGGCCACATTTGGTTGTGCTATTTAGCATAGCATATTTATCTACAGGCGTTGGCTGCTTTTCTATATATATGTAAGTGCATGTGTGTGTAGGTACATACATACATATCTATTTTTTTTTTGGCTCTGCTTATCAGCGCATACTTTACACTGCAACAATGCGCTGGGGGAGTTGCGTTTTTTTTTTTTTTTTTTGTAGAGTTGCGAGCGTGACACGTTTCAAGGCACGACAACAAATTTACATAGATTTTGCTTACATCACTTGCCCAACACTCACGCAAGTGCACTTATGCATTTATGCTTTTGTGGTCAACGCCATTGCCAACTCACACACACACACACACACACACACACACACACATACATAGCTGTGGTTACCGCTGGACATTGGCCATTCAAATGCATATAGATAGAGTTTTCTGCTGGGTGATTTTTCATCTGCAACTATTCATGTATTCACGTGAGTTATGCCATAAACGCCCCCCCCCCCCCCCCCCCCCCCCCTCCCCCCTCTCATACATACACAATATCATATCTAACTGAACTCTCTGTTCGTGTGAAATTGTAATCTGTGATTTGTGCTCTGCATTTGCCAATGCAACGCATTGATTTTTGTCACCGTAGTAACACAGCCCTGGTCAACTGGTCAACTGGGCAACGGAACTCACCAATTGCAATGATCCAGAAAAGCCAAGTCATGCACACACTCGCACTCGATGGGCCACTAAATATATATGTAGTTGTTCTCTGAACTAAAAGCTATTTCTCTGCACAGATAAAGTCAATTTGTATGTCCCTTCTTTTTTTTTCTCTGCAGCTGTTCAATTCTGTACCAAAAGCACTAAACGGCAACTCTCATAACTGTGACTTGCAGGAAAGTTCACTTAAATATATATTAAGTTGTTGAATCAAGTCATCAAATGATTGGTAACTAATCTTAATTGATTAGAGTCATACATTTGGCATGGATATTATAACTTGAAGGAAAGATCATTCTCAAAATGAAGAACTAGTTCCACTTGCACAGGGTCTAGACGGTATTTTTGCCAAATATAATATTTCCCAAAACAAAAAACATTTAGTAAGAAAGTTAATAAAGCCCAACTGTAATATACTCTGTACCTGTCAAAGTTTGTATATAATTGATAACTGATAACTTTTAAGTGGCAACTCTATCATGGTTCATCTGACCGGGAAATGATAAGTAATGATGAGTAGAATATATGTCTAGAAGGTTCGAATAAACGATCTTCAAAATTGTGGGAGATATGAGATTGTTTTAAATTGCGGGGGTGGCAACTCTGCTACCGTTCATCTGATCGAAAAATGATGTATGGAGGATCGATAATTCATGATAAGTAGAATATATGTCTAAAAGGTTCAGACAATCTATCTATAAAATTGTGAGAGATATGAGAATTTTTTTAAATTGCGGTGGTGGCAACTCTACTATCGTTCATTTTATCGGGAAATGATGTATGGAGGATCGATAAATAATGATGATTATGATGATTAAAATGTATGTCTAGAAGGTTTGAACAACCTATCTTCAAAATTGAGGGAGATATGAGATTGTTTTAAATTGTGGGGGCAACTCTACTATCATTCATCTGATCGAAAAATGATGTATGGAGGATCGATAAGTAAGGATGGTGAAAATATATGTCTAGAAGGTTTGATCGATATATATTCAAAATTGTGGAAGATACGATGACTTTAGCAAATTGCGGGGGTGGCAACTCTATTATGGTTCATCTGATCGGGAAATAATGTATGGGGGCTAATTAAGTAACAAAGAGTAGAATATATGTCTAGAAGGTTCGATTAATCTATCTTCAAAATTGTGGGAGATATGAGATTGTTTTAAATTGGTGGGGCAACTCTGCTATCGTTCATCTGATCGGCAAATGATATATGGGGGCTCATAAAGTAATGATGAGTACAATATATGTCTAGGAGGTTCGATTAATCTATCTTCAAAATTGTGGAAGATATCATGTATTTACAAATAAAGGGGGTGGCAACTCTATTATCAATCAGCTGATCTGGAAACGATGGATGGAGAATCGATTAAAAATGATGAGTAGAATAAATCTTTAGAAGGTTCAAACAATCTAACTCCAAAATTGTGGAAGATATAAAGTTGATTTTCAAATTGCGGGCATAAACTCGATCTGCCCTTACCATCTGTGAGATCTCAGCGCTCATACGGACAGACGGGCTTGGCTTTATCGATACGGCTGTTGATGCTGATCAAAAAAATAAATATATATATATATACTTTATAGGGTCGGTGATGCTTCCTTCTGTTTGTTAGTCGGGATTTACACTACAAAGCAAACTTCATGAAGTTTTCTTAGTAGGCGTGAAATTTAGAGAAAATCTTTCAGACCTTTTTAACGAATAGTAAAGAAATACATATAAATCTCTCGCCTACTAAGAAAACTTCATGAAGTTTGCTTTATCATGTAAATCCCGTCTTACACACATTCGGAGCACAAACTCAATATACTCCTCGTACCTTCGGTATAGAGTATTTAAAAGCATTGAAGACTTCCTGAGAATGGATTTGACATAGAATGCCTTAAATTGGCCTATTGTTAAATGAGTTTAAGTTGAAAGATTTAGGAGCTAGTTCCATCCTAAAGTCTGTATAAATCCTAAGATATGTCTAAGAGAGATATGTCTATAGTTCGGAGATATCAGTTAAAAAGTATGAGTCTAGGAACAGAGCTGGCATGTGAAGAAAATGTGTGAGTTAGATTCTACTTCTTGCTCATCTCAGCAGCTTCTGCAGTAATCATTAAAGGGGTGACCTGTAAGAGACCTTACACAGCTCAGGAAGTAACTGACTGCCACTTTAAAGTCTCTTGTAATGAGCCTGCACGTAGCCATGGGCATACCGACAGTTTCCTTAACGGAAAGGAGGTGCCTTAAATAAGGCTATATCAATAATCGGCTATGTATAAAAAAAGTGGGGAGGCTTGGCAACTGAATAAAGGTTATGAAGGCTGATCAATATTGGAGCTTCATTTTAGGTGCCATAAAAAGTATAAAAAAAAATTATTTTTAATTTTTTCTATTTAAGAAATTTAAAAAAGTTAGACTGAAATTGAAAAATTTGTCCAAGTTTTTACTCTATATTTGTTTTTAGGATTTTCAAATTGTTGCAAAAACCACAAAGTTATTAAAATTTAAAGTTAAGACATATTTTAAAAAAATCGAGAAAATCGTTTATCGATAACAACTCGATAACAAGACAGCCGATTTATTTTTCTTGGCGATTTTACTTAATAAATACTTTGGAAAAAGTTTTGAAATTTGGTGTAAATCGTCTACCATTTTGTGATATCTCAAACAGCATTCTATTACTACGTTTATGCTATTACAGAATCATGCTTTTTTGGCCCTTAAAGTATGCAAACTTTATTTTTTTTTAGAATTATTTATATATTTATAGTCAGCATTATACATAATCCACATTGGGCATTCACTTAGATTGTCGTACCAGTTAAAGGTACAAGGCTTTAAAAAAAATATATTTTCCATAATTATAAAACATAGCATACTTAAAAGAGCAAAAATCATGATTTTTTATTTGTGCATAAACGTAGAAATTGTTTAAATATTTAGACTATAACGTTCAAAATTTGTAACATTTAGCATTTTGCACTGAAATATAATATCTAACCGTACTCCACACATTCAAAAGCTGCTAAAAAGTTTGTTAAACAAAAGTTTTGAGTTTTGAGAGTCATTCGGCGAATGCATTTACACCGCATGCTTTTACAACTATCAAGAGAGTATTTAATGGTGTTTTGATTATGTCAACGTTGCACTCTCTGGACGCCCCAAAAGCATGCTATACAAAAGTGTGCACAGACACAAAATGTAACGTAATTGGATTTGTCTCCATGTATATGGAGATCCTTCACATTCAAGTGCCTCCCCCCTGCACCACCATAAAACTTTTTTTGAGTTAATCAAAAAAAAAAAAGGAAAAAAGAAGAAGTAACTAGAGAAAGGAGTGGGTATGGGTGTACGGGGGAGGGGCTGCCGACTCGAGTGCCAAATTGCAAGTACACGTATCGTGTGCGAATGCATTTGGCTGAGTTAGCCAGGTGCAAACAATGGCAAACAACACAAACATGCATAGCAAAAAGATAGATTTTTATATTCCACTTTGTGGAGAGGTGGAACAAAAACCACACACACACACACACACTCGCACACTTTCAACTTTTTATGCCAACTGCCACAAATGTCTGTCAGCGGCCGCAATTTCCCACCAACAAACGACACCTGTGGGAGCAACCAGAATTTCACAACCACTAACCGACACTTAAGAATGCGTTTGCCATGCAAGTGCCAATGGCTTCAACTCATTTGCAAAAAGGGGTTTATTTTTTCCTATTTTTTTATATTTTTTTGATTGAATTTGCAGCTTATGTAACGACACGTTAAATTTAATCGCCAGGGGAATCTTTAGATTTTTGTAACCTTTTTAATTTTTCTAGCCAAAGATTAGATCGAATCCCTTTTATGCTAATGACCTACTTAAGACCTTGATTTATTAGTTGTCAATCAATTTTCTCTGAGTGAATGTGATATAAAAAAATAATCATTCCATCTGGGTAGTTCCTTTAATAAGATGCCAGAATGAAATTGGACTGAGTTGGCCCATATTTCAATTAAAATTGTGTTTTACGGGTTTTATGAGTGTTTTTTTATAAAAATTCTGGGGGGAAAACCCTAAAAGCTTTTTCAATTTGGTTTTTTGTTTTGAGTAATTAATTAATTATATAAGAAAATAAAAATAAAAAAGTTTGCAAATCGAGGGCTGTTCTAAAAGTTATCGACCTGCCAATTAAGATCTCCCAAAAAAAAGGTGTAGAGGGACTCCAGGTTATCGAAAATTAAATCGGTAAATGAGGTTATGATCAGAATTGATGTAATTCTGGCCTGTACCCCAATCATATTTTTAAATATTTTTTTTGAAAAGTTAGCGGTCGTTTTAAAAAAAATTTAGTTTTTTAAAGTTTTTTTTTTGTAGTTTAGTGTAAAAAAATAGAAGGCTAACATCGGCTACGCCGATGTTTTAAATACCCTTGCAGTTTTTGAAAGGCGCTACCATTGATAACAAAAAAAGTTTTTCTCATTAGAATTAGTTTTTAGACCGATCGTTCCTATGGCAGCTATATGCTATAGTCATCCGATTTTGATAAATTTTTTCCAGAATTGTGTGGAAGCATATGAAACTATATATATACAACGATTGGTGCAGCTAAGATGGAAAATAAAAAAGTTTTTCTCACTAGAACTAGTTTTTGGAGCGACCGTTTATATGGCAGCTATATGCTATAGTCATCCGATTTTGATAAATTTTTCCAGAATTGTGTGGAAACATATAAAACAAATATATACCACGATTGGTGGATGCTACGATGGAAAACAAAAAGTTTTTCTCACTAGAACTAGTTTTTGGACCGATCGTTTCTATGGCAGCTATATGCTATAGTCATCCGATTTTGATCAATTTTTTCAGAATTGTGTAAAAGCATATAAAACTAATATATACCACGATTGGTGACGCTACGATGGAAAACAAAAAAGTTTTTCTCACTAGAACTAGTTTTTGGACCGACCGTTTATATGGCAGCTATATGCTATAGTCATCCGATTTTGATAAATTTTTCCAGAATTGTGTGGAAGCATATAAAACTAATATATACCACGATTGGTGACGCTACGATGGAAAACAAAAAAGTTTTTCTCACTAGAACTAGTTTTTGGACCGACCGTTTCTATGGCAGCTATATGCTATAGTCATCCGATTTCGATAAATTTTTCCAGAATTGTGTGGAAGCATATAAAACTTATATATACCACGATTGGTGACGCTACGATGGAAAACAAAAAAGTTTTTCTCACTAGAACTAGTTTTTTGGACCGACCGTTTATATGGCAGCTATATGCTATAGTCATCCGATTTTGATAAATTTTTCCAGAATTGTGTGGAAGCATATAAAACTAATATATACCACGATTGGTGACGCTACGATAGAAAACAAAAAAGTTTTTCCCACTAGAACTAGTTTTTTGACCGACCGTTTATATGGCAGCTATATGCTATAGTCATCCGATTTTGATAAATTTTTCCAGAATTGTGTGGAAGCATATGAAACTTATATATACCACGATTGGTGACGCTATGATAGAAAACAAAAAAGTTTTTTTCACTAGAACTAGTTTTTGGACCCATCGTTCCTATGGCAGCTATATGCTATAGTCATCCGATTTCGATAAATTTTTCCAGAATTATGTGGAAGCATATAAAACCTATATATACCACGATTGGTTACGCTACGATGGGAAACAAAAAAGTCTTTCCCACTAGAACTAGTTTTTGCACCGACCGTTTATATGGCAGCTATATGCTATAGTTATCCGATTTCGATAAATTTTTCCAAAATTGTGTGGAAGCATATAAACCTAATACATACCAAGATTGGTAACGTTACAATGGAAAACAAAAAAGTTTCTCTCACTTGAACTAGTTTTTGAAGCGACCGTTTATATGTCAGCTATATGATATAGTCATCCGATCCGGTCGATTCCGACAAAAGTGCAGCGTATTTGTATTTAAAGACTTTTTGCAAAGTTTGGTCAAGATAGCTTCAAAACTGAGGGAGGAGGTAGCATAGAAACTGACGGACAGACGGACGGACGGACGGACAGACGGAAATGAACTCAGCTCTTCATGCTGATCAAGAATATATATTTTTTATGTGGTCGGAAATGCTTCCTTCACTGCGTTACAAACATCGTGACAATTTTAATATACCCTCTGCAAGGGTATAAAAACGTGGTATAATTTTCAAGTCTCACTCGAATAGCATCTCCTTCCTGCTTATTTTTGCTCTTGAAAAAGACGCTTCTCTTGGTATTGCTCTTTTACAGCTCGCTCGTCAATCCCAACTGCTGAGTTTTCCTGTAGGCAGCGTCTTTCTCTGCAATAGCGCGGCGACACTTCTCATCATACCAGAACGAGGGTACTCGGAGTATCTCAGTATTTTCTTGAAATATATGTGTCCACTGTTTGCAAACACTAGAAGGAAATGTGGAGATTACCGAAACGGTTGGAAAAGTTTAGCGATTGTAGACTTTAAAGATCGACGTTTGCTAATCCGAATTGCAATGTTAAGGTGTAGCTTAACCCCTATTGATTTTTAAGGCACTTAAACTCATCTATATATATTTGAAATGAAAAGTTTTCTTTCTCCCTTTTCAACGTTCGTTACAATTTCCCAATCATCTATCAAATGGTGATTGACGTCTTAACCTCAAATGTCAAAAAATCGAAAATTGATATAGTTTTGATTTTTGAGTTCTCCTTTGATTTAGCCAAACACAAAGGGCCGAACCCCTTTTGCTTGGGTTAAATTAAGAGAAATATTGTCACTTTTTTTTTGTATTTTATTTATCTGAATGCCATAAATCACAGGGTCGAAGTGTTTGCCAAACTAATGCCGAAGACGCGTTTCCGGCATGAGTTGTTGTGAAATGTTTTTTGGTGGGGCGAATGATTAATTGCTACTGACAGGGATAAGCGGCAACCAAGGGTTAAATGCACGAAGCCATGCATGAGGCAGCGGGCAAACAAAACAATTTTTCAACACGCTTTCAACTTGGCCTAATTGAATTGCCAAAAACTAAAGCTGTCAGAAATGCGTTGGCCAAGTAGAGGGAAGCACAGCCGCAGGGCGAACGCACACACACACACACACACACACACACACACATATGGCAGACAGCCAGCAAGATTAATGAGCACAAATCATTTCAAACATTTTTCAAATTGTTTATGAATATTCCGCACTCCCAATGGACTCGTCGCCATTTTGTGTGCGACTGATTTTTGCTATTGCTCTGTTTCGGCCCTTGGGGGGGTTAGTCAAATTTAATTATGCGTGAGCCATCTGTTTGAGAGCATGTGCATATTCGTATTTAGTTAAATGGCCTGCAAAATGTTGTGGGCACCCAAAGTTACCCAAAAAAGGGTCCCCCCCCCACACTAAACTACAGTTTGGGGCAGGGACAATTGCAGTTTGAAAATGCACTTGGACTTTGTTTATTCTTGACAACCAGTTTGACTTGATGATTGGTTAATGTGGGAGTTTCTACGAAACCGAAAATAAATTTGCTTTTCCAGCTTGAAATTTTAAGAAGTCTTTGAACTCAGAATGAGAAATTAATTGTTTTTTCTGTTTAGCTTTAGTCGTACCAAAACTATTTGACTGACGAAAAAAGGAAAAATCCGAAACAAAAGTTGGTTAACTGTATAAAATCTGTTTGTGCATAAATTCCGAGTTTTTTGTCCGATCTTCTGAAGATTTTTAGAATCGTTAGAGAATAGGTCTATGTTAATATATTTTTAACAATGTTAAAGTTCTAACAGTTTTCTGAATTGGTTGGAAAAGGAAAAGGAAAAGTTGGTTCAAACTTCCTAAAACACTTTTATGCATAACTTCCGTGTTTTTTGACCGATCTTCTGAAGATTTACAAAATAGTTAAAGAATAGTTCTATATTAATAACAGTTTTTTGGGGTGGTTGAAAAAGGAAAAAGAAAAGTTGGTTCAAACTTCCTAAACTCTTTTTGTGCATAACTTCCGTGTTTTTTGTCCGATCTTCTGAAGATTTACAAAATAGTTAGAGAATAGGCCTATATTAATAATTTTATTTAAAAGTTTTTTGGGGTGGTTGGAAAAGGGAAAAGAAAAGTTGGTTCTAACTTCCTAAAATCTTTTTTGCATAACTTCGTGTTTTTGACCGATCTTCTGAAGTTTACAATAGTTAGAATATCTAAAAAACAGTTTTTGGGGCGGTTGGAAAGAAAAGTTGGTTCTAACTTCCTAAAATCTTTTTTGCATAACTTCGTGTTTTTGACCGTCTTCTGAAGATTTACAAAATAGTTAGAGAATAGTCTATATTTAATTTTTTGGTGGTTGGAAAAGGGAAAAGAAAAGTTGGTTCAAACTTCCTAAAATCTTTTTGTGCATAACTTCCGTGTTTTTTGACCGATCTTCTGAAGATTTACAAAATAGTTAGAGAATAGGTCTATATTAATAACAGTTTTTTGGGGCGGTTGGAAAAGGGAAAAGAAAAGTTGGTTCTAACTTCCTAAAATCTTATTGGGCATAACTTCCGTGTTTTTTGACCGATTTTCTGAAGATTTACAAAATAGTTAGAGAATAGCTCTATATTAATAACAGTTTTTTGGGGCGGTTGGAAAAGGGAAAAGAAAAGTTGGTTCTAACTTCCTAAAATCTTATTGTGCATAACTTCCGTGTTTTTTGACCGATCTTCTGAAGATTTACAAAATAGTTAGAGAATAGGTCTATGTTAATAACAGTTTTTTGTTTGGTTGGAAAAGGGAAAAGAAAAGTTGGTTCAAACTTTCCAAAATCTTTTTGTGCAGAACTTCCGTGTTTTTTTGACCGATCTTCTGAAGATTTACAAAATAGTTAGAGAATAGGTCTATATTATAACAGTTTTTGGGGCGGTTGGAAAAGGGAAAAGAAAAGTTTGTTCTAACTTCCTAAAATCTTATTGTGCATAACTTCCGTGTTTTTTGACCGATCTTCTGAAGATTTACAAAATAGTTAGAGAATAGGTCTATATTAATAACAGTTTTTTGGGGTGGTTGGAAAAGGGAAAAGAAAAGTTGGTTCTAACTTCCTAAAATCTTTTTGTGCATAACTTCCGTGTTTTTTGACCGATCTTCTGAAGATTTACAAAATAGTTAGAGAATAGGTCTATATTAATAACAGTTTTTTTGGGGCGGTTGGAAAAGAAAAGTTGGTTCTAACTTCCTAAAATCTTATTGTGCATAACTTCCGTGTTTTTTGACCGATCTTCTGAAGATTTACAAAATAGTTAGAGAATAGTCTTTAAATGTAACTAACAGTTTTTGGGGCGGTTGGGAAAGGGAAAAAAAGTTGGTTCTAACTTCCTAAATTCTTTTTTGTGCATAACTTCCGTGTTTTTTGACCGATCTTCTGAAGATTTACACAATAGTTAGAGAATAGTCTATATTAAAAAAAGGTTTTTGGGGCGGTTGGAAAAGGGAAAAGAAAAGTTGGTTCTAACTTCCTAAAATCTTATTCTGCATAACTTCCGTGTTTTTTGACCGTTCTTCTGAAGATTTACAAAATAGTTAGAGAATAGCTCTATATTAATAACAGTTTTTTGGGGCGGTTGGAAAAGTGAAAAGAAAAGTTGTTTCTAACTTCCTAAAATCTTATTGTGCATAACTTCCGTGTTTTTTGACCGATCTTCTGAAGATTTTCAGAATCGTTAGTTAATAAATCTTTAACAATGTAAAAGTTCTAACAGTTTTTTGGGGTGGTTGGAAAAGGGAAAAGAAAAGTTGTTTCTAACTTCCTAAAATCTTTTTATGCATAACTTCCGTGTTTTTGGTCCGATCTTTTTAAGATTTTCCGAATAATTACAGATAAGGCCTATGTTAATATATCTTTAACAATGTTAAAGTTATAACAGAGTTTTGCGGGCTGTTGAAAAGGCAAAGTAAAGTTTTTTTGGGGAATTGTTAAATTCTGAAACAAAAGGTGGGTCCAAATTATTTAAAATCTTTTCATGCATAACTTCCGTGTTTTTTGTCCAATCTTCTTAAGATTTAAAGAATAGTTAGAAAATAGGTCTATGTTTAAATATCTTTAACAATGTTAAAGTTCTAATAGATTTTTGCGGGTGGTGGGTAAAGGGAAAGTAATTTAGAAATTAGTAAAAAACTTTCCAAGTGTTTTTTCACTTTTAAACAATATCAACTCCGATTTAAGCCTCTTCCTGCATATTTGAAAACTACTCCATCAGCTAAAAATTGCTTCACTGCCTGGGCTAACTGGTCTGGTCTACGTACTTTATACTTACCCACACTTTATAGACTTTGATTTGTTTCTGGCACAAAGCTCGTCTGACACGGAAACGAGCTGGAAATTTAAATTGCGCCTCAGGTTAGTGCTTCGCAACTATCATGTACACTTACAGTCTGCACAAATCGCTGGCAAACCCTCAGACGATGTCATGGCACGTGCCCAGCACTAAGGACTAAGGACGAGGACGAGGACAAGGACTGTGTGTGTGTGTGTGTGTGGGTAAGTCTGTTGAGCAGCAGGGCAGACATAAATCTTGTTCCAATAAAATCGTGCAGCGTGCACTTTGAAGTTTTGGGCTCATGTGACACATGTACATGGACTTCTTTGACAAATCTAGGGCCAAGTAGTAGGTACATGACTAAAATGTTGGGGAAATAATTTACATAGGCTAAATGAATGTCAAGCGAATTAATTGCTTGATATTGTTAATTAGGCAATAGGAAAGAGTTGGAGCAAGTTTAACACTGATTGATTGATTGTTGTTAAAGCATTTACATACACACAGTCAAGAGGGTCTTCTTCTTTTTTGAGTGATTTTTTTTTAAAGCTTCGAGGAACGTAAAAAATACTTAAGCAAAAACATTGCTCTACTAAAATGGCAATATCTGCTAAACTAATTCGAATTTTTTAAAATGGTTTAAAGGGGAAGAAAGTGGAATGTCCAAGCTATAATAAAAATGCTCAACAAAAAAATGGGAAAAAAAATGTTTCAAAGGTAGAAGACCCCCTTAACGGAAAAATAACCTAAAGTTAATCAATCGATTCTGCACTTAATGAAGATTTTCACAATTTTTTAAATGGTCCATAAACCAAAAATATGGGCCACACTACGTATGAGTGATTTTTTTCACAAATAAAATTAATCATACGCAACGTGGTCCTATAATAATGGTAAATTCGTTTCAAAATGTTGTCTTAATGTTATAACTGACTTTATTATGAATTGTAACAAATTTCACGTCCTTTTTCTCAATTCCTAAGATAGATTATTAAAACCTTCAAGATATACATTGAAAACAACATTATTCATCGATCCTCTGTACATTATTTTCCGATCAGATGAACGATGGTAGAGTTACCACCCACGCAATTCGAAAAAACTTCATATCTTCTACCATTTTAAAGATAGATGGTACGAACCTTCTGGACATTTATTGTAATCATCATTATTTATCGATGCTCAATACATTATTTCCAGATCGGATGAACGATGGTAGAGTTACCACCCTCGCAATTTGAAAAAAACCCCTATCTCCCACAATTTTAAAGATAGATTGTTCAAACCTTTTAGACATTTATTTTAATCATCATTACCTATCGATCCTCCATACATGGTTCTCCAATCAGATGAACAATAGTAGAGTTACCACCCCACAATTTGAAAAATCTTTATATCTTCTAAAATTTTTAAGATAGATTGTTTAAACCTTCTAAACATATATTGTAATCTTCATTATTTATCGATCCTCCATACATTATTTATCGGTCAGATGAACGATGGTAGAGTTACCACACCTGTAATTTGAAAAAACATATCTCCCACAATTTTGAAGATAGGCTGTTCAAACCTTTTAGACATATATTTTAATCATCATTATTTATCGATTCTCCATACATCATTTCTCGATCAGATGAACGATGGTAGAGTAACCACCCCCGCAATTTGAAACAAAGATATTGAAAATCTTCATATCTTCTACAATTTTGAAGATAGATTATTTTAACCTTCTAGACATATATTGTAATCATCATTATTTATCGATCCTCCATACATTATTTTTCGATCAGATAAACGATAGTAGAGTTACCACCCCTGCAATTTGAAAAAAAAAAACGCCTTATCTCCCAAAGATTGTTCAAACCTTTAAGACATTTATTTTAATCATCATTACCTATCGATCCTCCATACATGGTTCTCCAATCAGATGAACTGTAGTAGAGTTACCACCCCACAATTTGAAAAATCACCATATCTCCCATAATTTTGAAGATAGGTGGTTCAAACCTCTTAGACATATATTGTAATCATTATTATTTATCGATTCTCTGTACATTATTTCCCGATCAGATGAACGTTAGTAGAGTTACCACCTTAAACAATTTGAAAAAAAACCATATCTGTCACAATTTTGAAGATGTTCGAAACTTTTAGAAATATATTGTAATCATCATTATTTATCGATTTTCAGTAAATAAGTTTCCGATCCGATAAACGTTAGTAGAGTTACCACCTTCACAATTTAAAAAAAAACCATATCTGTTACAATTTTAAAGAAAGATTGTTCGAACCTTTTAGACATTTATTTTAATCATCATTACCTATCGATCCTCCATACATCGTTCTCCAATCAGATGAACTGTAGTAGAGTTACCACCCCACAATTTGAAAAATCCCCATATCTCCCATAATTTTGATGATAGGTTGTTCAAACCTTTTGGACATATGTTGTTCTCAAGATTATTTATCGATTCTCTGTACATTATTTCGGGATCAGATGAACGTTAGTAGAGTTACCACCTACACAATTTGAAAAAAAAAACCATTCCTGTCACAATTTTAAAGATAGATTATTCGAACCTTTTAGACATATATTATAATCATCATTATTTATCCATCCTACATACTTCGTTTTCCGATCAGAGTTACCACCCCCACTATTTGAATAAATTCTCAACTCTCCCACAATTTCGAAGATAGATTTTTCGAACCTTCTAGACATATATTTAAATCATCATTACTTATCGATCCTCTAAACATCTTTACACGAGCAGACGAACTTTGGTAGAGTTACCACCCTGGCAATTTAAAAAAATTTCTCAGAAATTGTTTGATTGAATTCGTTATCTGAAGTCAAATATATTTTGGATTTAAAATATTGTATTCGATATTTCCAAATCAGCTTTAAAGAAAAGTGATTAAAAAGTTCTTTAACTACTTGTTCCAGTTTTGTTTCAATTGAATTTGCATGTGTGTTAATCTTACTATTGCCATGTCCTTGGTCCTCATTACGATTAAATCAGAAAACGCTTTAAGCCAAATAGGTGGGAGCTTACTTCATTTTTTTTTTTTCTTTTTGTATTTTTTGTTGAGTCGGTTAGCCTCGACTCACCTGGTTTGCGGGTCCCGCGGCGAATTATCGCCAATCACTTGAGCAATAAATGAACCAAAAGTCGTTATGCGACGTTCCTCCTGCTCTCTCTCCCTGTCTCACTCACTCCTTAGTTCACTTCACACGCCAAAGTGTCCTTGACAAAGTGGCAACAAATTCCGAAGCGCGCTTTTAGACAGAAGCAGCAAGAGCAGCAGCAGCAGCTTTGTTCAAATAATGCTTGGTCATAAGTTGTGCTGCAAGCGTAATGTCTCTATATAGTACATATATATATATATAGTATATACGAGTCATTCGACATAGGACAGGGGCACACTCCACACCCACTCAAACGCTCAAACGCACTTATTCATTTTAACCTTTCTTTTTCTTGTTTTTTTTTTTGCAATGAACGACGCGACGGACGCATCACAAGTCAAAGCAATAAACTTTTGTTGTGCGGAGGGGCGCGTGGGCGTGGTCAGACTAAACGATAGCACGTAGAAGCGTAAAGTAAATGGGAAAAGTTCGAGTCAAATTCTGATGAAATGAAATTAGTTTTCGCTTGAGTGTAACTTCCGTTTGTGAATGACTGGTCGAAAAATCGAGCAATTTCATTGTCGTATGTGTGTGTGTGTGTGTGTGTGTCAAGCGGAAGCCAGCATCTATGTGTGTGTGTGTGCATATGTATTGTTTTGGGCATGGAGGTTAATCTACGGGTGGCAAACTCTTTGAACCACACGCTGCGTATGAATGACGGCGAAGTGACATCAATTCGGCTTCAAAATCGTTATCCAAATGGCTTTTGTTGTGTGTGTGTGTGTGTGTGTGCCGTTTATATACGACATACCATCTTTACCACCAAAAAGCAACAACTACAACAACAATTACGACTGCATGTAGTTTTTGCCACAATGTGGGCAAAAAGTTTGAAGTGTAACGACATGGCACAGTGGTACACAATCCGGCAGCCGCTCTCCTTGGTCAAGCTGACGAAATGCGTGGAGACAACCTTATAATTCATCAACAGTGTTAGGAACTTCATAAAGCCTAATCTTGCCTTCCGTTTCCAAAAAGCCGATTTCTCCGCTCTATCTCAATATGACTGATCCTTCCTGGACCATTTTGAGAACCTAGATTGTGCGACTAGAGCTTTTTAAGACACCCTTTCCACCATTTTTATTAAGTGTGTACCTCGCGCATATTCTCCCACTTCTTCTCGTGCTCCTCTATGGTTTACCTTCCACTTTAAAAACTCAAGAAATAAAAAGTATCGACTTTTTAAGAAGTATAAGCGCTCTGGATCTCAGGACGACTTTGCTAAATACGTGGGTTGCTTTTTAAGGTCACTTCTAGCCATTTAAGGACCAATTGGCCTTTTCCCAAAAAAAGTTTGAACTTTTATCGATAAAAGCTCTATACAACTCTTTCAAGTGTGACCACATTTGATATCGATTAACGATTAATCAAAAACTTACCTCGGCAGAAAAATGGAATTAACTCGTGAACATTTTCGTGCAATCATTTTTCACAACTTTCGACGTGGATTATCACGACAAGAAGAGTGCAACGATGAACTTAAATCTTTTGTATGGCGATGAAGCACCATCCTATAGCACTATGAAAAATTGGAAGACGAAGGTCGTGAAGGTCGTCCAAAAACAGTCGTTGTGCCAGAAAACATTGAAGCCGTGCGTGAACTGATAATGCAAGATCGTTTTGTGACATAACGTGAGATAGAGGCATCCTTGGGCTTTTTTTCCACCAGCATACATTCGATATGAAGCATGAACACCTGGTCGTAAAAAAGGTTTGTTCTCGTTGGATCGCTAAAAAAAAAGGCTCGTGTGGATTGGTGCAAAGAAATTTTGAAAAAATATAATCGCGCTGTTTCAAAAGACGTTTATAAGATCGTCACAGGTGACGAATCATGGATCTATGCTTATGAGCCCGAAACAAACAAACGAAACAAAAAAAGGCTCGTGTGGATTGGTGCAAAAAAATTTTGAAAAAATATAATCGCGGTGTTTCAAAAGACGTTTATAAGATCGTCACAGGTGACGAATCATGGATCTATGCTTATGAGCCCGAAACAAACAAAAGAAACAAAAAAGGCTCGTGTGGATTGGTGCAAAAAAAAATTTTGAAAAAATATAATCGCGGTGTTTCAAAAGACGTTTATAAGATCGTCACAGGTGACGAATCATGGATCTATGCTTATGAGCCCGAAACAAACAAACGAAACAAAAAAAGGCTCGTGTGGATTGGTGCAAAAAAAAATTTTGAAAAAATATAATCGCGGTGTTTCAAAAGACGTTTATAAGATCGTCACAGGTGATGAATCATGGATCTATGCTTAGGAGCCCGAAACAAAATAGCAATCGACCAACGAAAGTCGTTCGAAGCAAATGGTCGTCTTTTTATACCCTTGCAGAGGGTATATTAAAATTGTCACGATGTTTGTAACGCAAAGAAGGAAGCATTTCCGACCACATAAAGTATATATATTCTTGATCAGCATGACGAGCTGAGTTTATTTCCGTTTGTCCGTCTGTCCGTCTGTCCGTCCGTCCGTCTGTCCGTCTGTTTCTATGCTATCTCCTCCCTCAGTTTTAAAGCTATCTTGACCAAACTTTGCAAAAAGTCTTTAAACACACATTTGTCGGAATCGCCGAATCGGATGACTATATCATATTGCGTAGGAACGATCGGTCAAAACTTGTTCTATGAAAAAACTTTTTTATTTTCCATTGCGTCACCAATCGTTATATTAGTTTCATATGGTTCCACATAATTCTGAAAAATTCATCAAAATCGGATGACTATAGCATATAGCTGCCATATAAACGGTCGGTCCAAAACTAGTTCTAAGTGAGAAAAACTTTTTGTTTTCCATCGTAGCGTCACCAATCGTGGTGTATATTAATTTTATATGCTTCACAGGATTTTGATAAAATTAATCAATAATCGGATGACTATAGCATATAGCTGTCATATAAACGGTTGGTCAAAAAACTAGTTCTAGTAAGAAAAACATTTTTGTTTTCCATTGTAGAGTCACCAATCTTGGTATATGATAGTTTTACATAATTCCACATAATTCTGGAAAAATTTATCAAAATCGGATGACTATAGCATATAGCTGCCATAGAAATTGTCGGTCAAAAAACTAGTTCTAGTAAGAAAAGCATTTTTGGTTTCCATCGTAGAGTCACCAATCTTGGTATATATTAGTTTTATATGTTTCCACATAATTTTTGAAAAACTTTTAAAAATCGGAGAACTATAGCATATAGCTGCCATAGGAACGATCGGTCAAAAAAATAATTCTAGTGAGAAAAACTTTTTTGTTTTCCATCGCAGCTTCACCAATCGTGGTATATATAAGTTTTCTATGCTACCATATAATTCTGGAAAAATTTATCGAAATCGGATGACAACACCATATATGTCATATAAACGGTCGTTCAAAAACTAGTTCCTGTGAAAAACTTTTTGTTTTCCATCGTAAGTCACCAATCTTGGTATTTAGTTTTATATGTTTCACATAATTTTTTGAAAAATTTATAAAAATCGGAGGACTATAGCATATAGCTGCCATAGGAACGATCGGTCCAAAAACTAGTTTTAGTGAGAAAAACTTTTTTGTTTTCCATTGTAGGATCACCAATCGTGGTATTTATTAGTTTTACATACTTCCACATAATTCTCGAAAAATTGATGGAAATAGGATGACTATAGCATATAGCTGCCATAGGAGGGATCGGTCTAAAAACTGGTTCTAGTGAGAAAATTTTTTCTGTCATTCAAAACTGCAAAGGTATTTTAAACATTGGCGTAGCCGATTTTAGCCTTCTTTTTTTTAATCATAGTAAGCCAAGACAAGTTTTTCGTTTCATAAAGCAAGGCCAGATAGTTCAAAAGTTCTCAGTTGCAGTTTTGCCCTCGTCGTGTGAGGATTGATTTTTGTTTATTGATTTTCTTTATTTATTTTTTAATTTTTTGAAGTTGGATATTTGCTGGGTTTTCTTACCTTGGCTTTACCTCTTCAATACGAAAGCTGACGGATGCAATTAGCTTGCTTGCAGCATATTTTTTTCTTATTTTTTTCTTATTGTTTTTGTTTGTTTTTTCTTAAAGAAATCAAAGGATTTCAAACAACCCGGTGTAGAAGTGACCACTGTGACATTTAATGTCTACACATTATAAGCGGCAGTTCGAAACGTTGTTAGTTTGCATAGATATTTTGCAGCCCTTGCTTAAGGCCATCTAATTTCTTTTTTCCCACTAATGATGCACGATTTCTCCAAATATACCAGAGAAAACCTAGCAAGCTTTTAAATTTGTGTCTAACCCTTATAAGTATGCTACAAAATGTTGAACATAATTTTGTTTTGTTTTGTTTCGTTTTTTTTTTCTGCAGAATTTCTTTCAATGCAAAACTTTTCAGTATTTTCAAAAAGTTTTACCTTTTTTCACAATTAATTCGAAGCAAATGGTCGTCTTTTTCTTCGGTAAAACTGATCATGTGGCGACCGTTCCGCTTGAGCAACGTAGAACGGTTAATTCTGAGTGGTACACCACAATTTGTTTGCCTGAAGTCTTCGGAGAAATTCGAAAAACGAACAAAACCAAGGAAGACAGATCATTGTGCACCATGACAATGCGAGCTCCAACACATCAGCTCACTCCAGCGCCTTTTTGACCGCCCAAAATGTCGAATTGATGGGTCATTCGCCGTACAGCCCTGACTTGGCACCCAATGACTTCTTTTTACTGATTTTCGCCAGAAGTACGCTGTTGAAGAGTTCAAAAACCTTGTTTTTTGGAGCTGTCTCAATCGGAGTGGAAAAAGTGCTTCGACAATTGGTTTGAGCTTATGCAAAAGTGTATAAATCTTGCTGGAGAATACTTTGAAAAACAATAAAACCATTTTTGATCATAAATATTCGCGTTTTCATTATGAAAATTTTTTCGCACTAAAACAACACTTCACACTTTATTTGACCCCTATCCACCTGTTTTCATACATATCTTTCTGGCTAAAAACAATGGCAAATACTTTGAATGCCCTAATGCACCATCGCACACGCTTGTTCACACAGTTGTTGTACTTTGTCTCACTGTGCCAAAGGGGGGGGGTGGGCGCACACAGCGTACTCTGATAACTCCGCCACATATATAAAAACTTTGAGTATCAATCAACGACAGTCAATCAATCAATCAATCAAATTGTTGAAACTAAAATAACGACGAGATCATCAATGAAATTTCCCTTTGCAATTTCTTAATTTATGTACCTGTTTTTTTTTTGTTTTTTTTGTTTTTTGATTTACACTTTTAACCTGCTTAAAGCTAATGACCTGTATGCAGCAGGAAGGAAGCTGCACACAAAAAATTTCCTAGCGAAAGTTCTTGTCAAAAATGTTGCACAAGCATTCGAAATTATTTACTAGCAAACCAGTCAAGAAGAAAACAACAACAACAACAATAAGAAGAAGAAGAAGAACAGCAATTTATGCCATTAGCCCTTCGTGCACAGTTGGGACACGGGTTATGCTACAGTTACCCACTCGCAGCATTCCAGAGAAATGCGCTTCAATGCAGAAATGACAGTCAAGTTTGCTTTTGCTTTTGCTTTTTCTCCTTCTTTTTTTTTAGGGTGAGTGGCCCGAAAATCATTTGGGGATGTGCTGCAACTTTTTTGAGGGGGTAAAATGCAAAATGCACAACAACAAATAAGAAAGTTGCCTTGGGTAGAGGCCTGGACACGAAATGCTTACATAGATGAAAATTATTTAGGACCAAGGATATTTGATGTGCATTTTGGATTTTGTGGCACAAAATTTAGGCCAAAAGCAAGTTAGCCTTTAATTGTGAAAAAAGGTAAAACTTTTTGAAAATACTGAAAAGTTTTGCATTGAAAGAAATTCTGCAGAAAAAAAAAAAACAAAACAAAACAAAATTATGTTCAACATTTTGTAGCATACTTATAAGGGTTAGACACAAATTTAAAAGCTTGCTAGGTTTTCTCTGGTATATTTGGAGAAATCGTGCATCATTAGTGGGAAAAAAGAAATTAGAAGGCCTTAAGCAAGGGCTGCAAAATATCTATGCAAACTAACAACGTTTCGAACTGCCGCTTATAATGTGTAGACATTAAATGTCACAGTGGTCACTTCTACACCGGGTTGTTTGAAATCCTTTGATTTCTTTAAAAAAAAAACAAACAAAAACAATAAGAAAAAAATAAGAAAAAAATATGCTGCAAGCAAGCTAATTGCATCCGTCAGCTTTCGTATTGAAGAGGTAAAGCCAAGGTAAGAAAACCCAGCAAATATCCAACTTCAAAAAATTAAAAAATAAATAAAGAAAATCAATAAACAAAAATCAATCCTCACACGACGAGGGCAAAACTGCAACTGAGAACATTTGAACTATCTGGCCTTGCTTTATGAAACGAAAAACTTGTCTTGGCTTACTATGATTAAAAAAAGAAGGCTAAAATCGGCTACGCCAATGTTTAAAATACCTTTGCAGTTTTGAATGACAGAAAACATTTTCTCACTAGAACCAGTTTTTAGACCGATCCCTCCTATGGCAGCTATATGCTATAGTCATCCGATTTCCATCAATTTTTCGAGAATTATGTGGATGTATGTAAAACTAATATATACCACGATTGGTGATCCTACAATGGAAAACAAAAAAGTTTTTCTCACTAAAACTAGTTTTTGGACCGATCGTTCCTATGGCAGCTATATGCTATAGTGGTCCGATTTTAATAACTTTTTTCAGTATTAGGTGGAAGCATATAAAACTAATATATACCAAGATTGGTGACGTTACGATGAAAAACAAAAAAGTTTTTCTCACTAGAACTAGTTTTTTGACCGACCGTTTCTATGGCAGCTATATGCTATAGTCATCCGATTTTGATAAATTTTTCCAGAATTGTGTGGAAGCATATAAAACTAATATATACCACGATTGGTGAAGCTACGATGGAAAACAAAAAAGTTTTTCTCACTAAAACTAGTTTTTGGACCGATCGTTCCTATGGCAGCTATATGCTATAGTTCTCCGATTTTTATAAGTTTTTCAAAAATTATGTGAAAACATATAAAACTAATATATACCAAGATTGGTGACGTTACGATGAAAAACAAAAAAGTTTTTCTCACTAGAACTAGTTTTTTGACCGACAATTTCTATGGCAGCTATATGCTATAGTGATCCGATTTTGATAAATTTTTCCACAACTATGTGGAATCATGTACAACTAATATATACCAAGATTGGTGACCCTACGATGAAAAACAAAAATGTTTTTCTTACTAGAACTAGTTTTTTGACCAACCGTTTATATGACAGCTATATGCTATAGTCATCCGATTTTGATAAATTTTTCCAGAAATATGTAGAAGCATATAAAATTAATATACACCACGATTGGTGACGCTACGATGGAAAATAAAAAAGTTTTTCTCACTAGAACTAGTTTTTTGACCGATCGTTCCTATGCCAGCTATATGATATAGTCATCCGATCCGGCCGATTCCGACAAATGTGCAGCGTATTTGTATTTAAAGGCATTTTGCAAAGTTTGGTCAAGATAGCTTTAAAACTGAGGGAGGAGATAGCATAGAAACAGACGGACAGACGGACGGACAAACGGAAATGAACTCAGCTCGTCATGCTGATCAAGAATTTATATACTTTATGTGGTCGGAAATGCTTCCTTCTATGCGTTACAAACATCGTGACAATTTTAATATACCCTCTGCAAGGGTATAAAAAGGCGGATTAGTGATTTACTGATGTCTAGTTGTAAGTCGTTTAAGCTAGTATGCAAGTGGTATGACGTCGGGGTCACCACTTTTGTAATCTTTTGTAACAAACTTTATTAATAATGAATTTATAAGTCTAAAAAGGCGGATAAATGAATTGCTGATATTTAGTTGTAAGTCGTTAAGGCTAGTATCCAAGTGCAAGGACGTCGGGGTCACCAAGTGTAATCTTTAGTAAGTAACCTTATTAATAATGAATTTACAAGTCTAAAAAGACGGATTAGTGATTTGCAGATGTCTAGTTGTAAGACGTTTAAGCTAGTATGCAAGTGCAAGGACGTCGGGGTCACCACTTTTGTAATCTTTAGTAACTAACTTGATTAATAACAAAATTACAAGTCTGAAAGGCAGATTAGTGATTTGCCCATGTCTAGTTGTAAGTCGTTTAAGCTAGTATACAAGTGCAAGGACGTCGGGGTCACCACTTTGGTTATCTTTAGTAACTAACCTTATTAATAACAAAATGTTAAGTCTGAAAGGCGGATTAGTGATTTTCTGATGTCTAGTTTTAAGTCGTTTAAGCTAGTATGCAAGTGCAAGGACGTCGGGGTCACCACTTTTGTAATCTTTAATAATTTACCTTATTAAAAATGAAATTACAGTATAAAAGTGCAAGGACGTCGGGGTCACCACTTTTTTAATCTTTAATAATTTACCTTATTAAAAATGAAATTACAAGTCTGAAAGGCGGATAAGTGATTTGCTGATATTTAGTTGTAAGTCGTTCAAGCTAGTATGCAAGTGCAAGGACGTCAGGGTCACCACTTTTGTAATCTTTAGTAACTTGCCTTATAAATAATGAAATTACAAGTCTCAAAGGCGGATTAGTGATTTGCTGATGTCTAGTTGTAAGTCGTTCAAGCTAGTATGCAATTGCAAAGACGTCGGGGTCACCACTTTTGTAATCTTTAGTAACTAACTTAATTAATAATGAAAATACAAGTCTAAAAAGGCGGATTAGTGATTTGCTGATATCTAGTTGTAAGTCGTTTAAGCTAGTATAAAAAGTGCAAGGACGTCGGGGTCACCACTTTTGTAAACTTTAGTAACTTACTTTATTAATAATGAATTTACAAGTCTAAAAAGGCGGATTAGTGATTTGCTGATGTTTAGTTGAAAGTCGTTTAAGCTAGCATGCAAGTGCAAGGACGTCGGGGTCACCACTTTTGTAAACTTTAGTAACTAACCTTATTAACAATGAAATTACAAGCCTAAAAGTCATATTAGCTGAGATAAACTTGTTTAATTCACTTCACCTCACATAGCAAGCGCTACACACTCAACTCACAAAGTCTGAAAAACAATATTTTGTTACAAAGGCAAAATTTATTTTGTACTGTAAACTGTAATTAATACCACAAATTTTTCAAAAACAGATCCAGATGGCATTTGTGGCTAGCAACGATCAGCATGGTAATGAGATAATGCGCGTTATGTTAAGCACAGAGCAACCCACGGTGGCCTCCTGTCGGCATATACGTATCAATTGCGGTCCTGCTCTAAACGAGACGCCGTAAGTAGACTAGAGAAGATTGAGGTGGAGTTTCAATTGAGTTTCCATTAACAAGCTATGGACGTTACGATCATCGGCAACGATTCCATTACTTTGCCCGGGGAACCCTTTACGAGCAGCGTAAAGCAGCTGCTACTCAGACGTCAGTGAAGCATGAAGCGGCCTGGACCAAAGATGAGGTGAATGCGCACAGTACCTTGCTGGAGGGCACAAAGAGAAGCGCAAGCTCCAGCTCCAACTTACCTACTAAACCCTTTTGCAATTGGTTGGCAGCCAAAAAGTAAGTAAATGAATGTCAGTTAATCCTATTTGGCTTAAATCCTGTGCCTCTTCCAGTGAAGTACAACAACAGCTGGCGGAGGAACGTCGCCTAGAGGCCGAGGCGGAACAGCGTAATGCCGAGGAGCGTAAACGCCTGTCGCAGGCAAAATATGAGGATTGGTATGCCAGCAAAACCAACCAATTGCAACGAGCTAGATCGGATCTGGGCACTGTGCGTTCAAGACCTGCCACACCGCGTCTCTCAGACGCCGAAGCCATGCAACGTCTTCACGAATGGGAGCAGGAAAAGTTGAGCCAAATGCGGGCTCAGCGCCAAGAGCGGGAGGCCCTAGAAACTGCCGAAATGGCGACCGTGCTTCAAAAACGTGCCCTGGGCGAAGTGGCCTGGGAACAGTGGGTGGATGCTTCACATGACAAACCCAAGCCCGTGCCCATGGGTAAGGGACTGTACTCGCTGCGCGGCACCATTACGCCCCATTTTATCAATCCAAATGAGTGGCAAACCCTTAAGCCCCCCCAAGCAGACAAGTCACTGCCCCCGCAACAGCCCAAGATTGTGGCCCAGCGTGTGGGTCCCAATTTAGAGCGTTTGGAACGCTTAGCCCAGCCACGCCGTAAGCTTTGGCAACAAACCTTCGTTCAACCCATTAAGCTGGCCACCAAACCTAGCGGAATTCTAGGTACAGTACCCACCAAGCCAGTTGCACCACGTCGCACGCAATCCGCTCAGCGCTTGAGCAAATCATTTGATCAAATTGAGTCCAAGCCACCACCGCCAACACCACCACCCACTTTGGCTAAAACCTCGCGCATCTGGAACTCCTGTTCCTGTCTCAATCAAAAGACCCAAGCTTTGGATCGTATGCAACGTAATCAAATGATTTTGCTACGCAAACAGCAGGAGCTTCAGCTTCAGAAGAAACTCGAACCCAAATTCCAGCAGAGAAAGGATTTATCACGCATCGAGCTTAAAGATTGGGTGGAGCAGGGCGTATCATTGCCCGATCGTCTTAACAATACGCGTAGTAATCTGGTCACACTGGACTGCGTAGCGGACAAAACGATAATGTTTAAGAAATTGGAGACCAAGCAATTGCTAGCCAAAGCACAACTGAAGTTCAAGTCCACCAAAGAAACCCAAAAGCTGACCAAAACCCCGCACTGGCGTTAGTTAATTCTATTTTTTAATTTCATTTCAAGCGCTGTTATAGCTAAAATCAATAAAGTTATTGGGTGCATTCAGCTGACTTATTTGATCACTGATCAATTTAAAACACTAAATATTATGACACTAATATCCCTGATCGCAGATCCCAAATTCCAGACCCCTTATTCCAGATCCCTGAATCCGTTCCCTGATCCCAGATCCCAGATCACTGATCCTAGATCCGAGATCCCAGATACCTGATCTCAGAAAACTGATTCCAGATCCCTGATCCCAGATCCGTGATCCCTGAGCAGGTTTCCTGACCCCAGATCCCTGATGCAAAATTCCTGAACCCAGATCACCGATCCCATATCCGAGATCCAAATCATAAATACATCCCAAATCCCAGATAACTGATTTCAGATACCAGATTCGTGATCCCTGAACCCGTTCCCTGATCCCAGATCCCATATTCCTGATCCCAGATCACTGATCCCAGATACCTGATCCCAGATCCGAGATCCAGGATCCCAGATACCTGATTCCACATTCCTGATCCCAAATTCCTGATCCCTGATAACTGATTCCTGATCCCAGATAACTCATTCCAGATTCCTGATCCCAGTTCCGTGATCCCAGATCCCGTCCTGATCCCAAATCACTGATCCCAGATCACTGATCCCAGACAGATCCCAGATCACTTTATCCCAGATACTGATCCCAGATCCGTGATCCCGAACACGTTCCCTGACCCCAGATCCCTGATCCCTGATCCCCAGACACGATCCCAGATCCTGATATCCCAGATCCTGACCGAACCAGATCCGTCAGACCGATCCCAGTCCCGATCCCGATCCCGTCCTGATCCCTGCTGATCCCAGATCCGATCCCAGATACCGATCACCGAGATCCCCTGATCCCAGATACCTGATTCCATATTCCTGATCCCAGATCCGTGATCCCTGAACACGTTTCCTGACCCCAGATCCCTGATCCAAAATTCCTGATCCCAGATCACTGATGCCATATCCGAGATCCAGATCAGAGATACATCCCAAATCCCAGATAACTGATTCCAGATACCAGATCCGTGATCCCTGATCTTTGATCCCAGATACCTGATCCCTGATCCGAGATCCCAGATCCGAGACACATCCCTGATCCCAGATACCTGATTCCAGATTCCTGATCCCAAATTCCTGATCCCAGAAAACTGATTCCTGATCCCAGATAACTTATTCCAGATTCCTGATCCCAGTTCCGTGATCCCAGATCCCTGATCCCAAATTCCTGATCCCAGATCACTGATCCCAGATCCCAGATCCGTGATCCCTGAACACGTTCCCTGACCCCAGATGCCTGATCCAAAATGCCTGATCCCAGATCACTGATCCCATATCCGAGATCCCGATCAGAGATACATCCCAAATCCCAGATAACTGATTCCAGATACCAGATCCGTGATCCCTGAACCCGTTCCCTGATCCCAGATCCCATATTCATGATCCCAGATCACTGATCCCAGATACCTGATCCCAGATCCGAGATCCAGGATCCCAGATATCTGATTCCATATTCCTGATCCCAAATTCCTGATCCCTGATAACTGATTCTTGATCCCAGATAACTTATTCCAGATTCCTGATCCTAGTTCCGTAATCTCAGATCCCTGATCCCAAATTCCTGATCCCAGATCACTGATCCCAGATCCCTGATCCCAGATCCGTGATCCCTGAACACGTTCCCTGACCCCAGATCCCTGATCCAAAATTCCTGATCCCAGATCACTGATCCCAGATCCCATATCCGAGATCCAGATCAGAGTTACATCCCAAATCCTAGATAACTGATTTCAGATACCAGATCCGTGATTCCTGAACCCGTTCCCTGATCCCAGATCCCATACCCTTGATCCCAGATCACTGATCCCAGATACCTGATCCCAGATCCCTGATCCGAGATCCAGAATCCGAGAGACATCCCTGATCCCAGATAACTGATTCCATATTCAATATTTCTGATCACAAATCCCTGATCCCAGATAACTCATTCCAGATTCCTGATCCCAGATTCGTGATCCCTGAACACGTTCCCTGACCCCAGATCACTGATCCGAAATTCATGATCCCAGATCACTGATCCCAGATCCCTGATCCCAGATCATTGATCCAATATCCAAGATCCAGATCTGAGATACATCCCAAATCCAAGATAACTGTATCCAGATACTAGATCCGTGATCCCGGTACCCTTTTCGTGATCCCAGATCCCATATCCCTAATCACATATCCCTGATCTCAGATCCCATAAACCTAATCCCAGATCCCTGATCTCAGATACCTGATAACAGATCCCTAATCCGAGATCCCAAATCCGAGATACATCCCTCATCCCAAATTCCTGATCCAAAGTCCCTGATCCCAGATAACTGAGTTCAGATTCCTGATCCCAGTTCCGTGATCCCTGAACCCGTTCCCAGATCTCTGATCCGAAATTTCTGATCCCAGATCAATGATCCCAGATCTGTGATTCCTGAACCCGTTCCCTAATCCGAGATCCCAGATCCCTAATCCCAGATCAATGATCCCTGATCCCAAATCCTTGATCTCAGATAAGTGATTTTAGATCCCTGATCCCCGATCCGTGATTCCTGGGCTCGTTCCCTGATCCCAGATCCCTGATCCAATCCCTGATCCCCGATCCCAGATCCCAAATCACCTAACCCAGATCACTGATCCCAGATACCTGTTCCCTGATCCCTGCTTCCATATCCCTGATCCCATATCCAATATCCCTGATACCAGATCACTGATCCCAGTTCCCTGATCAGTGATCCCAGATACCTGATCTCAGATCCCTGTTCACAGATATCACATCCCAGATCCCTGTGTGTGTGTGCGCTAAGAAATCAAAGCCCAAATTTTGCTCGTTTTAGTCCTCCAGCCGACGGACGTTCGTGCTACGCTCTAAAAATAAAGAAAAGTGAAGAAACGTCTCGGTGACTTGTTTAGACAATTTTTGTTAGCTTAAAACTAGGCCTCGAAATCGCAAGACAAGGTACTACCGCCCACCTCCTTTCCGATTAGGAAACTGTAGGTATGCCCATGGCTACGTGCAAGCTTATATTAAATATTTATACGAGCAGAAAGCTATTTAATGCTTCTTGTGCTCGTGTCCCTGCTTTAGGTCAACGAAGACTGAAATTCCTCGGCTCATACTTGCTTACAGATATATTCACAGTATGTTGAACACTATTTTGATGTTTTCCAACACTGATATTCACCTTTTTATAATCTGTGCACATAAAAGTGGATAAAAAGGGTATCAAGAAGTTGTGCAAAAGTATTTAACAGACTGAACAGAACCTTTACATTGCAAACCAGTTCTGAACCGAACCGAACCAAGAACCAAACCGGTGTTCTTTAAAAAATGCTGAACCGAACCGAAACCGCGCTTCGTATTGCTACAAAAACTATATTATGAACCGAACCAGTGGTTTAAGAACTCAGTGAACCACAGAACTGAACCACTACTTATTTCCAAACGGTTTGCATTCCTGCTATAATGTATATATATATACTTGATCTGTCCGTATGAACGCCTCGATCCTTAAGAGTATAAGAGATAGAGCCATAAGCTTTGGAATGTAAGTTTGTTTCAGATTTGGAAAACTTTGGGCAAGATTGCTTTCAAACTGGGGGCAAGATAGATAGCATAGAAACAGACGGATGGACAGACGGACATGGCTATATAGACTCAGCTCGTCATGCTGATCAAGAATATATATATATATTTTATGGGGTCAAAGAAGCTGCCTGCTAAGTGTGTACACTGTGCAGTTTACATATGTGTAAACTAGCATATAACCCGGCGCGCTTCGCTTCGCCACCATCAGTTTAGCCGCCAAAATGATGAAAAAACGTTTGGCAATGACTCCACCCCCGCCCCCATTTTCCGACCATCAGAAATGAGAAAATTATTTTCCACCTACTTGGCCCGTTAAGCGTACAAACGCTAAAACCACCCCCGTCACCCATTATCCGACCTTGAGGGTGAGTAAGCGCAAAGCTAAAAACTTTATCCTATTTAATTGGCCCATAGAGCTTTCAAACCAAATTTAATACATATCGGCTAAAAACCCACCCCCGCACCCATATTCCGACCTTTGCAGTGAACTTCCCGAAATAAAAAAACACGTGTTTCCATTTATTCTGACCCTAGATCTTACAAAACGAATTTTATTCAGATCGGCTCACAAATAGCCATTGTCACTGAACCGAAATACGCCCACCATTATTCTTGCCTGTGGGCAGAAATTCTACCACCGAGAAATCAAATGTCTAATTATTTTCTATAATGTGTTCACAAACCGATTTTGAAGCCAATCGGATTAAAAAATAGGTTTTACCATATGGAATTTTCCGACTTTTCGTACGGATTTTCCAACATTGGAAAGTCTCAAGTCTAATTATTTTGCATACTATCCTTACAAACCGAGTTTGAAGTCAATCGGATGAAAAATAGTGTTTTCCATATAGAATTTTCCGGACATTTTCCTTGTGGGTGGATTTTCCACCAACAAAAAATCACAGGCCTAATTATTTAGCAAACTACCCTTACAACCCGAGTTTGAAGCCAATCGAATGAAAAACAGTTTTTTCCATATGGAATTTTCCGGGAATTTCCCGACTTTTCGGGCGCATTTTCCAACATCGGAAAATCTTATGTCTAATTATTTTGCTTACCATCCCCACAAACCGAGTTTGAAGTCAATCGGATGAAAAATAGTTTTTTTCCATGAAGAATTTTCCGGCTATTTTCCTTGTGGGTGGATTTTCCACAATCGAAAAATCACATGTCTAATTATTTAGCAAACTACCCTTACAAACCCATTTTGAAGCCAATCGGATGAAAAACAGTTTTTTCCATATGGAATTTTCCGGGAATTTCCCGACTTTTCGGGCGCATTTTCCAACATCGGAAAATCTTATGTCTAATTATCCTGCATACTATCCTTACAAACCGAGTTTGAAGCCAAACGGATAAAAAAAAAATGTTTTTCCATATGGAATTTTCCGTGATATTCCCGACTTTTCGGGCAGATTTTCCATCATCGGAAAATCTCAAGTCTAATTTTTCTGCTTACCATCCTCACAAACCGAGTTTGAAGTCAATCGGATGAAAAATAGTTTTTTCCATGAAGAATTTTCCGGCCATTTTCCTTGTGGGCGGATTTTCCGAAAATCTGGGAAACAGGTGTCCAATTATTTCGCTTACTTTACTTACAAACCAAATTTCAAGTCAATCGGATGAAAAACAAAATTTTCCCCCATAGCTAGCTTTTCTGGGTTTTTCCCCCGGGTGGAATTTTCCAAACCCCGCCTTAGTGCTCACTTTCAACTCATAAGGAAACTTCTGTGAAAATTTCAGCTTTCTATGTCTTACCGTTCAGGCTCTACGTTGATTGCCAATCAGTCAGTCAGTGAGTCAGTCAGTCAGGACAAACTCTTTTATATATAGAGAAGATAATGCGTGTATATAGGATATAGGCTATATCTCAGTCGGGACGATTACTTGTTAAACTATCGAGTTGAAATTTTGCACAAAATTTCCTTAAAAAGGAAAATGAAAATTCTAGCAAGCTGAAATTTCAAAGTCAATCATTAAACGGAGAACAGAATTCAGTACAGTACAGAAGTATATTCAAGTAAGTCGGAAAATATATTTTATAGAAAATTTACAATAATGGTAGCGATTATTCTAGCCATAACACCATGCCACCAATAAGACGCAGTCAACGGATAAGGCAACGAGAGGAAGATGCAATAAACAGAACTACAGTTGGAAGAGTACAAAGAAACACTACGAATAGACGACAAACTAACACAAGGCGTACACCTACACCTACACCTACACCTACACCTACACCTACACCTACACGTACACGTACACCTACACCTACACCTACACCTACACGTACACCTACACCCACACCGTACCGTACACGTACACCTACACGTACACGTACACCTACACCTACACCTACACGTACACCTACACGTACACCTACACCCACACCCACACCTACACCACACCCACACCCACACCCACACCAACAACTATTGCTATTCCTGAGAATAGTTCGACCGCCGCGCGTCGTCTCACACGTGATTTGTCTATGTTGAGGAGCGAGCCTTCGGACTTTTGTTCGGTGGAGTTGGTGAATGATAATTTGTTTCATTGGATCGCAAAAATAATTGGCCCCCCTGATACTCCCTATCAGGGGGGTCACTTCCGATTGGACATACACTTTACCGCACGATATCCCTTTCATCCGCCGGCAGTGACATTCAGGACTCCGATTTATCATTCCAACATATGCATAACGGGTGTTATCTGTCTGGACTTACTGGATACGGAATGGTCGCCAATTTTAAGTGTCCAAAGTTTATTACTGTCAATTGTATCCCTATTGTCGGATCCGAATCCGGAGAGTCCGCTGAATATTGCGGCAGCTAATAATTATAGAAACCATCGCAATAGACACGATAGTATTGCCAAAAAATGGACACAAGATTACGCAAAACCATAAGAAAACACACATACATACATATGTACATACATAATCCCATATATTTTAACCATTAAACACAAAATAAAGAATTATTTGCGCAGCTAAAGATGCAACGATTTGTGTTTTCCAATACTGGTTTTAGCATTTTTTTTTAGAGCGAAGCTCTTTGACGGACGTTCGGCTGGGGGACTAATAAGAGAAAATTTTTGACTTTGATTTCTTTTCTTCTTTTTTTAATTTAGTAGTAGTAAAAACATAGGACAGGGACTTGGATCTGGGATCAGGGATCTGGAAGGTATAAACTGTGATCTGGGATCAGGGATCTGGAGTCCGCGATGTGGGATTTGGGTTCAGGGATGTGGGATCTGGGATCAGGAATCTGAGATCTGGGATTAGAAATCTGGGATCATAAATCTGGGATCTATGATCAGGGATCTTGAAGCAGGGATCTGGAATTCGGGATGTGGTATCAGGGATCTGAGATCTGGAATCATGGATGTGAGATCTGGGATCAGGGATTTAGAATCTTGTATCTGGGATCTATGATCAGGGATCTTGAAGCAGGGATCTGGAATTCGGGATGTGGTATCAGGGAACTGAGATCTGGAATCAGGGATGTGAGATCTGGGATCAGGGATTTAGAATCTTGTATCTGGGATCAAGGATCAGGGATATGGAATATGGGATCTGGGACAGGTACAGTATTTTCCAACACTATTTTATATAAAATAATAATAAAATAATTGTATATTCTTATGCAAAGTTTGGTTTAGATACTTGAAGCAGGGATCTGGAATTCGGGATGTGGTATCAGGGTTCTGAGATCTGGAATCAGGGATGTGAGATCTGGGATCAAGGGATTTAGAATCTTGTATCTGGGATCAGGGATCCGGGCTCTGGAATCAGGGATCTGGGATCAAGGATGTGAGATCTAGGATCAGGGATATGGAATTTGGGCTCTGGGACAGGTACAGTATTTTCCAACACTATTTTATATAAAATAATAATTAAATAACTTTATATTCTTATGCAAGAATTCTTATTTTGATTCTAATTTTTCTTCGTAAAGGGCTTCGCTCGTACCGTGTGTTCCACGATACACACTCCATTTTTTTTTCAACACTATTTGGGTGTTTTCCAACACTTGTATTCACATTTATGTTAATCATTTTATGGTGTTTTTCAAAATTGGTATTCACATTTTTATACCCTTAAAATTGTCACAATATTAGAAGAAGTAAGCATCTCCAATACCATATAAGATATATATTCTTGATCAGCATGACGAGCTAAGTTCATTTCCGTTTGTCCGTCGGTTTCTATGCTATCTCCTCCATCAGTTTTAAGCCTATCTTAACCAAAAATAGGTTGCACATTTGTTGGAATCGGCAGGATCGGGTGACTATATTATATAGCTGCCATAGGAACGATCGGTCCAAAAATTAGTTCTAATGAGAAAAACTTTTTTGTTTTCCATCGTAGGGTCAACATGTAGTTTTATATCGCTCCCGGATCAAAATCGGAACACTATAGCATATAGCTGCCATATAAACGGTCGGTCCAAAAACTAGTTCTAGTGAGAAAAACTTTTTTGTTTTCCATCGTAGGGTCAACAATCGCGGTATATATTAGTTTTATATGCTTTCACACAATTCTGAAAAAATTTATCAAAATCGGACCACTATAGCATATAGCTGCCATATAAACGGTCGGTCCAAAAACTAGTTCTAGTGAGAAAAACTTTTTTGTTTTTCCATCGTAGGGTCACCAATCGTTGTATATACTAGTTTTATATGCTTTCACACAATTCTGAAAAAATTTATCAAAATCGGATAGACCACTATAGCATATAGCTGCCATAGGAACGATCGGTCCAAAAACTAGTTCTAGTGAGAAAAACTTTTTTGTTTTCCATCGTAACGTCACCAATCTTGGTATATATTAGTTTTATATGCTTCCACCTAATACTGAAAAAATTGATCAAAATCGGACCACTATAGCATATAGCTGCCATATAAACGGTCGGTCCAAAAACTAGTTCTAGTGGGAAAAACTTTTTTGTTTTCCATCGTAACGTCACCAATCTTGGTATATATTAGTTTTATATGCTTCCACCTAATACTGAAAAAATTGATCAAAATCGGACCACTATAGCATATAGCTGCCATAGGAACGATCGGTCAAAAATTAGTTATAGTGAGAAAAATCTTTGAAGTTAGATTTGCCTTTTCGTTGATTGTAAATTTTAACTACTTAGCAGGGGAGTTTACATTAAAAATCTAGCCTACTCGACTTGAGTAAGTGAAAAAGTAACTGTAGACGCTTTGGTAACCTTTAATATGTTTAATTGTTCTATGTGGCCCGGGCAAAGCTTAAGAGAACTAAAAAGTATATCCAATTGAGATCGTACTACTAGACTAACCGGTTTATTATTAATGTTTTGCTTTCACACCCAGCTACAGAAATAATTATGCGGACACACACACACCTCGTGCCCGCTTTCAGGTCACAACGAAAGCTGTGAAGCTGTGCGCTCGATTTGCCATAGTGACACCTGTCCAACTGGCCTGCGGCTTCTTCTCCTGCCCCGGCAGCATAATTAAAAGCTAAGTACCTGACTGGGGCGCACACACGCACCAACTCAGACACGGGCTGGCGTTGACTTTTGCGCAGCATTTTTATGGCATGCTCTCCTGGAGGACGACGGACACGGTCCAGCTAAATGGTTTGCTGTTAAATTTTTTACAAAAGGAACTTACGGCAAATATGTTTTAATGAGTTGCAAGTGCACCATTTTTTTTCTTCTTTTTTCTTGCTGTAGTCAAGGCATATCAAATAGAGCTGAAGGGGCGAAGAGCGAGGAAGATTTTGTGTGGTAATAAGTGCGTTAAAAGCTGAAATACTTAAGAAAATTTGCAAGTTCCTGGATTAGGCTGTCTCCTTGACTTGAAATTTAAGTGCTAGCGGAATATACATATATTTTTATATAGACTTAAATGTAAGCCAGTGCAGACTCTTTGTTTAAAAATTAAAAAAAAAAATTATTTTACACGCCTGTAATATATTTTGTGACAAATTTTTATTTTTTTTTTAAACAGCTTAAATAAAAATTGAAAAAAAAAAATTATTTTACACGCCTGTAAAATATTTTGTGTACAATTTGTTTCCTCTTTTTTTTAACAGCTTAAATAAAAATTGTAAAAAAAACACTTTATATAGACTTGAATCTTTAAACCTTCGGTACAGTACATAAAAATTAAAAAAAAATTTTTTACACGCCTGTAAAATATTTTGTGTAAAAATTTGTTTTTAATTTTGTTATAAGCGGCATAAAAAAAATTTAAAAAAAAACTTACACGCCTGTTAAATATTTTGTGTAAAATTTTTTTTTAAACAACTTAAATAAAAATTTAAAAAAAAAAATTTACACGCCTGTAAAATATTTTGTGTAAAATTTAAGAACATTTTTTTAAACATCTTAAATAAAAATTGTAAAAAAATGTTTATAGACTTAAATTAACATACATCTTTGTAGTAAATATAAAAAAATTAAATAAAATTTACACACCTGTAAAATATTTTGTGTAAAAATTATTTTTTCATTTGGTTTTAAACTGTTTTAATAAAAATTGTAAAAAAAAATCGCTTTTATATTGACTTGAATTTACATTCAAGTGTAGTAAATAATAATTTAAAAAAATTACACGCCTGTAAAATATTTTGTGCAAAAATTAAGAAAATTTTTTTAAACAGCTTAAATAAAAATTAAAAAAAATGTTTATAGACTTGAATTAACATTCAAGCGTAGAATCTTTGTACCTTCAGTATAGTAAATAAAATTAAAAAAAAATTTACACACCTGTAAAATATTTTGTGTAAAAATTTTTTTTTCATTTTGCTTTAAACTGCTAAAATAAAAATTGTAAAAAAAACTCAAATTCTCAAATCTCAAAACTTTAACAGTGTTTTTCTCGAAACCAGGTTTTTGGACCTGGTAGCCATGATTGAGCCAGTTCTACTCAAACGATTTTGATCAACCATGTTGCAATCGATGCATAATTGATGTAATTCTGAGAAAAAACATTTTTTTACTAATTTTCTTACACTAAACTACAAAAAAAAACTTGGAAAATCTAAATTTTTTTTTAAGCGGCCGCCAATTTTTCAAAAAAATATTTAAAAATATGATTGAGGTAGGGGCCAGAATTACATCAATTCTGATCATAACCTCATTTTCCGTTATCATTTCCGATAACCTGAAGTCCCGGAATCGTCACCTTTTTTTTGAGACCTTAATTGGCAGGCCAATAACTTTTTGAACAGCCCTCGAAATCCAAACATTTTTTTTATATCTTATTTTATAGTTAATTAATAACACAAATCCACAAACCAAACTGAATAAGCTCTTATGATTTTCTCTCCAGAATTTTTTTTAAAAACACTCAGAAAACCCTGTTCAAAGGTAGAAGGCCCCCTTAAGCCTCCGGTACAGTAAATAATAATTTAAAAAAATTACACGCCTGTAAAATATTTTGTGTAATTTTTTTTTAAACGGCTTAAATAAAAATTAAAAAAAAAAATTACACGCCTGTAAAATATTTTGTGTAAAAATAAAGAAAAAATTTTTAACATCTTAAATAAAAATTGTAAAAAAAAATGTTTATTGACTTAAATTAACATACATCTTTGTAGTAAATAAAAAAAAATAAAATAAAATTTACACACCTGTAAAATATTTTGTGTAAAAATTCTTTTTTCATTTTGTTTTAAACTGCTTAAATAAAAATTAAAAAAAAAAAACAACTTTATATTGACTTGAATTTACATTCAAGTGTAGAATCTTTAAGCCTCCGGTACAGTAAATAATAATTTAAAAAAAAATTTTTACACGCCTGTAAAATATTTTGTGTAAAAATTTGTTTTTAATTTTGTTATAAACAGCTTAAATAAAAATTTAAAAAAAAAATTTTACACGTCTGTAAAAAATATTTTGTGTAAAAAATTAAGAAAATTTTTTTTAACAGCTTGAATAAAAATTGTAAAAAACATGTTTATAGACTTGAATTAACATACATCTTTTGTACCTTTAGTGTAGCAAATAAAAAAAATAAAATAAAATTTACACACCTGTAAAATATTTTGTGTAAAAATTATTTTTTTATTTTGTTTTAAACTGCTTAAATAAAAATTGTAAAAAAAATCAACTTTATATTGACTTGAATTTACATTCAAGTGTTAACAGAAATAAAAAAAAAATTATACGCCTGTAAAATATTTTGTGTAATTTTTTTTTTTTTTTTTTTAAATTTTTAAATATTTTTGTAAAAAAAAAATTTAAATAAAAATTGTAAAAAAAAATATACACGCCTGTAAAATATTTTGTAAAAAATTTTTTTTTCATTAGGTTTTAAACAACTTAAAAAGAGGATATCAAATGGACTCAACACAGCTCCTTGCTAGGAACAATATCCGAATCCAATAAAAGGCAAAACTTGAAAGATTTTAGGTTGAATATCGAATGTCAATGGAGCATAAGAAATACAAGTACTTAAATTTCTAACAAACACAATTGCATCAACATACATACAGACCATACCGGCCGCTAACGATGTCAGTTGTGGCCTACTCCCTCTACCCCCCGAAACGCTCGAATCGATACGGCTCAGCATCAACTCTTATGGCTTCCCACTGCGGCGGTCGGTCGGTTGGTCATTTATTCATTTGGAACCCTTAGTCATTTATCAGCATGGAACGTTGGCGCAACAAAGTGGCCGTGGTAAGCGGCGCCAGTGCCGGTATTGGTGCCGCCTGTACACGGGCCTTAGTCGGTGCCGGTCTGGTGGTTATTGGTCTGGCCCGTCGCCAGGAGCTGCTGGAACAGCTACGGGCGGGCCTACCCAAGGACGAGCAGCGACAACGCATGCACGCCCTCAAGTGCGACATTACGCAGGAGAGTCAGGTGCTCGAGGCATTTCAGTGGGCTGAACGCCAGCTGGGCGGTGTCGATATACTGGTCAGCAATGCGGGCATTATAGCCACAGCGGAGCTAAGCGGCGGCCAGAATACATTGGCCATTCGTGACACCATCGAGACGAATGTCATGGGCAGCGTCTATTGTATACGCGAGGCATTCCAATCGATGAGACAGCGCCAGGCGGAGGGTCATGTGGTTATGGTGAATAGCGTGGCCGGGCAGCAGGTGCCAAATTTGGGTCCGGATCTGCCCTCCTTAAATATCTATCCGGCCAGTAAGTTTGCATTGCGTGCCATGAACGAGATCTATCGCCAGGAGTTTCAGCGCCACAAAACCCGGGTGCGGGTAACGGTGAGAATCCAAAAGGAAAACATACACAAAATTATCAAATGCTTTTTAATCCGAAACAGACCATCAGTCCGGGCATTGTGGATACGGATATTTTGCCACAGCAAATCCAGGGTGTTATCAAACAGCATATGCCCATGCTGAAGTCCACGGATGTAGCGGATGCGGTACTCTGGGCCATTGGTACGCCAGCGAATGTGCAGGTGAGTGTGTCTAAAAGTGAATTATACACTAAACTGCATTTTTTTCTATTTACAGGTGCACAATATTACCATAAAGCCGCAGGGTGAAAAATTTTAGTCCAAGCTTAACATTTCATTTATAAATTATTCATTTAAAAGCCTAGAAATGTTTAACTATCGACAGCGGCCAGCTCTAGGCTAACAAGGCCTATCGACAGCTATCGATAAGTCTCTCTTGCCAGCTTCAGTACGCTCGCTGATCTTGCCAATGCAGTTGATTTGCTCCTATTAATAAGTTAATACATTACATTTTATTTATAAATTATTCATTTAAAAATAAACAAATTTCAAATCTTGAACTATCGACAGCGGCCAGCTCTAGGCTAACCCTGCCTATCGATAGCTATCGATAAGTCTCTCTTGTGCAGCTTCAGTACGCTCGCTGATCTCGCCCATGCTGTGGATTTGCTCCTGTTAATAATAATAAAAAAAAAGTGTGAAATGTGTTTTAAAGTGTTTAATTGTCTAGAAAAAGTGTTTTTAAATGTTTTTATTGTGTTATTGTTGTTTGCCTTGTCGCAGCAGCCTCAGCCTGCCCACAAAAGCGCGTGCCAAATGTGTGTGTGTGTATTGGTGTGCTTTGAGTGAAAATTTTTTTTTGGTTAAATTTACCTTACAAAAGGTGAAATTTAGGCTATTAGTATAAACAAACGTGAAGAAAACTGCATAAACAATATGTATATATGCCTACATATTGCTGTGATCACCTTTGATTGCTTTTTTTTAAGAGCGGAAGAAAAAAAATGTGTAAGCGGGGGCGGCTGCGCTTTGCTGGCCAAATTTTTGTGTGTGTGTGTGCATTTAGTTCAATTTAGATTTAGATTTAAGGTTTGTGAAATTAATAAACCACATTTATTTGGTTGGACCATGATCTGTGTGTATGTATGCATTAAAGTTTGCCCCAAAGCAGACAATAACAATTGTTGCCGCTTGTTTTTTTTATACCCTGTTCTAGAGATGGGCGCGGGCCTGCTTTGTAGTTAGAGGTGCGCGCGTAAAAAATTCTTTCTTCATGTCAGGCACGATTCACGAAATAAAAAATACAATGTTTTGGGAGGTGTCACGAATGATCACGCACGATCAACCAGCCCCCGAATAAAAATAATTTTAAAAATTTTCTTGCGAAATCGCTTATCAGTTTCTCAACTCCCAAGGGTTACTCCACACACACACACGACACGAGGATCTTTCACCCTGCACTGTGAGATAATATTAAGCAGTGCAATGTATTAAAAAAAACTACTGAACTATTTATTCTCCTATACCTAAACACATTACATATATACATATTTACAAGCAAATTTTCCAAAGCTATCATAACTAATTTTGTAAGTTTCTAAAACCTTTGAATGTGTTTTTAGAATGAGAAGAAAAAACATTCAGCCATGTTCTGAATTCCACTTCCACAAAAGTTTTGTGATTTTAAACCGGTTTTCGCACCAAATTTGGTCTCCAAATCACAAAACTTTTGTGGAAGTGGAATTGAGAACATGGCTGATTGTTTTATTAACCGTTTTCAACTTGTTAAAAGGAAATTTATGAAAAAAAGAGGGAAATTAGGCGAATAAAATAATAGGACAACTTTTTAAATATACACCTAAAATTACAAAAATCACTCAAATTATTACTGAAAGATAATAAGAAGATAATAACGTTTATTTGCGAAGCCTTTATTGGCTAACACGGCTGCGCAATGTCTTAGAATCGATTCAACCAAGTCCTGGCACCGTTTTAGAGGAATATTGCTTCAGGACTTCTGAAAGACTGGTTGCCATAATTGTAGTTACTGCCTTTTGACATAAGCCCCCAAATTTTCGATATGATTGAGCTCTCTCTCTCTACAAAACTTTCACAGAATTTTTCCTGAACTATTCCTTTGCTTTCTCTTGGGGTCATTGTCTTGTTGGAAGACCCAAACTAGTGGCATCTCATATTCTGTGAAGAATAGCCTCAAATGTCCAAAATATGGACACGTATACATGTTGATCCATTAAGTTTTTGACCTACTTCATAGTAAGAAAAACAACCAAATACCATTACACTTGAGCCTTCCTGTTTAATGATTTTTCCAGTGTATTTTGGATGGTTTTCTGAGGTTTGGATGAGGATGGTTTTTCCACGAAACATAACAACTTTACTCTCATCTTTCTATAGAATATTCCAACATTTTGGGGATGTCCAATTTACATGTTCCTTGGCGAATTTCATGCGCACGCTTATATGTGTGGTTTTTAAAAAAGGGACTTTTCCTGGGCCTCCGGGTTTTTAAATTCTATTCTCTGGGTCATGTGTGAACTTTTTGCACTAACTCAGTTATATTTAGGACCTTTAGAAATGTTCTAAGCAATATTAAGAATGTTGAATGTTTGTTTGTTTTTTGATCAATTGGATAAGGTGACATAGTGGTCCTATTATTTTTTTCCCAACTGTATTTTGCCAATTTGCTTCAGTTTTGCCCATTAAAAATGCCTATAAGCTCTTGCAATGATAACCCCAGGTGTTCTATATATCGCTTCCGACTCAAAAACTACCGAAATCGTATGGGAATTGGGTGGGTTTTTTCCAGGTACGAATTCTCAGTTCCGTCAAAATTGAACAAGTCTTGTTTTTCTCCTCTGTTGCTTAGGGTGCAGAGCTCTCCCTCGGATGCGCTATATAGATTAATTCTACCTTCTTTGAAACTATGCTGAAAGACGTTACGCTCCCCCCAGATCGTATGTCAACTGCCTGTAGGACCACACGTGATCTATTTCTGTCGCTAAGCCCTTGAAGCAGTTTATTTTAAATTGAAATCCTGCTAGACAGTTCTTCAAAGTTAAATGCGACCCCATGCTTTCTTGCTAGAGTGTCCCACTGCTCAAAGCAGTCTTTAGGAATTTCTTTTCTCTACGTACATAATTATTTTGTTATTATATTCGAAATGTAGTCGCAGCGTATATTCAAAGGGTTCTGGCAGTCCTGTTTCAAGATGTATTGCGTATTTGAAGGTAAATGAAAGATCTTCTTAATGAAAAACCTTAATACTTTTTCGATCTTCAAGCAAAATAGCACATAACGGACCTAGCTGTTGCTTGGAACATTTTTTATATTTCGTCTTTTTACATTGGTACTTTTGTTGTCATATAAGTGAAAAGAGTAGTGGACTAAAGAGACAACCCTGCTTTATTCCTGCATTTGCTTGGAACCCGCCATATCTTCGGACATATTTACAAACCCCTTTGAATCAATTCAAAAATTGGTTAAATATATTATATTTATTTTGCTAGCTATAAATCTTACGGAATGCGTAAAACTTGTTCCCAATCAGTTCAAATTTGTTTATAAAGTCTCTCATAACGGTAACAAAAAGTTGAATGTTCTTTATAATGCAATCTTCACGTTCGTTCATTTGCTTATTTTTTTTTTTTTTTTTTTCTGTGATTTCTGTTGTGCCTAATATAATAATACATAGAGTGAAAATTATTCAAATGATTATGATTTTCATCATGAACTGCCAACGTCAACATCGTGATTTAAGGTAAGTGTCATCACTTTCATTTTTACTCTACAGCCAGGGCTTAAACCAATATATAGGTGTGTTCTGTAAATCTTTAGAGATTTTCGTATAAACTACTGCAATTGGAACCAAACTTGAATGACTTTATATGTGAAATGACAAGAATTGGATCAAATGAACCGAAAACCGTACAAACAAAATCTATTTGGCTTTGAGCGGTCGCTTTTAAATCGCTCAATTTTCTTTATGTGATATTTTAACCAATTTGCAAGGCGAACATGGCACGCAGAACCGCAACACTTATCGACATCCAACACTTATCGACCGAAAACCGTACAACAAAATCTAACCCAAATCTTTTGGCTTTGAGCGGTCGCTTTAAATCGCTCAACTTTCTTTATGTGATCTTTTAACCAATTTGCAAGGCGAACATGGCACGCAGAACCGCACCCACCGAACCGAACTTTGAGCGGTCGCTTTTAATCGCTCTCTTTATTATTTAACCAATTGCAAGACCAACACTAGCGACATCCATTACTTTTCGACCGAAAACCGTATGAACTAAATCTATTTGGCTTTGAGCGGTCGCTTTTAAATCGCTCAATTTTCTTTATCTGATCTTTTAATCAATTTGCAAGGCGAACATGGCACGCAGAACCGCAACACTTATCGACATCCAACACTTATCGACCGAAAACCGTACGAACAAAATCTATTTGGCTTTGAGCGGTCGCTTTTAAATCGCTCAATTTTCTTTATGTGATATTTTAACCAATTTGCAAGGCGAACATGGCAAGCAGAACCGCTACACTTATCGACCGAAAACCGTATGAACTAAATCTATTTGGCTTTGAGCGGTCGCTTTTAAATCGCTCAATTTTCTTTATCTGATCTTTTAACCAATTTGCAAGGCGAACATGGCACGCAGAACCGCAACACTTATCGACATCCAACACTTATCGACCGAAAACCGTACGAACAAAATCTATTTGGCTTTGAGCGGTCGCTTTTAAATCGCTCAATTTTCTTTATCTGATCTTTTAACCAATTTGCAAGGCGAACATGGCACGCAGAACCGCAACACTTATCATCATCCAATGGCATGGCATAGATCAGTCAGGTTGTCATTTAATAATAATAAATTGTTGTACTTTAAGCCAGCTTATGCTCGTATTTAGTTCACATCATTGTTTGAGATAGATAGTATATTGCTTTTTGCGATGAATAAAGTGACGGAATGTAATGTCTCTCAAGTGTTACTGCTTAAGCCTCTTTTTGGTCCTTTTTTGCTAATATATATTTCATTTCAATGAACTCTGTTTCTTTAAGTTCTCCTCAGCATTTTCACCAATGCTTTTCGCTATTCTATTTTTTATTAAAATTTACCAGCTGCTTCCATTCTTCGAAACAGAGAGAGTGTGTGGTAAGACAGTCTGACCAAATTCCATTATATGCAGACACAGCCAAGTCAAAATTTGTGCAGCATTTTTCTCACCCAAAAAGGGTTTGAAACATTTGACATATGATCAACATTCAATTTCTGGCTAACCAATAGGCTTTTGCCTTATCCTTTTGTTTGTATTTAGCCTTCTGGTGCCTGTTGGGCTGACAAGCAGCTCTTTGGATTGGTAAAACGGGCCCCAGCAGTTGTCCGACACAACAAAGTAACAGCCCCAAAAACTCCAGCTGACCTACTCTAGGTACTGGTCCAAGGGTCTTTCTCAATTTTGGCCCAAAATGTGGGCTTCTTTTATCTGACATTCAAATCAGAATGAGTGTGTGTGTGTGGGAGGTGTGTTTGAGCCTTGTGGTGTACCGATTTTTCACACTGCTCCACATTGAATGTGGATGGATTGCTGGGCATGCATTTCAGCCTAAGTACTTGACGCCACAGAGTCTGCTGGCTGGCCCATGTGACACAATGAAAATGGATTAAAGGGATAAGTGGGCAAGGCAAGTCGTTCGCGTTGCCTGTTGTGGACTATGCTAATGGCCCAGGCTGGACGATTCGAAAGCCAAAAATGCTCTTTGAACTGGGGAACCCAACCTACATACATACAGAAGATGTTGTTTTAGTAATTGAATTAACCAACCAAAAACAAAAAGCCAATCTGCACAAAGGACGGACGGAGCAATAGAGTGCTGCGGTACCATAATGCAACAAAGTGTGGCAAGGCTTTAAAGTTGTTAGCTGAGAGAGCGGCATTCAATGCATAAATAATAGTCTATATATATAAGTGATTTGTCCACCAGAGCAAGGTCCAAACTGTAAGAGTGTGTTGTTGCAACTCTGACCTACTTCATTGAACGCAGGCCAGCGACTAAAAATTTGTTTGCTTTCTTGGCATAAGCCTTAGCTTGCTTACGGCTAGCGTTTCAGCCCCAAAAGGCTATGACTGACAAATTGATGACTGAAGCTTTCAAAAGCTCTCTAAAGCTTCTCTTTTTTGGCACTGCCCAAGGTGTACCTATTACCTAATAGTATATGTAAACTCTCAGCATTTTCTTGAATGAGCAAGAGTGAGTCAGACTACGTTTTCATGAAAAGCACACTGACAATATGTAAGCTTCAAAATAAAAGCTTTTGAATGACCGCCACACCAGTAATATATACAACTTGGCACTGCCCATCGTAAAATTATGCCTAGAATCTTAATGTTTTGATGTCGATAAAAAATTACGCAATATTTCTTAAGCTTTTAGTAAAAGCTTTTAGTTGACAAAAGAGAGCGGGCGACTCACCCTGTATAATCTTGGTAGATTTATAAGACTGGATTTACACGATGAAGCATACTTTATGAACTTTTTCGAAAAGCTCTTGCTTGTTGGACAGAGGTGTACAGGGGTAAGCTACACCACTTCCCCGCTTTCCTACAAACAAAAGCTTTTACAGAAACTGCATGAAGTTTTCTGCCAACTAACTGAAGCGGCACTCGCCTTTCTTTGTCCGAGTTTTTGCTAGTTAACAGGAAAGAGCTTTGGCTGCAGCTGCACACTGAAGAAATGTCAATGCCTTCTTATTGCTCCAGATGTATGGATGAAACCATGCTCTCGCGCTCTTAGCAAAAGCTTCCGAGTGAGAACTGAGAGCGGTCAAGATGTATCTATTAGGTGTGGCGAACAATAAAATTTGTCAACTCGAAAGCTTTAGGTAACTGCGCAAGACTAAGACAGACAACGTTTACCATGAATAGCACAAATTGACAATATGTAAGCTATGAAATAAAAGCTTTTGAATGCTCGCCACACCTAATAGATACACCTTGAGAGCGGGTGTCTCACCAGAGAAAAGAGAGCTTTAAAGTTCATTGATTCAACATAATGAGAGTATGATCTTGGTGGAATCAAGGTGTATCTAATAGGTGTGGCGGTTAGTCAAAAGCTCAATATAGATACTTCTTGGGTGGAATTTGCTAGCTTAAAGAAAAGAGCTTTTGCTAAAGCTGCTCTCTTAAGTAATTAAAACGCTTAAGCTTTTTATTAGACCATGCTCTTGAGCTCTTAATGAAAGCTTTCAAATGGCAACGTATATGATTACACCATGCGAGCTTTAAAGCTTGTTGGTTGCAAGTACTGAGCACTTTGGTGTAATTTTATGGCTCATAAGAGGCTCTCAGCCCTCTCCCGGGCTTAGACCAGATTTACACGATGAAGCAAACTTTGTGAAGTTTCTCAAAAAGCTTTTGTTGGTGGGAAAGAGATGTATAAGGGCAAGCTACCACATCTCAACTCTTTCCTACAAGCAAGAGCTTTTTAAAAAACTGCATGAAGTTTGCTTCATTGTGTAAGTTCGCATTTACACGATGAAGTTTCCTTCGTGAAGTTCTTCATGAAGTTTTTGTTTGTGGGGAAGAGGTGAAGAGGGGCAGCCGCAGCTGGCAAAGCTTCATGACCTACCGTGGCGTGAAGCTTTTCGATAATTCTCCTTTGCTTTGTTCCGATTGAACTGATGCAGGGTTGATTTGTGGGTTATTTGCTTGTCGATAACACGTGTTCTCAGGCGAATTGAAATCGAACTTCATGAAGCAAACTTCTTCATGTAAATGCGCATGAAGTTTTGAAGATGCTTCAAAACGAAATCGAAGAGAGCTTCATGAAGCAAACTTCATCGTGTGAACACGGACTAAATCTCGATTTAGTATATATTCACTTGATGCGAAAGGTTGTTTCCACGCAAATCGTCAGCTTGCTTGCTGTCTAAGATATCTTTCGAACGTGTTTATCATAAGCTTCCGCGTATAAAACTTATTTTTAAATTGTTTACCCCGAACTTGTGCGAGCTATAAGTAAAAATCCGCTACCAAGTAATGATGCACCGTGACACGTTTTACTCTTGAATTCTACAGAAGATTCGGTTCGGCTGTTTGAAAAGTCTAAGTTTAGTTTAGTTTAATCTAAAAGGTTCGTTTTATTATCCGGCAAGAAAACCATACCCGAAATTGTCTTCATATTCCATTGCTGAGCGACCTGCGACAGGTTCTTTACAACTGGCGCCCAACGTGGGGGCAAAAAATTTTTGAAAAAGTGTTAAGCCTTCACCTAAACTGCTACTGCCCTGAAAAGCGGCTTTAAACTGTAAATGCAAGTAGTAGGCAAACTCGAAACTTAATTTCTTTTTCATTTATTTCTGATTCACTTTGGTCTATGGTAGATTTGTAATGCCAATTTGCTTAAACTGGCTGGCTGGCTGATTATGAAACTGAAAAGGTTTAGAACATTGACGGATTTACTTGCGCTTATTGCGATACATTTCAACACCATCAATGTGATCCAAGCGCTGACGCAAAGCACGCTGCGCCATTGATGGTGGCGTATCCAGACGCTTTGTCGATTCGTTCCGCTTGCTGTTCACTTGTGGATTTGTGGTATATAAGCTCGAAATGGTGCCACCACCCGGCACTGCAGGCGATTTGCCCGTCGATTCGTTTAACCAACGATCCCAGGCCTGTTTGGATAAACGGCGACGATCCTCAGCTCGTGCCTTACGTTCGGCCTCCTCACGTTGCTTCAGCTGGCGTCGATGTTCGTACTCCCTGGCCTTGTTGCGCTCCCACTGCTCGACACGCTGTTGAACCTCCGTGGGCGAGCGTTTATGTAATCGTGCACTCCGACCACGGGCTGTGCTCAGCAGCTGCATGTGGGGCAGCGGACTGGACAAGTATCTTCTGGCTGTGCCAGGGGGTGAGGGGCTGCTGCTGCTGCTTGCTGCAAGCTGATGTCGCCTCTGCTTGGAGGCTAGCCATTCGGTGTAGGATTTTTCGGACATTTGCTTGCGCATCTGCTCGGCAAGAGCCAGACGATGGGCCTCGCGACGACGCTGGCGCTGATGCTGCTGCGTTTGTTTTCTGCAAAGAAATCATTTTGGTAAATTTAATTCCAGATTTTCAAATAATATGCAAAAGGGGGTAAAATTTAGCGTCACGGTCGCCACGCTTGCATGAAAACAAAGACATTGTTGAGTTGTCTATGAGTTAATGAACCAAAATCAACTGTTCTTTTATGTCCAGTTACACACTTACATGTCCTTTTTGTACAGTCAGTAAATAACTGAGCTTTAAAATTACCAAAGTGAACAACTGAACAATAAGAAGTTAAGTAGCGTTACGTACGTCAAGCTTGCTTGAAAACTGCATTTACTGCTCTTTATTGTTGGCTTGTTTATGAGTGATTGAAGAAAAATCGAAATTGCTTACTAAACTGAACAAGTGAACATGTTTTTATTGATCTTTTATGTTCAGTTGCTCACTTAAATACTCATTGTTGTGCAGTGAGTAAAAAACTAAGCTACAAAATAACCAAAGTGAGTAACTGAACAAAGTTACTCACTTTGTTTTCTGAACAATAAGAAGTTATTACGCGTTATGGTCGTCACGCTTGCTTGAAAAGCACATTTACTACTCTTAATTGTTGGTTGTGATTGAAGAAAAATCAATTGCTTACTAAACTGAACAAGTGAACATGTTTTTATTGCTCTTTTATGTTCAGTTGCTCACTTAAATATACATTTTTGTACAGTAAGTATATAACTGAGCTACAAAATTACCAAAGTGAACAACTGAACAAAGTTACTCATTTTGTTTCGTTCACTAAAAAGTGAGCAACTGAGTATGTGAACTAAAATGAGTAGATTTGCCCAACATACATTTGGGAGGTTATTGAAACAGCGCTTTAGAGATATTCTGCTTACTTTTTGAGTGTTGTTGCTCTGAGATGCATGAGAAGGCCTTCATGTTAAATTGTTTTTAATGTAAATAGCTTGTCATTTGACATTGAATACATGACATGCCTTGAAGGCAGCAGCAGCTAGGCAGCATTTGTCGTTTTCGGCGTTCATTCAGCATGCACAATACCAATAAAGCGAACGAAAGCAGCACAACGACTGCAACTCTTAAAATCCACACACTTAAGCTGCTGAGCTACTGCTGCCTTTTTACTGCAACAATCATTTCACCTCTTGCTCGTCGATCATTCTTCATAGGTCATGCCCTACTTTTAAGATTATCCTGTCTCCCGCGTTAAACACTGTAAGCCCAGTCTAAGTTCATATGCATCACCTTAACGAGGCAGCAGGAGCTCAGCAGCATTAGTCGTAACTCTTAAAATCTGCCCACAAGTTCTGCTGAGCTACTGCTGCCTTCTTCCTGCTACAATCATTCTTCATAGGTCAGGCCCTACTATATAATCGTGTCTCATGCATTGATCAGTGTAAACCCAGTCTAAGTTCATATGCACCACCTTAAGAAGCCATCAGCAGCTCAGCAGCATTTGTCTTAATGAAATAATGCGAAAGAAAGCCACACAGAGAATGCAACTCTTAAAATCCATCCATAAAATATGTTGCTGAGCTACTGCTGCCTTTTGCACTACCTTAACGAGGCAGTAATTCTGCTGAGCTACTGCCGCCTTGTACCTGCTTTAGCCCATCTCACCTCTTGCTCGTCAACCATTCGTCATAGGTCATGCCCCGGTGTGTTCGATTACTAAACGCCTGATTTAAGCCGCCATATGTTGAGCTTCTTATCACATTGCGTTCTCGATAATTGTAGTTCGGTTCCAACTGAGTATCCCGGGACCTTTGTGTATCCATCCAGAAATCATTGGTACTCTCGCTGCTGTCATAATCGAATTGAACGCTTCTTGCCCTGCTATCCAATGTGCTATCGCTTACTGAACCCTGCACGGGCAAATGTCTTGGTGCATCCACCTGGGCTGTGGATTCCAGTGAAGCGGTTTGTCGCGGCGAGGCTATGGCACGTCGTGGACTGGTCACAGCTTGACGCATCTTTCGGGGTCGTGATCTGGCTAAGTCATCCGCACCCGCACTTATGCGGCCACTTAACGAGGGACTGCGCAAGCGCAGGCGAATCACATTAAAGCTGGTTGTCTCTTCATACAGATCACAGCGGCGATGCTTCACAGTGGGATAGACTTCCTGATAGAAGCCCGGACTAAAATAGCTGGAAGTGATGAAGGGTATTAAAATGAACGAGCGGTCGAGTATAAACTTACCCCAATCTATGGGCACTGCGCACATCCACATATTTGACGGTTGGCATCATGGAACCGCTGTTCGGCTCCATTGACTCATTTGAGCTAACCGTTGGAGCCGCACCAGGCGTCTCCATATTGCTGACATCATGCGATAGCTTGGGACTCGCGCTGCTCTCGAGGGGCATGTCTGTTTGGTGAAATGGAATTTAGTTGGTTTTTTTTTTGTGTTTTTAAACTTGAAACGAAAATTTTTGTAATCGAAACATAAAATTTGAAATGCTGTGTGCTTAACTATTATGGGTTGACTCAAAAAGCTAAGGTAGCTGAATATAGTTAGAGAAAGAAAAATATTAATTTCCGACTATATATATATACAGGGTTGCCCATATTCGACGGACCCATCTGGCAACGCCATAACTTTTGACAGAGATGTCAGATCGCTTAATGACATACCGCGTTTGAAGTGTCAGTCCAAGCAGATTTTTACCATGGAACAATACACGCCACGCGAGCGCTCTGAAATAGTTGAAATTTACATTCAACAGAACAAGTCAATTGTGAAAACTCAACGATCAACGATTATCATGTCCGATGAAGCCCATTTCACATTGAATGGGACCGTAAATAAGCAAAATTGCCGTATTTACGCCACTGAAAATCCTCAGGAGATTCAAGAAGTGCCTCTTCATGACGAAAAAGTCACAGTTTGGTGCGGCGTTAGTGCGAAAACGGTCATTGGGCCGTTTTTCTTCCAAAATGAAAATGGCCATGCTGTTACCATCAACCAGGAGCGTTATCGCGACATGATGACCAATTTTGTGATGCCAATTATTCGTCGAAAGCGTATGAGGCAGTTCTGGTTTCAACAAGACGGCGCTCCACCGCACACAAGTCGCATAACAATCGATTTTCTGAAGAAATTGTTTGAAAATTGAAATTGAAAAGTGGTGATTTGGACTGGCCACCGCGTTCGCCCGATTTGACGCCGCCTGACTTCTTCTTGTGGGGATATTTGAAGTCAAAGGTTTACGTTAACAAGCCAAGGACCGTAGAAGAGCTCAAGGACAACATTCGTGAAGAAATAGCCGCTATTCCGGCCGAAATGTTGGCGAAAACGATGGAAAATGCTGCAAAAAGGGCACAATACGCCATCAACGCCAGAGGCGGCCATTTGAGAGATATCATATTCAAAAATTGATGTAAACAAATCTACTTGGAACAAATTAAATGATTAAGATTGCAAACCGCCAAATTTTTATTTTTTTCTTTGATTTTTAAAAAAAAAAACATGGGTCCGTCGAGTATGGGCAACCCTGTATATATATCTTGAACAGAACGAAGAGTTAAGTCGATTCAGCTTTATCCTTGTCCTTCCGTCTGTCTATTTTTTAGTTTCTCAGTTATAAAATGTTGCACAGAGTCTTTTTTTTGTATTGCAGGCTGCTTTAATGGCGGAACCACCCGGATCGGTTGACTATATCTTGTAGCGATCGGTCGGAAAATGGATCTTTGCTAGACAGCGGTCTAAAACTTAGGAATTATGAACATTATATGCTTTTAAATAGCTCTGCAAAATCTGGTCAAAATCCGATGACTATATCCTATAGCTGAAATAGGACCGATCGGTCATAAAATGGGTCTTAGTCAGAAAAACTTTTTTTGTTTTTCATTTTAACGTTCCTAGACTTAGGAATTAGTAATATTTTATACTTATAAACAGTTCTATCAAAATTAGTTAAGATCGGATGACTATATCATATAGCTGACATAGGACCGATCGGTCAGAAAAACTTTTTTTTTTCCATTTTAGCGTTCCTAAACTGAGGAATTAGAAATATTATATGCTTTTAAACAGTTCTACTAAATAGTTTTAAGATCGGAGGACTATATCCTATAGCTGCCATAGCACCGATCGGGTTGTAAATTGGTCTTGGTATGAAAAACTTTTAAGTATTCCATTAAAGCATTCTTAAACTCAGGAATCATGATTAATATATGCTGTCAAACAGTTCTATTAAATTTGTTCAAAATCCGATGACTATATCCTATAGCTGACATAGGATCGATCGGTCATAAAATGGGTTTTAGTAAGAAAAACTTTTTTGTTTTTCATTTTAACGTTCCTAAACTTAGGAATTAGTAATATTTTATGCTTTTAAACAGTTCTATTAAAATTGGTAAAGATCGGATGACTATATCCTATAGATGCCATAGGACCGATCAGTTGGAAAATGGGTCTTAGTATAAAAAACTAATTTTTCTTTTAAGATAGCAGTCCTAAACTCTGTAATTATGAATATTATACTTTTTTAAACTGTTCTATAAAATTTGATCTAAATCGGATGACTATATCCTATAGCTGCCATAGGACCGATCGGTCATAAAATGGGTCTTAGTCAAAAAAACTTTTTTGTTTTTCATTTTAATGTTCCTAAACTTAGGATGTAGTAATTTATTATGCTTTTAAACAGTTCTATCAAAATTAATTAAGATCGGAGGACTATATCCTATAGCTGCCATAGCACCGATCGGGTTGTAAATTGGTCTTGTTACGAAAACTTTTAAGTTTTCCATAATTGTGTTCTTAAACTCAGGAATTACGAATACTATATGCTATTAGACAGTTCTACTTAATTTGGTCAAGATCGGATAACTATATCCTATAGCTTCCATAGGACCGATCAGTTAGAAAATGGGTCTTTGTAAGAACATATTTTTTGTTTTCCATTTTAGCGTTCCTAAACTTTTAAACAGTTCTAGTAAATAGTTTTAAGATCGAAGGACTATATCCTATAGCTGCCATAGCACCGATCGGGTTGTAAATTGGTCTTGGTAGGAAAAACTTTTTTGTTTTCAATGATAGCGTTCCTAAACTCTGGAACTATGAATATTACATGCTTTTAAACAGTTCTACTAAAGTTGCTCAAAATCGGATATCTATATCCTATAGTTGCCATAGGACCGATCGGTGTTAAAATAAGTTTTTCTTTAGTTTTGTTCGACATTTGATAACATTGCCAAATAGACGTTTAAATTTATCTCTGCCTTCTCCAACAATTTTTCTGGCTTCCTTTGTATGCATATTTGGTTTCAGTCTTATTGCTTTGCTATTTAAACTATTCCCGCTGGTAGCTGCTTTGGTATTATTTTGTGTGTTGTCAAAAAATGTCAACAATACTTGAGCTTTTATTTAATTAAAATGTCATTATTATAAAGCCTCCGTCAAATGTCAAGTCAGGCCCAAAAACTGCGTTCTGCTCTGCTCTCTTAACCAAAAAACCCACCCGTTCGTTCGTTCACAAAAGCCTTTGGGCTCGTAGCTGCAATTAAAATAAAACAAATAAACGTCGCCCGAGTGGAAGATGAAGGAGTGTACGACTGACTCTTGCATTGAAATAATCCAGCCCAACTGTAGTAGTTACAGTTGCACCTAGTTGTCGGGCGAGAACAACGGCGAATTGTTGCGCGAAACTCAGTCAACGAGAAGCAGAACGCCAAAGACAAAGCTGGGAAAAATTGTTGTTGTTGTTTTTTGTTTTTGTTGGACAAACGACAAATACTTGATGGATGGATGGATGGATGGATGGATGGTTGTACCAACCAACCGACCTTCACCTGTTAACCTAAGTGCAGCCACTCGACATTTTTGTACAACGGGAGTCTCGGCCATAAAGAAAATGATATAGAAAGATTTTTATTAAATTATTTTTCAGTTAAACAAAGGTCTACGAATTTTGAAACGAAGATAAGGATAGGATCACGCGAAAAAAGTTCGTGTTCAATATTAATACAAGAAAACAAGTAACTTTCAAACTGATATTTAAGGTATGAAACGTAAAAGTATCAATTTGATACTCACACAGTTTCTTTGTTTAAAACTTTCAAACATCCGGTCACCTTTACCAGCTATTGGCGCCAGCTGTGAAGTAACTAGCCCTGAAAAAGCCTTTCAAACTTTGCCGTTCGGTTTCGAAGTTAAACTGTCGATTCTCTTGCTCGACCTGGACCTCCTTTAGGGCTGTAAAGCCAGATATTTACTTATATTTTACATTTTCCTTGTCAATAAATATGCATAAAGTCATGCTCCTTTCTCTGTACCAAACAAATTACATAAATGCAGCCACTTGTAATTCTCAAGTCGTTGTTCGACACATTGTTCATTAATGATATTAAGCCACAGTATCAAATCGGCAGAAAAAAGAGTCTTATGAGAGATATGGTTCACTTGTCGTCTTGCCCAGAAGTTTGTAACGCATAGAAATATTCATTTTCGACACCAAAAACTTTATATATTATTGATCAGGACGACGAGCTGAGTTCAATTCCGTCTGTCCGTTCGTCTGTCTGTTTCTACGCGAACTAGTCCCTTAGTTTTAAAGCTATCAAGCTGAAATTTTGCACAAAGTCTCTTTTTTACTGCACGCAACTAATATGTCGGAAACGGTCGGATCGGATGACTATATCTTATAGCTGCCATAGGAACGATCGGTGTTAAAATGGGTTTTAGTAAGAAAAACTTTTTTGTTTTCCATCGTAGCGTCACTAATCTTGGTATATGTTAGTTTTATAAGCTTTTACATAATTCTGAAAAAATGTATTAAAATCGGATGACTATAGCATATAGCTGTCATAGAAACGGTCGGTCAAAAAACTAGTTCTAGTAAGAAAAACTTTTTTGTTTTCTATCGTAGCATCCCCAATCTTAGTATATAGTAGTTTTATATGCTTTCACATAATTTGAAAAAAAATTAAAAAAATCGGATGACTATAGCATATAGCTGTAATAGGAACGATCGGTCTAAAATCTAGTTCTAGTGAGAAAAACTTTTTTGTTTTCCATCGTAGCGTCACCAATCGTTGAATATATTAGTTTTATATGCTTCCACACAATTCATAAAAAATTTACCAAAATCGGGTGACTATAGCATATAGCTGCCATGTAAACGATCGGTCCAAAAACTAGTTCTAGTGAGAAAAACTTTTTTGTTTTCCATCGAAGCGTCACTAATCTTGGTATATGTTAGTTCTATATGTTTCCACATAATTCTGGAAAAATTTATCAAAATCGGAAGACTATATCATATAGCTGCCATATAAACGATCGGTCCAAAAACTTGTTCTAATGAGAAAAACTTTTTTGTTTTCCATCGTAGCCTCACCAATCGTGGTATATATTAGTTTTTTATGCTTCCACACAATTTTGGAAAAATTTATCAAAATCGGATGACTATAGCATATAGCTGCCATATAAACGATCGGTCCAAAAACTTGTTCTAATGAGAAAAACTTTTTTGTTTTCCATCGTAGCCTCACCAATTGTGGTATATATTAGTTTTTTATGCTTCCACACAATTCTGGAAAAATTTATCAAAATCGGATGACTATAGCATATAGCTGCCATAAAAACTATCGGTTCAAAAACTTGTTCTAATGAGAAAAACTTTTTTGTTTTCCATCGTAGCCTCACCAATCGTGGTATATATTAGTTTTTTATGCTTCCACACAATTTTGGAAAAGTTCATCAAAATCGGATGACTATAGCATATAGCTGCCATATAAACTATCGGTCCAAAAACTTGTTCTAATGAGAAAAACTTTTTGTTTTCCATCGTAGCCTCACCAATCGTGGTATATATTAGTTTTTTATGCTTCCACACAATTTTGGAAAAATTTATCAAAATCGGATGACTATAGCATATAGCTGCCATAAAAACTATCGGTTCAAAAACTTGTTCTAATGAGAAAAACTTTTTTGTTTTCCATCGTAGCCTCACCAATCGTGGTATATATTAGTTTTTTATGCTTCCACACAATTTTGGAAAAGTTCATCAAAATCGGATGACTATAGCATATAGCTGCCATATAAACTATCGGTTCAAAAACTTGTTCTAATGAGAAAAACTTTTTTGTTTTCCATCGTAGCCTCACCAATCGTGGTATATATTAGTTTTTTATGCTTCCACACAATTTTGGAAAAGTTCATCAAAATCGGGTGACTATAGCATATAGCTGCCATAGGAACGATCTGTCAAAAAACTATTTCTGGTGAGAAAAACTTTTTTGTTTTCCATCGTAGCGTCACTAAACTTGGTATATGTTAGTTTTATATGCTTTCACATAATTTTGAAAAAATTGATTAAAATCGGATGACTATAGCATATAGCTGCCATAGGACCGATCGGTCGGAAAATGTGTTTTACTAAGAATAGTTTTTTTTATGGTATCAAATTTTTATTATTAATGATTTGAAAATTTCTTAATATCTGATATCTATATCCTATATATATTTTACCGGTTAAATTAGTTGGTGGAAAGTTTTTCAAGTGCATTAAAACTTCGGCACAGTCGAAGTTAGCTTTGCCTTCTCGTTTTAAAATCCAAAGAATTTAAAGATTTTTTTTATAAATATTCATTAATTTTATATATTTTGTTTTTCAATAATTAATTTTGAAGTTCAACAAGTTGAAGAGCAATTTAATTTAAAGCTACCCAGCGTATTCTGTGTGAATTCCCCTTTGCTGGGCACTCACTTTTCTTTACCAATCTGCATCTTTTTAAAGCAGGCAAACACATAAATTGTCAATTGCAACTTCAACTGCAGGAATAAAACAGTAAAATCGCAAACAAATAAAAAAAAAAAAAAATAACAAAGTGGGAAATTTTCCCAACGCGTTTGCGGCACAGTGGCCTAGAAATCGTTTCTTTTTGACTAGCAAGCTTAAAATGTGACAAGTTTTGACTTACTGAGATTCTTAAGTAAAAGAATTTTCAAAAACAATATAATTACTTTGAAAACTTCTGTGTTTTTTAACCGATCCTAAATGTTTTAAGACACTTAAAAATTGTGGCTCTGACTGTTTTTTATGCTATTTGGCGTAGGGGAGGGGGAAATTTTCCAAATATGAGACAAACTTGATCTACATGCCCAAAGCATGTGGGTTTTTCTCCCATAATTTCTGAGATCGACACGTTCTTGCATTTTTCAAAAGTCGCTTCTGCCTGTTAAATACATTTTTGCCCAAAATCCCCTACCATATTTTTTACCCGATATAAAAGGTTAATTTTTGGCCCAACTTTTTCGGTCCCTTTGGTCCCACTGTGCGTTGCCAGGCTCCAGTGATTGTAATTGAAAAAATTGCGTTGCATACTTGTAGGCATGATTTAAAAAGAAAGCAACAGCCGAAAGAAGGGCGCGTGAAAAAAAATGTCACGCCAATTGCTGAGGCAAACAATTTGCGTGTTTCTGTGCGTTTTGTTGTTGTTATTGTTGTTGCTGCTGCTGCGCCAGCAATTTCCCCCAACAACTTTTGCTGTGCGGGTAGTTGCCTCTTGTTGTTGTTGCTGCCTCCAAAGGCAATAAACGTGACCACATACGTACATAAAAAGAGCGAAACGAATCGAAACGCAAGAAAAAGCAACTGTCGGTCAGCGAGTTGTGTTTTCCAAATACCAACAATAACAACAACAACAACAACACCGTTAACAACAAACAAAGGATATCAATGCCACTGCAAACGCTGCAGCTTTGGATACTCTTCGGAAAGGCAAAACTTAAAAAAACAAAAACATTTTCTTGTCTCCCTTTAAATTTTTAGCTACCTTTTTTAGAAAGTTTAGATAGTATAATAGAACTGCTTATCAATCTTATTAAGTTACAAATAATGCGGCCAAAATTTGAACAAAAATGGGATTATACAAATATTTCTATTTGCGCTAAATTGAGTCAATTCTAAATGCAATAAAGTATTGGTGGGATTCTTACTATTATCACAAGGACAAATAAATTAGTGGCCGTAATTTACAATTTTTGACCCAATTGTCAGTCTAGTAAACGAGTCAGAGTTGCCTTGAATACGGCGCAAAATTATTTTGCTGAGACTTAGATAATTAAAATAATACATATGCGATTTAGTTCGATATTGCTCTAAGCCTGCGGTTATTTTGACGCCACTCAGTCGCACAGGCAATTGCGACACTTTGAAAAGAATAACAAAAACAAATGCATGCTTTAAGCAGGACAAACAGTGTGCTCGACTAGATACTCGCTTATAAGGGTTGCTGTTTTTTCAGTTGTTGTTGTACTTCCTTTTTATTGCACACCGCTGATCTATATATACAGTTGAACTTCTCTATTTCGAGCAAATAATATATAAGAACCGCTCTGATTGAATGACTATACCTTAGAGCTGCTATGGACGGAATTCCCGAATATTTCCGAATTGCCCAAACCTTAAAAGATAAGAAAAAAAGTCTGTCAGTTTTTTAGTAAAATCGGAATAGAATTTATACCGTTTTGTTCTTAAAATCTTCAGTATAGTTTGTTCTTGGATGTACTTAAATTAAGTATGAAACATTCTTAAGTCCAAAAACGAATGTAAATGTTATTCAAATGAGAACAAAAATTCTTGAATAAAGAATAAAGGGTATAAAAAATATATATGGGCATTTCCATTATGTCGAACTGGACCTTCGTACACTTTTGAAGTGGAAAAAAAGTAAAAATAAAACGTATTTTTGATTTGACAAAAGGCTTAACTTATTGCTCTTAATTGGTCTTACAATTGGTGCTAAGGTTGATTTTGGGCAATTAATTTTTTTTCAAGATAATTACAAAAAACCAAGGCATTCGATCGGGACAAAAACAGAAGTGGTTTTTGCGACCAACAATTGACAAGCCGATTTTAGCGAATCCTGAGGCAATATTTCAATCTGTTAAATTTAAGAAAATTGCACATTGATGACACTTAAAAACGGTTTTGATTTTACCCAAAATAAACTTATACATTTCTTAAAATTCAATTTTAAGCACTTTCGCACGGGACATGTCGTATGGGACATTTTCTTCCGTCATAATAATAATGTTATTTCAGTAACTCTTTTAAGGAAATTATATATAAATAAGCGGAGTTAAAATGTTTTTAAGTCAACAAAAGATTTCAATGTATTCATTTTCGCATAATAACAAAAAAAAAAAATTTAAAATATTGGATCGTAATTTAACTTTTTTCTCTACCGTATGCAGGCTCTCTAAATTTTTTTTCGCCGCCGTTTTTGTTCATTTAGATATAAAAACTAAAAACTATGATTCACAAAAAAAAAAAAATTCAATGTAAGAAAAAATTTTGAATTTCACACTGACGATGTCGCACGGGACCAACTTTATATAAGTACCCAGATCACAAATATTCTCATTTTTCAGCATAATTCTCTTTTTATTTGAATTGTATTCAAAATCAATATTTGTACTCAATATTGGATAAGCCTTCCACATGTACTTTTGACGCACAGATAACAAATGTTGTTTTTCAATGTCGCACGGGACATCGAAAAATGCGATGATGCAAATCAAAAAATTACGTTATTTACCAATCGCTTAGTCTCTTTTGCATTTTTATTTGACTCTTTGTATCCTTGGAAAGATTTAAGAATGCAAAAGTCAATGCATAAAGAAAGACATTAAAGAACAATTATCAAAACAAAAAGTGCAGGGGATAAATCATACTGAGAATAGTTGAGCTTGCGCGACTTTGCTTTTGAATATCTCGAAGTGGGTTATAAATAAATGTAAAATTAGTTTATATTAGTACAATTTGACTGTTTTCCTATGAAAATATCATAAAGCAAGGGGTTTTGAAAAACTTAAAAATTTTTGGTCTCGGTGGACCTTTTGGTGGAAATGCCCATATATTATGTTATTATTTTAAGTACTCAAATTCTTGTTTTTAAAGTTAAGGATACTAACACTTTTACGACCTTAAAGTATGATCCTAAAAATCTTAATATAGTTGGATTTTTTTCTTTTTAAAAATTTTTTCTATTGAAACCGTTTGTACTTGGTTCAAGTAAAAAGTTCTTGGTCTTTTTCTGAGTGTAGGAAATCACATGAAATTTTTTTTTTTAGTTTCCTAAATATTTCTGAATAAGAAATATTATATGCTTTTAAACAGTTTATAAATAGTTTTATGATCGAATGACTATATCCCATAGCTGCCAAAGCTCGGTTTAAAATGGGTCTTATATAAGAAAACTTTTAAAAATTGTTTTTCATGAAAAACTGTTCTTAAACTCTGGAATTATGAATATTACATGCTTTTAAACAGTTCTACTAAATTTGATAAAAATCGGATGACTATATCCTATAGCTGCCGTAGCACCGATCGGGTTAAAAATGAGTCTTAGTAAGAAAAACTTTTTTGTTTTCCATTTTAGCGTTTTTAAGAAAAACTTTTTTTGAATTAGAAATATTAAAGGCTTTTTTTTTTTTAAACAGTTCTACTAAATAGTTTTAAGATCGAATGACTATATCCTATAGCTGCCGTAGCACCGATCGGTTTGAAAATGGGTCTTAGTAAGAAAAATTTTTTTTGTTTTCATGACAGCGTTCTTAAACTCAGGAATTATGAATATTATATGCTGTCAAACAGTTCCGCAAAATTTGGTTAAAATCAGAAGACTATATCCTATATCTGTCATAGAGCAGGGCGATAAATGGGTCTTAGTAAGAAAACCTATTTTTCTTTATAAGATAGCCTTCTTAAAGTCAGGAATTATAAATGTTATATGTTTTTAAGCAGTTCTACAAAAATTGGTTAAATAATATCATAATATCATATATTAATCATAATTCCTGAGTTTAAAAACTCTATTACGAAGAACATTAAAGTTTTTCTCACTTAGATCCCCAACTTCCGAACTATCGGTTCTATGGTAGGATATAGGATATAGTCCTTCCATTTTGACCAAGTTTTGCAAAACAGTTTGAAAGCATATTATATAAAAAATCAAGGGGAATAGACAAGTTTTTATCAATAAAGTCCATTTCCGACCCTTCAGTCATATGGCCAGCTATAGGATATAGTCATGCGATTTTGATCCAAATTATGCAGAACTGTTTGAGAGCAGATATAATATTCTTAATTGCTGAGAATAAAAAACATTAAAGTTTTTTTCCATTAAAATGCATTTTCCCATAGGATATAGTGCTTCGATTTCTACCAAATTTTTAAGAACTTATTGAAAGAATATAATATAAAGAATTTCAGAGTTTAAGAACACTTTTAAGGAAATCAATTAAGAATTTTTCTCACTAAGATATATAGCATCTATAAGATTTATTTACACGATCCGATATATACATACGATAAGACAGACGAACTAACCTCAATATATTCAGCTCATTGGCCCTGATCAAGAATATATATATATATAGCTAATAGAATAGAAAATGACTAATTGATGGTCAAAGAACAAAAGTTGCATTTAATTAGTCAGTTTAAAAGTTTTCAATGAATTTCTTGGAAAAATTTTGCACAAATTTATAGAATTTTCATAAAGTATTTCTTAAGCTACAAATTAATTGGGTATTACAAAAAAACTTCTGTGTTCATTTGTTTGCTTTTAAGTTCATCAGAAAATTGTGCGAAAATGCAGACTGGAACTGGGGAACTGGTCTGTGTGTCAGGTGTTTATTTACCTAGGCAACTATACTATAATTAAGATAAGGGTCCCTTCTTTTTTTTTTTTTTTTTGTTTACCTGGACCTGAAACATTTCCCGTTGGTTGTGGAGGAACGAGAGCAGCGCAACGCTTCCTGATGGCATAAAAAAGGGAAAATTATCAAATGTTGCTTTACGCTCGAACGCAACAACGCCGGAAATTCGCCACTTTTGGCACGTCGATGGTGTCGATGGCGTTTGCCTGCCTGCCAGCCTATTGGCATCATAAAATTTGTCAATTTATGGAAATGTAGCAAAATACAAAACGGCACATTTGGCCCATTGCGCGATGTCAGGTATACACGAGCATATATAGAAGAAGGTCTCCCGCATATCTAAGCGATTTCTCCTGCGGTTTTTTTTTTTTATTATTTTCTTCTTTTTTTTTTGGAGAAGGCTCCCCTTTGCTTTTAATAAAGTTACAAGGCTGACGACAGCAGCGGCAAAAAACAGTATGAGGAGGGGGAAAGCGGGCACAAAATTTGCGGCTGCTCCTATGTGGGGCATAAATAAAAATACATTTTATGAATGCGTGTATTTGAAATTATTGTGGCTTCACAAGGACGAATTGATGTTTTTGCCAAACAGAAGGGGTACCTTGACTGGGGGCTGGTTAGGCCTAGGTTATATATATCTACAATTGAATTATTCTCCTCAATTACACACGGGCCAACACAAAATGACAAACTTTATGAGGTTCAACTCTTAACCAATTTTGGGATCGCTTTAAATTTATTTTTCTTAAAGAATAACATATAGATCCTACCTTCGGAAAAGAGGTTCTTATTTTTCCATCGAATAGACTCACAGAGCTTTCAAATCGAATTAAAAGTTAATCGATTGATCAAAATTATTGCCATACACTATTTTCCAGTCATTTAGCTTGTGGACTGATTTTTTAAAATCGGAAAATCACGTGTCTAATTATTTCACGTAATTTGCTTAGAAAACGAGTTTAAAGTCGATTGAATGATAAGAAAAAAAACACGGCAACGTCACATTTTACAATAGATCAATAATAAAAAAAAAAAAAAAAAAAAAAAAAAATACTTGCTATGGCAGCTATAGGATATAGTCAATCGATTTTAAATCATTTTTCTAGAACTGCTTAAAAACATATAACATTTATAATTCCTGACTTTAAGAAGGCTATCTTAAAAAGAAAAAAACAATTTTCTTACTAAGATCCATTTTTCGCCCTATCGGTTCTATGACAGATATAGGATATAGTCTTCTGATTTTAACCAAATTTTGCACAACTGTTTAACAGCATATAATATTCATAATTTCTGAGTTTAAGAACGCTGTCATGAAAAACAATAAAGTTTTTCTTACTTAGACCCATTTTAAACCCGATCGGTGCTACGGCAGCTATAGGATATTGTCATCATTTGTAAGGATGCTCAAAAAAAAGTTGACATGCGATTTTCTGCTGTTGTAAAATCCGCCCGAAAAGTCGAGAAATGCATGGAAAATTATTAATGAAATAAACTATTTTTCATCCGATTGACTTCGAGCTCGAAAATATGTAAAATAATAAAACATATGATTTTCTGATGTTAGATAATTAGCCCGAAGGGTTGATATGTAAAAAAAATACTTTCCATCCGATTGACTTCAATCTCGATTTATATGGATATTATGCAAAACAATTAGACATGCGATTTTCTGATGTTGGAAAATCCACCCCAAAAAGTCGGAAAATGCATGGAAAATTATAAAGGAAATTAACTATTTTTCATACGATTTACTTCCAACTCGATATTTAGGGAAAGCATGCAAAATAATTAGACATATGATTTCTGATGTTGGAAAATTAGCCCGAAAGGTCGGGAAATGCCCGGAAAATTCTTAATAGGAAAAACTACTTTTCATCCGATTGACTTCAAACTCGATTTATAGGGATATTATGCAAAACAATTAGATATGCGATTTTCCGATGTTGGAAAATCCACCCGAAAAGTCGGGAATTGCATGGAAAATTATAAATGAATTAAACTATTTTTCATTCGATTTACTTCAAACTCGATTTGAAGGGAAAACATGCAAAATAATAAGACATATGATTTCTGATGTTGGAAAACTAGCCCTAAAAGGTCGGGAAATGCTCGGAAAATTCTTAATGAAAAAACTATTTTTCATCCAATTGACTTCAAACTCGATTAAATAATAAGACACATGATTTTCTGATGTTGAAAAATTCGCCCAAAAGGTCGGGAAATGTCCGGAAAATTCAATATGGGCATTTCTTTTCTGACGTGACGTGACATTCGTACGATAAAATATACAAAAAAAATATGAAAGAGACAAGTTAAAAATTTTTTTATACACTTGAAAAGTGTATATTAATTTTGCCCAGAAGTTTGTAACGCATAGAAATATTCATTTCCGACCACATAAACTATATATATTCTTGATCAGGACGACGAGCTGAGTTCAATTCCGTCTGTCCGTCCGTCCGTCTGTCCGTCTGTCTGTTTCTACGCGAACTAGTCTCTCAGTTTTAAAGCTATCGAGCTGAAATTTTGCACAGAGTCTTCTTTTTACTGCACGCAACTAATATGTCGGAACCGGCCGGATCGGATGACTATATCATATAGCTGCCATAGGAACGATCGGTCTAAGAACTAGTTCTAGTTAGAAAAACTTTTTTGTTTTCCATCGTAGCGTCACTAATCTTGGTATATGTTAGTTTTATATGCTTCCACATAATTCTGGAAAAATGTATCAAAATCGGATCACTATAGCATATAGCTGCCATAGGAACGATCGGTCGAAAAATAAGTCTGTGTGAGAAAAACTTTGTTGATTTCCATCGTAGCGTCTCCAATCGTAGTATATATTCATTTTATATGTTTCCACACAATTCTGAAAAAATTTATCAAAATCGGATGACTATATCATATAGCTGCCATATAAACGGTCGTTCAAAAAACTACTTCTAGTGAGAAAAACTTTTTTGTTTTTTATCGTAGCGTCCCCAATCTTGGTATATATAAGTTTTTTATGCTTTCACATAATTTTGAAAAAAATTATAAAAATCGGATGACTATAGCATATAGCTGCCATAGGACCGATCGGTCGGAAAATGTGTTTTACTAAGAAAAGTTTTTTTTATGGTATCGAATTTTTATTAGCAATGATTTAAAAATTTTAAATATCTGATATCTATATCCTATATATATATATTTGCAGTTAAATCAGTTGGAGTAAAGTTTTTCAAGTGTATTAAAACTTCGGCGCAGACGAAGTTAGCTTTGCCTTCTCGTTTTTATATATTTTGGTAGTAATTTAATAGCAACTTATTTAGAAAAAAAAATTACAAAAATCGACCCAGAGGATTCATAGAAATCAGTGAAAATATGCCCTGACGTGACGTTACTTAAAACGGAAGTGGGTTTTGACTCAGACTAGAAAATTGCTAAACTCTGCGAATTGAGAAACTCTTTTTGTATGAAACTTTTTTCAGTAGTTTTTAGAATACTATAAGTTTATTTTCCAATTTACCAAATATAAATCTCATCTATCGGTCTTTTTTTATTAGCTTCTTTATATCTGACGTGACGTTACTGACGTGACGTTACTTGAATTTCATTTGGCATTTTTTAAGTGAAGAAAATTTTTCTTAAATTATTCAACCCAACAAAAAAATCATTTTTAATTGTAGCTAAAATTTTGCGAAAAGAGTGGAATTGCTTAATGACTCTGAGAGCTGTAAATCGAAAAGAGAAAATGCACTGAAAAACTGGCCAAAACGTAAATTTGTGCTTTATGGCCCGATATATCGCTATCTGTACAAAGGGAAGCTTTAAACTCGTTAATTAAAAATAATTTCCATATTTACTTTTTCTAAATCAAGTAAGAAACAACTTTTAATGAACTTTTAATTTTTCGGTCTTGGTAGACTTTTCTCTTTATTTAACTTTTTTTTCTATCTTAGATTTTTTTTCAACGGAATTTTTAAAGATTTTATTTTTTTCTCTTGCTTTTCTTTCTTTGATCTTACAATTTTTTATAAAACCCCTCAACCCACCCACTCTCAAAAACCACGAACGTAATCCATGCCACCACGGAACAGATTATTGGCAAACCGACCCCTGACTCAACCAACTACTACTCAGAAATTTTTACTGGTTCCCCACACACTAATACCACAAGCCGGACGAAACCCCGAAAGGAAAAATAAAGGAAATAAACTATTTTTCATACGATTTACTTCAAACTCTATTTTTAGGAAAAGCATGCAAAATAATTAGACATATGATTTTCTGATGTTAAAAGATAAGCCCAAAAGGCGGGAAACCGAACTATTGGAAAATTTTTTATCTTCGATTTGTAGGATATTATGCAAACAATATAGCGATTTTCCGATGTTGGAAACCACCCTCGACAGGATAAAATAGTTTTTCCTTTAACGCGAAAATACTATATTTTCTTGTTGAAAAATTAGCCCAAAAGGTCGGGAAATGTCCGGAAAATTCTATATGGAAAAACTATTTTTCATCCAATTGACTTCAAACTCGATTTGTAGGGATATTATGCAAAACAATTAGATATGCGATTTTCCGATGTTGGAAAATCCACCCGAAAAGTCGGGAAATGCAGGGAAAATTATAAAGGAAATAAACTATATTTCTTACGATTTACTTCAAACTCGATTTTTAGGGAAAGCAAGCAAAATAATAAGATGTTAGAAAATTAGTCGGGAAATACCCGGAAAATTCTATATGGAAAATTTTTTTTTTCATTCAACACATTTTGAAAAAAAAAATTTAATAAGCGTGCTTAAATTTGAAAGTAAATATACACATTCTAAATGATTCCGAGCATATTATTATTTACTCTAGTTCAAAATAGAAAAGTTTTTATTAAAATATCAACAAATATTCTAAAACTTTCAACTCTACTGAAGATTAAGCTTATAGTTACCCCCTTTACTTTGCGAGTAAACCATTAACATTATGAATTTTTTTTTTTTTTTTCGTTCAACAAAAATTTTTCACAAATCCCTTTAGATTTGACCAAGTTATGTACATACATAAAAGGGTCTGGGTAAAGTTTTAAAAATTCTCTGCAATTTTTAATCTTATATGACATACGCGCTTACAAAGCTCCCCTCCTCACACCCACGCACACCCAAGTTCTTCTTAACATTCTAACCATTAGCTTTTAAGCTGGTTCGCTTCCAACTTCATGCCACAGCTGCTTCGTACCTGGCCCTCGAACGGCAACTCCAACATCGAACCTCGCTTCGCGCATCGAACATTCTTGTCAGTCGATTTTTTAACGCCGGTCGGGACGGTTGCTTGTGTTTTTACTGCGGGAATTTGAGCGAGCGAATGCGCGCGTGTTTTTATTCTGAAAAGGCAAATGTGTGATTCTTTTTTTTTTTGTTGATTGCATTTGTTCAAAAAAAAAAGTGTGCAGCGTGCTTACACTTCTTCTTCTTCTTTTTTTTTAAAGTTATCTGTGCATTTCTGTGAATCAAATCATAAATAAGACCAAAAAAAATTGTATTTTGGCAAAACAAAAGCAAAGTCAAACACACAGAAGAGAGCGAGCAGAGCGCAGAGCCCAAGATCATCGACAAGGCAAAAGCAAAAGCAAAGCAAAGCAAAAAAAAAAAAGGTAAAAGAAGAAAAGATAAAGTGCAAGCCAGTGGTGTCTGTGTGTGTGTGTGTGTGTGTGCGAGTGTGTGAGTGTTGAACCCGTTGAGCCGGTTCTCCGCTTACCTGCAAACAATAAACTCAAACAAAATGAATCACATAAAAATGCATCTGCATTGGACAAAAACAAAAAACACAAAAATTAAATAAGAACGCTATTTTGCAAAAAAAAAAATTAAGTTAAAAATACAATAAATAAACTAAAAAAAGTGATAATAATAACGGGTCGGGCTTCGAGAGCTCAAAGGGACCACTGAGTGCCCTAACAGAACTTCAATTCTAAAAAACAAAGTGCTTTAAAATTTGTTGATTAGTGCAAACAAAGTGAAAACTTTGGGATTTTGGATATATATAAATTAAAGATAGGCCTGGGACTGAAAAAACTACGTGATCTTTGGACTAAAAGGCGTTGGAATTGAATGGGACGAAATTTATTCTTGGGTCCCAAATTTTATATACATTTTTTACATGAATATTAAATTAATGGTCTCTAGATAGCAAAACTTCTGAATTGAAATTTTTACTGTCTATTAGAAAGACCTAATTACGTATAAATTATTAAGAATGGAATGGAATTTCATATTTAACCAAATAATTTTGGCGAAGGTCTGCCAAAGGTTCAAGGTTTTGGTTCGAACCTTGTTTCGTCCCAAGTTTTGCCAAATTTTTATTCAAAAGAAATTAAATTGTTAAAAATTAAAAATATAAAAAAATATTCCGAATTTTTGTATTTTTGTTTACTTGAACATTCGATATCATTTATTTTCAATTTACATTTATTATTAATATTTCATCCAGTAATTGTTCAGCTAAAATAAATTTTAGGGTTGAAAACGCCGCTAAGTTAAGACTTGTAACTTTGCTAAACCGAACCGAAAGTTTTGGTTCGGAACAGGTTCAGATTCAACTATTTTTTTCACAAGAGGTTCGGTTCAAAATAAAAAAATGTCGGAACTGGATCGGTTCAAAACCAGTTTGCAGCCTTGACATAAACTTCTCTGTCATAAAATTTCAGTAATCGTTTTCTTCGTTGATTTTAAGGAGGTCTTCTACTCTTGAATTTTTTTTTTTTTTTTTTCTCGATGGTTTTTGGTTTTGCATTATTATTATAGCTTGGACATTCCCCTTACATTTTCTTTAAACCATTTTCGAAAACTCAAAACAGTTTGTCAGATATACCCTTATTTTAGTAAAGCATTGTTTTTGCTATAGTTAGACGGGATTTACACGATGAAGCAAACTTCAGGAAGTTTTCTTAGTAGGCGAGAGATTTTACTGTATTTCTTTACTATTCATTTAAAAGATCTGAAAGATTTCCTCTAAATTCCACGCCTACTAAGAAAACTTCATGAAGTTTGCTTCATGGTGTAAATCCCGTCTTAGTATATTTAACGTTGCTCAAAACTTTACTGCCGCCAATTTTTCCAAAAAAAAAATTGAAAAATATGATTGCATCAAGTTTGATCGTTACGTAGGTTGCTCTATATATATATTTTTTTGGCCTAATAATGAAAACGCGAATATTTATGATCAAAAATGGTTTTATTGTTTTTCAAAGTATTCTTCTCCAGCAAGATTTATACACTTTTGCATGCGCTCAAAGCAATTGTCGAAGCACTTTTTCCACTCCGATTGAGATAACTCCAAAACATGGTTTTTGAACTCTTCAACAGCGTACTTCTGACGACGAAAATCGTTGACCACGGAATAAAAAGATGTCATTGGGTGCCAAGTCAGGGCTGTACGGCGGATGATCCATCAATTCGACGTTTTGGGCGGTCAAAAAGGCGCTGGTGTGAGCTGATGTGTGAGAGCTCGCATTGTCATGGTGCACAATGCTCTGTCTCTTCTCTGGTTCGTTTTTTGAATTTCCCCGAAGACTTTAGGCAAACAAATTGTGGTGTACTACTCAGAATTGACCGTCCTACGTTGCTCAAGCGGAACGGTCGCCACATGATCAGTTTTACCGAAGAAACAGGCGAACATTTGCTTCGAAGTGCTTCTTCCACGAACGACTTTCGTAGGATTTAGCTCGTCTTCGAAGACCCACACGGTCTGATTGCGGCTTTGTTTCGGGCTCATAAGCATAGATCCATAATTCGTCACCTGTGACGATCTTATAAACGTCTGTTGAAAAACCGCGATTATATTTTTTCAAAATTTCTTTGCACCAATCCACACGAGCCTTTTTTTGAGCGATCCAACAAGAACAATTCTTTTTTACGCCCAGGTGTTCATGCAATATCGAATGTATGCTCGAGGAAGAAATGCCCAAGGATGCCTCTATCTCACGGTATGTCACATGACGATCTTGCATTATCAGTTCACGCACGGCATCAATGTTTTCTGGCACAACGACTGTTTTTGGACGACCTTTACGACCTTCGTCTTCGAGCGAGCGTTTTTTCACAGTGCTATAGGATAGTGGTTCAACGCCCTACAAAGATTTAAGTTCATCGTTGCACTCTTCTTGTCGTGATAATCCACGTCGAAAGTTGTGAAAAATGATTGCACGAAAATGTTCACGAGTTAATTCCATTTTTCTGCCGAGATAAGTTTTTTTTTTAATCGTTAATCGATATCAAACGTGGTCACTCACATGAAAGAGTTGTATGGAGCTTTTATCGATAAAAGTCCAAACTTTTTTTTGGGAAAAGGCCAATTGGTCCTAAAATGTCAAGAAGTGACCTAGGTCAGAAACTTAAATAGCAACCCAGGTATAAAACTAATATATACTAGGATTGGTGGTGCTAACAACGTTTCGAACTGCCGCTTATAATGTGTAGACATTAAATGTCACAGTGGCTACTTCTACACCGGGTTGTTTGAAAACCTTTGATTTCTTTGAAAAAAAAAAAACAAACAATAAGAAAAATAGCGCAAGCTTCATTGACGAAGTAAGCCAGAGAAAACCCACAAATATCCTTTTTCAAAAAATTAAAAATAAATAAAGAAAATCAATAAACAAAATCAACCTCACACGACGAGGGCAAACGAACGAGACTTGAATTATCTGGCCTTAGAAACGAAAACTTGTCTTGCACTATGATTTTAAGACCGATCCCTCCTAGCAGCTTATGCTATAGTCATCCTATTTCCATAAATTTTTCGAGAATTATGTGGAAGTATGTAAAACTAATAAATACCACGACTGGTGACCCTACAATGGAAAACAAAAAAGTTTTTCTCACTAAAACTTATTTTCCGACCGATCGTTAACAGCTTAAGTGATATTGTAATGCACGTAGCCATAGGCACACGGACATACACTTACACTTCATATTCAAATTGTTAACGACTCAAATTGACATACAGCGAGTATTGCTTATCGGTAATAATTAGACCAGTTCACCGACCCTCTAAACCCCTCCCAATTTTTAGCCCCGCTTTAAATACATATTTACACCCTGTTTATGGTATGTAAATATGTTACGCATTTTAAGGGTTAGCTCTTAATGCGAGCTTGCGAAAAAACAGGCGTGTAATTGTGAAGAAAACTTTAAGAAATCAGCCATCAGTTGCCAAGAAGTCAAGATGGGGGGGGGGACCAAAAAAGAAGCCATCGAAAGCTGCGCGTGTGTGGGTTTTTTTTTTTTTTTTGTTAATGAATTTATCTTAGGGGCATACAACAACAACAACACAAAAAACCATCATCACCAAAATGTGCAGGACAGGTAACAGCAACAGACAACAGCAGGAAACAAGGAAAGAAAAGAATGAAAGAAGAGAGAGCACCAATTAGCATCACCAGCGGCAGCTGGAGTGCTTCATCTTCTTACTTGAATTTAATCATAAATATTTATTTGCATAATTAAAGTGAATACACTCGAACATACTTGAATAAGTCATTTCAAAACAAATGTTATGTATCTATTTTTTTAACCTCACTTGAAATTGTGGTTTTTTGCTCTCTAACATAAAGTTGGCAACAATTTTTGTTGTTTCGTTATCGCATCTATCGATCAGGAAGCCAAGAGACGCGCCAAACTGTACTGCCAACAACAACAACAACAACAACTAACTACAAACAACAACATTCGTCTCATCATCTATACACTGTGTGAATACAGTAAAGCTTGGTTGAGGAAACCTAGCCACTAGCTGTTTCTGACCCCTTTGGTTTAACTTTAGTTTAGACCCAGAAAACTTGGTAATACACTTCAAAATGCTGCCTTTAAGTGTCTCTTGCTTTGCATATCAATGACTCAAAAGGAATCATGTTATTTGCTTCGCTCGAGTTATAACCGTTCATGTTCATTTGATCAGTAAGCGTTCATGTTCTTCGCTTCGCTCGAGTAATAACCGTTCATGTATATTTGAGCTAAAAAACGAGCCACTCATTTGCTCTCTCGCAAAAAATATTTCATCTTTTAAAATCGTGCAAAATTGTATTGAATTTTGATCCCTTTCATATATGCTGAGGTATTTTTTTTGTGCCGCTTTTGCTCTGCTCGAAATGTTTAGCATGTGGAAGCTAACCTAAATACAATGATGCAGCTTGAACCCGTTTGTTTTCTTAATTAGTGCTTTGTGTATGCTTCTCGAACTGATTATACCGATACTACTCATATACATTGACTTTAATTCAGGGACGAAATTTAACAGTTATTTTCATAAAACTCTTATGGAAATAAAATAATGGGGTAAAATTATCATAAATACACAAAAAAGTTTGTTTGCCTTTCCGCTGACTTTTTGCTGACTTTTATAGTTATTTTTGATCAGTTAATAACAGTTATTAAAAAACATATTTTTAAAAACAGTTAAAAAATTATTGAAAGAGTTTTTTCAAGACTTTTATGAAAAGACTTATAAATAAAAGTTAAAAGTTCATAAGACTTTTTGTATTATTCGTAATATAACAATTATTAAAGACTTTTATTTTATTGCTCAGTAAATAACAGTTATCGAAAGTCTTTGTAAAAAAAATCCAGGAAATCAAACTCATTCAGGGACATTTAATTTTTAAACACACTGTAAAAGCCGTTTGATTTAATACCGCTCTGAAGGTTTAATCTCTAAATGAATGATCCATTGGTTGAACCTTATCCATTACCTGCATTAAATAAAGAAGCCTTTTATATTGTGAATTAAAAACATAATTGATAGTCAAATATTTTGTGTACAAATTTACACGCCTGTAAAATATTTTTTTTGTACAAATTTACACCGCCTGTAAAATGAGAATTAAAAACATAATTGATAGTAAAATATTTTGTGTACAAATTTACACGCCTGTAAAATATTTTGTGTACAAATTTTCACGCCTGTAAAATGTTTTTTTTTTTTTTTTTTTTTTTTTAATTTACACGCCTTTATATATTTTGTGTATAAATTTATTTTGCGAAAATTTTGTTCTTTTAGTTTTTGTAAAAAACAAGAAATTTGCAAGCCTGTAAAATATTTTGTGTACAAATTTTCACGCCTGTAAATTTTTTTTTTTTTTTGTAAAAATTTACACGCCTGTAATATATTTTGTGTATAAATTTATTTTGCACGCCCGTAAAATATTTTGTAAAAATTTTGTTCTTTGAGTTTTTGTAAAGAACAAGAAATTTGCACGCCTGTAAAATATTTTGTGTACAAATTTACACGCCTGTAAAATATTTGTTGTACAAATTTTTTGCAAAAATTTAAACGCCTGTAATATATTTTGTGTATAAATTTATTTTGCACGCCTTTAAAATATTTTGTGTAAATTTTGTTCTTTTAGTTTTTGTAAGGAACAAGAAATTTACACGCCTGTAAAATATATATTTTTGTAAAAATTTTTTTTTCCATTTATTTTTTTATTTTTGCCAATTTGAACTTTTTATTTATTTTTTACAGAAGGCAGAAAGACATGGGAAAAATAATCCAAAAAATATTATACACGCCAGTAAAATAATTTGTGTAAAACTTTTTTCTAATTTTTTTTCAAGAAATTCACACACCTGTAAAATAGTTAGTGTAAAAGTTAATTTTGCATTTATTTTTAACAGAAGGCAAAATGACATGGGGAAAAATAAACCATAAAATATTTCACGCGCCAGTAAAATATTTGATGTATATATTAAAAATAAACAAGAAATTCACACACCTGTAAAATATTTAGTGTAAAAGTTAATTTTCCATTTATTTTCAACAGAAGGCAAAATAACATGGGGAAAAAAATCCATAAAATATTTTACACGTCAGTAAAAGAGTTGATGTAAATATTAAAAATGAACAAGAAAATCACACACCTGTAAAATATTTAGTGTAAAAGTTTATTTAGTGTAAAAAAAATAAACCATAAAATATTTCACGCGCCAGTAAAATATTTAATGTACATATTAAAAACAAATTTTTTCACGCCTGTAAAATATTTTGTATAAATTTATGTTTATTTTAATGCAGGGCTGCAAACCCAAATAATTTTTTCGATTGTCCGGTTCTAACCAAAATTTACCAATGGTTAAGTTTCAGAAATTTAAGGTTCAAGGTTTTTGTGATCAGGTTTTGGTGCGAACCTTGGTTCGCCCAAAGTTTTTTTAAATTTGTAAAGCAGAGTAATTAAATTGTTAAAAGTATACAAAAAATTACAAATTTTCTAAATTTTAGTATACTTGAACATACGAGTTCAATTAATTTCAATTACATTTGATAAATTTTTTTTTTTTCTTTGAGTAATCTTGGGTCTTTACTACTTCTCTTATCAACAAAATACCCGCTTAATTTTGAACCGTACCGAAAGTTTTGGTTCAGAACAGGTTCAGATTCAGCTATTTTTTTCAAAAGAGGTTTGGTTCAAGGTTCGGTTCACCGTAAAAGAAAATTCGGAATTCCGGATTAGAACCGGTTCGGTTTTACTTTAATGTTTATTTTGCATTTATTTTGAACAGAAGATAGAAGGACATGCAAAAATATAATCCAAAAATATTTAACACGTCTGTAAAATATTTTAATTTTTTTCACGAAGACTTGTAACTTTTTTTGATCCGTACCGAATGTTTTGGTTCAGAACAGGTACAGGTTCAGCAATTTTTTTCAAAAGAGGTTCGGTTCAAGGTTCGGTTCACAGTAAAAGAAAAGTCGGAATTCCGGGTTCGAACCGGTTCGGTTTTACTTTAATGTTTATTTTGCATTTATTTTGAACAGAAGATAGAAAGACATAGAAAAAAATAATCTAAAAATATTTAACACGTCTGTAAAAATATTTTTTTTTCGAGCTTTAACTTTTTTTTTTTTTTTTTAAATGTTTATTTTCATTTTTTTTGAACAGAAAAAATAAGTCAAAAATATTTAACACGTCTGTAAAAATATTTTTTTTTTTTTTGAAAAAAAGTTTGTCAAAAAAGCTCGTGTTACTTACATAGAAAAAAAAATATAATCCAAAAATATTTAACACGTCTGTAAAAAATTTTTTTTTTTTTTTTTTTTAAAAAAGTTTGTCAAAAAAGCCCGTGTTACTTACATGAAAAAAAAAATATTTTAATTTCGGCTTGGATTTGCAAAAAGCCTGGGAGACATACGAAGCGAAAATTTATAATCATAATCGTTTATAAAGAAGTCGTCTTGGGTTGGGCTTTGTACGTTCGTTTTTATCTAAGTGTTGAAGTTATTTTTAGAACCGAACCTTTTGCCAAAGGAGAAGGACTCAACAATTTTTACTTGTACCAAAAAAAAATCAATTCTATGAACAATTTTTCAAAGAAAATAAAGCAACTATTGCTGATTGATTGGTGTTCACTGTATGTGTGAGAGCAGCACAGCTTCTCCAGGTCTCAGTTTCTGTTGCTTGGTGGAAACTCCACACACACACACTCACACACAACTTCAAACTATTTGCCCGAACTGGGGCCTTAATCATCGCTAAAACGAGTTTTGGTTTGCTGGCTTAACGTTAACCCCAAACTCCAGCAACACCAATACCAATACAAGACACGGTCCAGTTTTTGTTGTATCTTTGTTGTATTTTTGTTGTTGTTGTCGTTGCATCTTCCCGTCTGCTCCCCCAACACGTTGTTGTCGTCGTCGTCGTCAGCGTCATTCGTTGTCAGTCCATTTTTGGCGCTTTGGTCTCGGAGGCACAAACATTTTTAGCTTCATGTGCCCCAACCATTCCCGTTTGTCTTTCAGTAAGTATGTGTGTGTGTGTGTGTGTTAAAATCTGCCTGAAGGCAGCAGCAGCAGCAGGCAACAACTTCTTTTGGCATTTGTTGCTTTGCCGTTTGCCTTTGCTGTGCTTTTGCTTCCTTTTATTTTTTTTATTCTTTCATTATTCTTTCGTGCTTCAAGCAGCCAACGTTTCAGCTCCGCTTAAAGCGCTAACAGAGCCTCGGAATTACCACTACACACACACACACACAAATAGTATATCCGAGCAAAAATTGACTTTTAAAATGAACAACAGAAATGAAATTGAAGCTCAAATTTTCAATTTTAAAACGAATCTACACACACACACACACACACAAACAAAAGTATTTGAAAATTGGTTCGATATCAAATTTTATATTTATATTGAAATGCATAGCTTTTTGTTGTTTTCTCAATTCGTCAACAAAAATTTTTGCAGCTTATTTCAACAGTTGTTTTTTAATTTAATAGTTATGCTTGATTGGATATTTTCATCAAATGCAGAAACAAAAATGAGTTCACACTTTAAACACATTTTTTTTTAAAGCCGCTGCGGAAGTTCGAATTGAAAGGCTTTCTCAGGCAGGTCAGAAAATATTGCAAATTAATAAATTTTCATGAAATTTTCTACAGAAAATTAATCTTTAAGAATGAAAGTATAATGGGTATAGTCGTCCGATTCTAAACAAAATTTTGTACAGCTATTTAAAAGCATATGATAATCAAATTTCTTGAGTTTAAGAATGTTATCACCCAATAATCCATTTTCCGACCCTTTGGTCCTACCGCAGCTAGAGGATATAGTCATCCGATTTTGGAGAATTGTTAAAAAGCATATAATATTCGTAATTCCGGAGTTTCAGAACGCTATCTCCGAGAACAAAAAAGTTTTTCTGACCAAGAACCATTTTCCAACCGATTTCTTTTATGACAGCTAAAGGATATAGTCAACCGATTTTGACCAACTTTTGTAGAACTGTTTGAAAGTATATCATATTCATATATCCTGAGTTTAAGAACATTATAAAAGAGAACAAAATAGTTTTTCTCAACAAGAACCATTTTTCGACCGATTTTTTCTATGACAGCTATAGTATATAGTCATCCGATTTTGACCAACTTTTGTAGAACTGTTTGAAAGCATCTTATATTCATATATCCTGAGTTTAAGAACGCTAATACGGAGAATTAAAAAGTTTCTCCCACAAAGAACCATTTTCTGATCGATTTCTTCTATGATAGCTATAGCATATAGTCATCCGATTTTGACCAAATTTTCGTAAAACTTTTTGAAAGCCTATATTATGCATAATTCCTGAGTTTCAGAACGCTATCTCTGAGAATTATTTTTTTTTTTCACACAAAACCATTTTTCGACCGATTTCTTCTATGACAGCTATAGAATATCGTCAACCGATTTGGACCAAATTTAGCGGAACTATTAAAAAGCATATATTATTTGTAATTCCGGAGTTTAAGAACGCTAATACGGATATCAAAAAAGTTTTTCTCACAAAGAACCATTTTTCGACCGATTTCTTCTATGACAGCTGTAGGATATAGTCAACCGATTTTGACCAACTTTTGGAGAACTGTTTGAAAGCATCTTATATTCATATATCCTGAGTTTAAGAACGCTAATACGAAGAATTAAAAAGTTTTTCTTACAGAAAACTATTTTCTGATCGATTTCTTCTATGATAGCTATAGCATATAGTCATCCGATTTGGACCAAATTTTGTAGAACTGTTTCAAAGCCTATAGTATGCATAATTCCTGAGTTTCACAACGCTATCTCTGAGAATAAAAAAGTTTTTCTCACAAAAAACATTTTTCGACCGATTTCTTTTATGACAGCTATAGAATATAGTCAACCGATTTGGACCAAATTTAGCGGAACTATTTGAAAGCATATATTATTCGTAATTGCTGGCTTTAAGAACGCTAATACGGAGAATTAAAAAGTTTTTCTCACAAAGAACCATTTTTCGACCGATTTCTTCTATGACAGCTATAGAATATAGTCAACCGATTTGGACCAAATTTAGCGGAACTATTTGAAAGCATATATTATTTGTAATTCCGGAGTTTAAGAACGCTAATACGGATATCAAAAAAGTTTTTCTCACAAAGAACCATTTTTCGACCGATTTCTTCTATGACAGCTGTAGGAGATATAGTCAACCGATTTTGACCAACTTTTGTAGAACTGTTTGAAAGCATCTTATATTCATATATCCTGAGTTTAAGAACGCTAATACGAAGAATTAAAAAGTTTTTCTCACAAAGAACCATTTTTCGACCGATTTCTTTTATGACAGATATAGCATATAGTCATCCGATTTGGACCAAATTTTGTAGAACTATTTGAAAGCATATAGTATTTGTAATTCCTGAGTTTCCGAACGCTATCTTGGAGAAAAAAAAAAGTTTTCCTCACAAAATAACAATTTTTCGACCGATTTCTTCAGCTATAGGATATAGTCTTCCGATTTGGACCAAATTTAACAGAACTGTTTGAAAGCATATATTATTCGTAATTCCAGAGTTTAAGAACGCTAATACGGATATCAAAAAAGTTTTTCTTACCAAGAACCATTTTACAAACGATTTTTCTATGACAGCTATAAGATATAGTCATCCGATTTGGACCATCTTTTGTAGAACTGTTTGAAACCGTCTAATGTTATAAATCCTGGGTTTAAGAACGTTATATCAAGGATAGCAAAAAAGTTTTTCTTACAAATAACCATTTTTCAACTGATTTCTTCTATGATAGCTATAGGCTATAGTCAACCGATTTTAACCAAATTAGGCTAAACATTTTGAAAGCATATATTATACCTAATTCCGAAGTTTAAGAACGCTATCTCAAGGAAAACAAAAAAGTTTTTCTCAAAAAATAACAATTTTCCGACCGATTTCTATAGGATATAGTCTTCCGATTTGGACCAAATTTAGAATTATTCAAAATTCCTAAGTTTAAGAACGTAAACTTTTAAGCAAGTGTTTAAAAAAGTTCAATTAACTTTTAATTCATTCAAATCTCAAAAAAATAACCCTTATACACATATGTGACTAAGTCGGGATTTACACGATGAATCAAACTTCATGAAGTTTTCTTAGTAGGCGTAAAATTGAGGGGAATTCAGAGACGAAAAGTATAGAAGTACATTTAAGTCTCTCGTCTACTAAGAAAACTTCATGAAGTTTGCTTCATCGTGTAAATCCCGTCTTAAATAATTGAATTTCGTTTGAGATACAATTGCTTAATCTTCAAATAAAATTCATTCAAGGTTCTCGATATGTCAAAAAAAATGCCCTGCCATAAATCTAATTGAGGGGCTGCTGCTTAGCTGACATTTACATATGGTTTCTGTTTGTCTTGTTGTTATTTTTGTTATTTTGTCTTCTCCCTCTCCAGCTTTTTTTTTTTAAATTTATGTCTTTTGCTTCATGGTTTTGATTCATCATTTAGCGGAGGTTTTATTATTGTTGTTGTTGTTTTTTTTTTTGCGCCTACGCCAGTTACTTGTGTATTTATGCTGTTTACTTACCTCTCTCACACTCTCTCATTTTTGTTTACTCCTTTTATGTGCTATTTTTCTGGTTTCTGGATCTTCCATCTCTCCTACTTTTGCTCTCGTTCTCTCTAGACAAACAGATGTGTTTAAATTTGTCTCTATTTTGTGTCATTCTTTGCAGATCTATTTGTACAACAACAGCAGCAGGAACGAAAAGTGAAATAGTGTTTTGTGTTTTTGTGCTTGTGTGATATACAAATGGGCAGGTTAAAGGATTACCCATGGATTCTCAACTCTGCTGGCCATACCCATACGCATATATAAAATAAGGTAAGTGGGAAATACAGCGTACACAAAAAGTCTCTAATAAAGTAATTTAAGGCCAATCAAAGTCACTTGAAGCACTTTGATTTTCCAATGACAAAAGTTAACTGCCGATAATACGTATATATATATATATATATATATATACACAGACCAGGCCAGTGTATGAGAAAACAATATGTGAAAACATACACTGATAAAAATAAATTTTAGTTTTACATACGTCAATGTCTTGGCTTATAATAAGGGGAAAAATGATATAAAAAAAGTATACAAAGAAAATAATTCAAGCACAATTAACAGAGTTTCAACTGTTAACTTAACATACCCAACGAATGTTAAGGAAAACATGCTACTACAGCAGCTTTGGGCACCCCCTTTTAAAGCAAGTAATGTGAAAACCTGTTTGGACACTTTGTACTTAAGTAAGCTCAGTACTCAGAAATGTATTCAATACGAAATGATAATGAAAACAGGTTAATCTCAGATATTCTTAAGCCGATCTGAAAAAGATTGATTTGAAATTACCTTTAATAAATCCTAAAAATATTAAATCTTTAAAGACGGATTAAATTTTTTTTTTTTTTTTTTTTTTTTATGTCAATTTATTTTCATTTTCTTAATTCAATAAACCTTAGTATTATATTAACATTTTATTACTTTACTAGTCCCTAATGGGCGCTCTAAAATTTAATTTTTTTTTCCTTGATCCTTTTCAGAAGTTTTTTTTTTTTTTTTTTTTTTTTTTATGTCAATTTATTTTCATTTTCTTAATTCAATAAACCTTAGGATTATATTAACATTATATTACTCTACTAGTCCCTAATGCGCGCTCTAGAATTTAATTATATTTTTTTTTCCTTGATCCTTTTCAGAAATTTTTTTTTTTTTTTTTTTTTTTTTTTTTAAAGACTGATTTAATATTGGAACATAATTTTCGAGCCAGAAACAGACAAACTTACAAAAGCTGCATCAACAAACCGCTCAGTTTTTTAAAGCCTCAAAAGTGCCCACCACTGTTCTACTACAGTATGCAGGAAATGGTAAAAGGTTTCAATCGAATAACCAAACTAAAACTATGAAAATAAAATTGGAAAAGTAGCTTAAAAAAAGACGATTAATTCTATCGGCAAAGTGAATTTATTTAAAAATTTTTGAGCGAAATTTTGTTTAATGGTCAAATTTACGAAGATTCGCTTAATATGTACCATTATTTTACGTAGCTCCCATATAAGGGATCTGGGCAATGTTCACCAAATTTGTTGTTTCTTTAACTATTAAACCGAAATTAGTTAGTTAGTACGTGTATTTAAAGTTCCTAAGGTGTCCTACCGAATTTGGTACGATTTGCAACACTATTTTATATAGCTACCATATAAACGATCTACCCCACTTTCACTAACTTTGTTGATTTTGTATCTATTCAACTGAAATTCGGTTTGTACATGTCTTTTAAGCTCCTAAAGTGTCCTACCAAATTTGGTACGTATTGCGACACTATTTTATATAGCTGCCATATAACCGATCTAACCAAGTTTTACCAACTTTTTTGATTTTTTATCTATTCAACTGAAATTCGGTTTGTACACGTATTTTAAGCTCCTAAAGTGTCCTAACAAATTTGGTACGAATTGCGACACTATTTTATATAGCTACTATATAATCGATCTTTCCCACTTTCACCAACTTTTTTGTTTCTTAAACTATCGAGCTAAAATTCAGTTTGTACACGTATTTTAAGCTCCTAAGGTGTCCTATCAAATTTGGTTCGATTTGCAACACTATTCCATATAACCGATTTGGCCAACGTGTTGTTTCTTAAACTTTTAAACTGAAATACGGTTTGTATACGTATTTTAAGCTCCTAAGGTACAATTTAATACACAGTTTCATAAAGCTACCATATAACCGATCTTTGAAAAATATCGTTATTAGGTGGATTCGGGCAAAATCGGGCAAAGAAAAATTTGACTATCGTATAGAAAATACTTTAATGAATAATATTGCCATAACAGTTACCGGTAATCGCCCACATTTCTGCCTAATATAATAACTATATTTCTATTGATAACACAGGGCAACAAAATTACCACTTTTGAGAGCTCTGGCCTTCTCGATGCAAAATTCTGTTCCTGTTCTGTGCCCTGATTCCAAAACTGGTCTCGGGTTTTCTCCATCAGCTCTTGTTTTCAAGAAATCGCGGAAAAACCATTTTGCAGTTTTTTCAGCTCATGGAAAATTATGGGGGTCACAACAAGCACAAATTTGTAGGTTTATAAGTAATTTTCCATAAGCTGAAAAAACTGAAAATTTTTGTCATTTCGAAGCGATGCAATTGCTTGTGCGACAAAGTGGCGTATTTTTTTTTTTTTTTTTTTTTGCGACAAAGTGTCGCTTTTTTTTTTTTTTTTTTTTTTTGTGCGACAAAGTGGCGCCATTTTGATACATCTGCAAAAGCTTTTAATACATAAAATGCTCTCAGTGTATTCCCCCCTATTCCCTGGTGTGGCGTATCCCATTTCTTTCATTTCTTTTGCCTCTTATTCTTCAGCTGCTGCTCAATCAACAGCAAACATTGAACCAACTCAGCATCCAATGAATTCTCTTAAACAAAAAGAAAAAAGAAAAAACCTCATAAGTTGTTATTGCTTTTTGCCTGCCTTTGGAACTGGCGTTAATTACTTATTACAACAACAACAACAAGCCAAAGCAAAAGCAAGTGTAATAATACATATTTGGTGCGGGTAGTAAAACGATCGTTAACTGGCATACATACACACACACATGGCTGCGTGTGTGTGTGGCATATCAAATAACGCGAAAAATGTTGTCTAGACCCAAAAATGCATTTTACTTGTATACTTGGGGTATAAAAGTGTCGCATGTGGTGAGTGCGCTATGCGAACGATTGTGGAGTGTGTGTTGTGCGACGGCTATTGAACTTCACATTCACTTGGAAACATGCATGCACACATAAGTACCTTACATATGTACATGCGCTTGTGCATTCATTCATTCTGAAGAAGGAATAAAGTGCAACAACAAGAACAACACAAATCCCCACATTTGCGTTTCTCACAATGTTACAGTGGTTGGATTTTGAAGGTATTTGGAATAAAAAAAAAAACTTACTCAGATTTTACTCACATATGAAAGATTAGATACCAAAAGCCACTTCAAAAGTGTTCGACAGTCCCGTTCGACAGTCCCGTTCGACAGTCCCGTTCGACAGTCCCGTTCGACAGTCCCGTTCGACAGTCCCGTTCGACAGTCCCGTTCGACAGTCCCGTTCGACAGTCCCGTTCGACAGTCCCGTTCAACAGTCCCGTTCGACAGTCCCGTGAAAGATTAGATACCAAAAGCCACTTCAAAAGTGTTCGACAGTCCCGTTCGACAGTCCCGTTCGACAGTCCCGTTCGACTGTCCCGTTCGACAGTCCAGTTCGACAGTCCCGTTCGACAGTCCCGTTCGACATAATGAAAATGCGTATATAATATAACCATTTTATTTTATTCGATTTTATTGATTATTTAACCACTGTGCAATGCGACTACACATGCATTATTATATATTCTAAGTGTGTACAAACTTACTCTCATAAATTTAAACGTCATTTGACAAATATGGCGTCACCCGAAATGTCTTCAATATAAAATGAAACGGAATTGAAATGATTTACTTTCACATGAATGCCCAAACAGAGAGAGAGAGAGAGTGAGAGAGAGAGAGAGAGTCCTGCCAACAATAATCATTATAATATTTTAATATAATAACAAACTTCTGACACGAAACGGAAACACAGCCAGTTTGAGAAGGGGAGGTTGCCATCTGGCCAGAGAGAGCTGCCGTGTCTGGATGCCATGATTATAAGTTGAAGGAGAAAGGGCGAACACCCACTGATTCTATTCTATTTCATTTTTGACCATGAAAGTACCAAATTCTTCACCCTAATTAGAGTTCAACAAACTCTGGACAATTTTTATTCCTGCATCTTCTTCTTCACTTGTTGCTCACCACAAAAAAAAATGTCTGTCTGTATGCCAAAATGTTCAAAAGTCCATGAATTGCCGCTGGCCATAAATCAAGTGCCAAAAAACTTCAGACTTTACACTGCAGACTGTGCAGGAGTGCACACAAAATGTAAAGGAGCTGCCGCCTGCCTGGCCCCAGCATCCGTTATGTCAAGTGCTTAAGTCAAGCGAGAGCCGCCAGCGAACTTGAAAAACTGCTACCACATAGACACGTCGTAGGGCGCATCTTTTAGATATGTGTATCTGTATCTGTGTGATGCATGTGCAATGCCTTATTTCTGCATATTTCAACATTAATAGGATGTCTGATCGTTTTTGCTTTCGTTTATATATATGCAATTTCGAGGCAAAATCTTCAGAAAATAAATAAAAATACATGAAAGCTAAAATGTAGTTGGGTTAACTAGAAAATCGCTATTCGGGCCTGTATCTCGTTCGATCTTATTTTCAAGAAACGATTAGAGAATTCGGTTAATAAATTTTGCCCTCAAGACAGTTGGATGAAGTTGAATGAAAATATGAAGTTATTCGTCCAATAAGACAATCGGTTTTTAAACTCGGAAACATTTACCAATTCCGCACAATTTGATCGAAATCGAAAACGTGAATATACCCGATTTACTTTTCATTTTATTTACTCTAAGGCAAAATTTTTGAAACCGAATAACTTTATCGTTTTTCGGAAATGGGAACCGAAGAATATGAAGTTATTCGTCCAATAAGACAATCGGTTTTTAAACCCGCAAACTTTTACCAATTCCAATTCCGCACGATTTGATCGAAATCGAAAACGGGAAAAGACCCGATTTACTTTTCATTTTATTTACTCTAAGGCAAAACTTTTGAAATCGAATAACTTTATCGCTTTTTGGAAATGGGAACCGATTTCGCATAATTTGATCGAAAACGGAAACAGGCCTAAATATGTTTTAGACCACTTGAATTTGGGCCTTTGGGGAGTTTTCCAACACTGTACACTGTATTTTAACACTGTATTTTAACACTGCTTTCCAACACTATTTTCTAACACTGTTTTCAATATTGTTTTTCAACACTGGTCATCAACATTGTTTTTGAGCACTGTTTTCCAACACTATTTTCTAACACTGTTTCCCAACACGGTTTTTGAGCTTTGTTTTTTCCAACACTATTTTCCAACACTGTTTTCCAACATTGTTTTCCATCACCGTTTTCCAACACTATTTTCAACATTGATTTTCAACACTGTTTTCCAACATGGTTTTCCAACACTGTTTATCAATATTGTTAATCAACACTGTTTTCCAACACTGTATTCCCACACTACTTTCCAACACTTATTTTTAACATTGTTTTCCAACACTGATTTTCAACAATATTTTCCAACACTGTTTGTTTTCCAGACATTCTTTTTCGACATTGTTTTCCAAACATTCTTTTTTGACATTGTTTTCCAGCACTGTTTTTCAAATCCCTTTTTTAGCACTGTTTCCCAACACGGTTTTTGAACTTTTTTTTCCAACACTATTTTACAACACTGTTTTTAACATTATTTTCCAACACTGTTTTCCATCACCGTGTTCCAACACAATTTTCAACATTAATTTCCAACACTGTTTTTCAACATGGTTTTCCAATACTGTTTTTCAACATGGTTTTCCAACACTGTTTATCAATATTGTTTATCAACACTGTTTTCCAACACTGTATTCCCACACTACTTTCCAACACTTGTTTTTAACATTGTTTTCCAACACTGTTTTTCAACAATATTTTCCAACACTGTTTAGCAACATTGTTTTCCAAACATTCATTTTCGACATTGTTTTCCAAACATTTCGACATTGTTTTCCAGCACTGTTTTCCAATACCTTTTTAGCAATACCTTTTTTTTTCAACACTGATTATCAACATTGTTTTCTAGCACCTTTTTCCAACACTTTTTGTAACACTGTTTCCCAACACGGTTTTTGAACTTGGTTTTTTCCAACACCATTTTCCAACACTATTTTACAACACTGTTTTCAACATTATCTTCCAACACCATTTTCCAACACCGTTTTCCAACACTATTTTCAACATTGATTTCCAACACTGTTTTCCAACACTGTTTTTCCAACATGGTTTTCCAACAATGTTTATCAATATTGTTTATCAGCACTGTTTTCCAACACTGTTTTCCAACACTGTATTCCCTCACTACTTTACAACACTTGTTTTTAACATTGTTTTCCAACTCTGTTTTCCAACACTGTTTTCCATCACCGTTTTCCAAAAATATTTTCAACATTGATTTTCAACACTGTTTTTCCTACATGGTTTTCCAACAATGTTTATCAATATTGTTTATCAACACTGTTTTCCAACACTGTATTCCCACACTACTTTCCAACACTTATTTTTAACATTGTTTTCCAACACTGTTTTCCATTACCGTTTTCCAAAACTATTTTCAACATGGATTTCCAACACTGCTTTTCAACAATTTTTCCCAACACTGTTTATGAACATTGTTTTCCAAACATTTCGACATTGTTTTCCAACACTGTTTTCCAATACTTTTCTTAGCACTGTTTCCCAACTCTTTTGAACTTTGTTTTCCAATACTTTTTTCAAACACTATTTTTCAACACTGTTTTTCAACACCGTTTTCCAAGCAATCGCCTGTCCGTGGCATTTCTCCCGGTATATAAACTCTTTTCAATTAGCATGTTTCACATTGAAGCCATTTGTCCACCGTTTGTTTGTCGTTCTTGAAGTGCGACCATAGTTGTGCACCAAGCATAAAACGAAGATAAAATCTTAATGGTAAAGTTTGCATTGCTAGTGTTTTTTTTTTCTTATTTTATTTTTGATTCTCTTTTTATCTGCATTTACCAATTGTTGCTCTCCCCTCTCTGAGAAATTGGGTGCGGCCCAATTAAGGGTCAATTTCTCATCTTCTAGCTCAGTATTCGGTGCGTTGGTATCTAGAGTGCATACAAAAATGCTCTGCAACAGCGACGTCAGCATACCGATAGTATACGCTCGTGGTCAACTTGTGTGCAAAATGTAGGAAAAAACATCACTTTTCAACGCAATCCAAAATCCTTTCAGCAGTTTACAAATGAAAACAAATTCCTCTTTTGAACTCTAAATTCGTTATAAAATAGAATGATGTAAACAATTTGTATATGTAAATACCAGCGCACATTCAGAATGTAAGAAAATATAGTGAGTACATATTCAAAGAATTTTTGCCAGAAGTCAATATAACGCTATGTCGTGCCCCCTGCATCTAGTTTGCTTTGCAGACAAAGCCATTGCCTTGTGGTTGAAGGCAGAGAGGGGTGGTGGTGCGTCAATTTCACGCATAAAACGCGACAAAGCAGCAACAGTGCCATCATCTTCCCATCCCCACACCCCTTTTTCCACTTATCGCCGCAGCACGCCTCAAAGTATCTTTTCAGAGAAGCGCGCTCTGAAAAGTATCTTCAAGTGTAATGAGGCGTCGTCGTCTTCTTTTCAATTTGGCCGCCGACAAACTTGTCGCATTTGCTTCTTTCAACTTTATTTTTTTCCCACTTTAGAGGCATTTTTTTTTTTTTTTTTAGTTGCTTTACTTCGCGACGCACTGATAACACAAAATCAATAAGTAATAAGATAACGGTAACCCCAAACAGAGCAAAGTCTTGCTCTCTCTCTCTCTGTGCCTGTCTGTGTTTGCCTTCTGATAAGCCGCCCCCCCTTAAGAACCAGAAGAAAATGCAAGAAACGTTTCGTTTGCTGTGTACAAAATGACAATCGCAATGAAAATGTTCCTAAGCAACACTTCCCTTGCTCTTCTCCTCCGCACCCAATCGAAGCAACAACCAAGCCCACACACCATCCCACCCGCCGACAACCGCTTCCGATGCGACTTTCGCCACCGCATAATTGAAACGTGCGTGTGCGCACAGTGGGGCCACACTATGGCCAAATCTGATAAGAAATATGTTGAAATGTATCGAATTAATTTTGTTTGGGTAAAAAGTTTGAAATATTTCCGGGGTACCGGGGTACAATTGTACCCCAAAATACGTAAATAAGATAGTAATACATTTTCCAGTAGCCACTGGCATTGACCATCGGACTGTAGCTAAAGGGATACAATTGCTTGTTACCGGGGTACAATTGTACCCCAAGAGAAGTAAACAATACAGTTACAGTAGCCACTGGCATTGACCACCAGACTGTACTACTACCGGTAACTACTGAGCTACAATTGCTTGTAACCGGGGTACAATTGTACCCTAATAGACGTAAAATATAAAAAGGTTTACATTTTTCAATAGCCACTAACCTTGACCACCAGACTGTATTATTACCGGTAACTACTGGGCTACAATTGATTGTAACCGGGGTACAATTGTACCCCAAAAAAAGTTAAAAAGTTAATTTTTTTTGCTTGTGTCCGGGGTAATATTGAAGTAAACAATACAGTTTCAGTAGCCAATTCAACAGACTGCACTATTACCTGTAACTACCGGGGTACAATTGTACCCCAATAGACGCATCGCAAAAAAATGTAGTATTTGGATTCCAATAAGCTTCTATATTTATATAATAACTAGCATATAACCCGGCGCGCTTCGCTTTGCCACCATCAGTATAGCCGCCAAAATAATGAAAAAAACGTTGGCAATGATACCACCCCCGCCCCCATTTTCCGACCATCAGAAATGAGAAAATTATTTTCCACCTACTTGGCCCGTTAAGCGTACAAACGCTAAAACCAACCCCGTCACCCATTATCCAACCTTGAGGGTGGCTAAAAACCCACCCCGCACACATAATCCGACCTTTGCAGTGAACTTCCCGAAATAAAAATACACGTGTTTCCATTTATTCTGACCCTAGATCTTACAAAACGAATTTTATTCAGATCGGCTCACAAATAGCCATTGTCACCCGCCATTATTCTTGCCTGTGGGCGGAAATTCCACCACCGAGATATCAAATGTCTAATTATTTTCTATAATGTGTTCACAAACCGATTTTGAAGCAAATCGGATTAAAAATAGGTTTTACCATATAGAATTTTAGGACTTTTCGTGCGGATTTTCCAACATTGGAAAATCTCAAGTCTAATTATTTCGCATACTATCCTTACAAACCGAGTTTGAAGCCAAACGGATGAAAAATAGTTTTTTCCATATAGAATTTTCCGGGACTTTCCCGACTTTTCGGGCGCATTTTCCAACATCGGAAAATCTTATGTCTAATTATTTTGCTTACCATCCCCACAAACCGAGTTTGAAGTCAATCGGATGAAAAATAGTTTTTTCCATGAAGAATTTTCCGGCTATTTTCCTTGTGGGTGGATTTTCCACAATCGAAAAATCACATGTCTAATTATTTAGCATATAATCCTTACAATCCGAATTTGAAGCCAATCGGATGAAAAACAGTTTTTTCCATATGGAATTTTCCGGGAATTTCCCGACTTTTCGGGCGCATTTTCCAACATCGGAAAATCTTATGTCTAATTATTTTGAATACTATCCTTACAAACCGAGTTTGAAGTCAATCGGATCAAAAATAGTTTTTCATATAGAATTTTCCGGGTATTTTCTTTGTGGGCGGATTTTCCAACATTTGAATATCTCATGTCCAATTACTTAGCATACTATCCTTACAAACCGAATTTGAAGCCAATCGGATGAAAAATAGTTTTTTCCCTATGGAATTTTCCGGGAATTTCCCGACTTTTCGGGTGGATTTTCCAACATCGGAAAATCTCAAGTCTTATTATTCTGCTTACAATCCTCACAAACCGAGTTTGAAGTCATTCGGATGGAAAATAGTTTTTTCCATGAAGAATTTTCCGGCCATTTTCCTTGTGGGCGGATTTTCCGGAATCGGGGAAACACGTGTCCAATTATTTCGCTTACTTTAGTTACAAACCAAATTTCAAGTCAATCGGATGAAAAACAAAATTTTCCCCATAGTAGCTTTTCCGGGAGTTTTCCACCCCTTAGGGGTGGAATTTTCCAAAACCCCGCCTTAGTGCTCACTTTCAACTCATAAGGAAACTTCTGTGAAAATTTCAGCTTTCTATCTCTTACCGTTCAGGCTCTACGTTGATTGCCAATCAGACAGTCAATCAGTGAGTCAGTCAGTCAGGACAAACTCTTTTATATATAGAGAGATAGAATAATTTCGTAAAATAAAAATAATATTTTTATATTCTTAAATCTGGCCTTAAAAATTTCTTGGGGTACAAATGTAGCCCAAAAATGAATCTTAAGTTGAATTTTTGTTCATATTTCAAAGCATATTTTGTGAAAACGTAATCAGAAGTGTCACGCAAAATTTCAGCCAACCATATTCCTAACCAAAATCAATTCTTGGTTGTCACAGAAATCTCTCTTTTTTTTTTTTTATATTTATTTTTTTTTTTTTACTTCAATAAACCTTAGTATTATATTAACATTTTATTACTCTACTAGTCCCTAATGGGCGCTCTAGAATTTAATTATATTTTTTTTTTCCTTGATCCTTTTCAGATGTATTTTTTTTTTTTTTTTTTTTTTTTTCGGAAATATTTTTCAATAAGTTTCAAAGCGCAAATTTAGCTAAATAAAAATTAAACTAAAATCTACAAGGATTTCTGTGATTCCTCCGATTATTTGTTTTCAATGTCTTGCCTTTTGACAAACGCTCGTAACCGGGGTACAATTGTACCCCAACAAAAAAAAGTAAAAAAGTAAATTTTTTAATTTTTCAGTAGCCGCTGGCTTTGACCACCAGACTGTACTACTGTCTGTTACTACTGGGCTACAATTGTTTGTAGCTGGGGTACAATTGTACCCCCAAAGACGTAAAATATAAAAAGTTGTAAATTTTTTTGCTAAAGTTAGGTTAAAAACGCTGGTAAATTCCTTCTTATTATTGATGATACTTCATACCACTGTGCATTTAGCTTCAAATGCAATAAACCCAAGCGGCCCAGTCATTGCATTGCGTTCCTCTCATTGTCATCGTCATTTACCCTGCCTTCTCCTCCTCCTCCTCCCCTACCTCGGTGCCTTCATCGTCGTTGTCATTATCATCAAGCATTGATTGTGTGAACATTGTACAATAGTTGCCATTTATGCTCTCCACCTGGAAAATGATGCCGCCGTTGATGTCGCCCTTTCCATTGCGCGCGCGTTTACCTTTTTTGGGTGGTATCAATGTTATTTGAATTGCAGACTTATCAATGATATCGATGTTGTTGTTTCTTGTTTGTCTGTTTGCTCGCCTCTTTCGTTGTGATAATGAAGTGTGTGCAAAGTCTTTAGATAATATGAAATGCATTTCTCATTTATCCTACTCTTAAAATGGCGTGACACCAACATTCACACACACATAATTAACGCACAAAACAATTCAATCAATTTCCCCACAAAACAATTTTTCAACTCATTGGCAGACGCAGACACGCAAAAAACTTTTTGCCAACTAAAACTACACAGGGAAAATCATCTTCATCTGCTGGCCACATTAAACATTGAACAGGCCATTAACAAATTAGCAAACTCTCAAGTCCCAATCCAAGTCAGTCAGGCCTGATTGTTGTTTTGGTTATTGTTTTGAGTTGAAGGAAGTGAGGACTTTGAGCAATATTTAATAATTTGCTAAGCAAAACTTTCGACAAAACCATTTGTCATTGCAAATGAATGAATCATAAGGGGGGCGGGGGGGGAGGAAATTCAATTATTTGTTACCAAATTATTAAACAACAACATGTACGAGTATGTACCTTGGGGGCGCACATTGATAAGACTTTAGAAATCACTTTAATTGTATAAGAAGTTTAAAGTTGGCTTTTGAGGAGGGATTGTGGTAAGTCAAGTAAGCCACTAATCGTTCAAGGAATATTCTTCTCAGAAAGTTAAACAATCATATTTTGGGGCTTTACTTGCTTTAACTTCATTATTTTGTTTTACTTTAGTTGAGTTTTTCTTCTTTAAAAAAACGAATGGGAACAAACTGCACAAAATCAGGAAATGAACCTTATCGTTCAAGGAATATTCTTCTCATAAAGTTCAACAATCAAATTTTAGGGCCTTACTTGCATTATCTTCATCATTTTGTTTAACTTTATTAGATTTTTTCTTATTTAAAAAAAACGAATAGAAAAAACTGTACAAAATCAGGGAATAAACCTAATCGTTCAAGGAATATTTTTTCTTATGAAGTTGTACCATCAAATTTTAAGCCCTTACTTTTATTATCTTTATCATTTTGCTCTACTTTAGTCGATTTTTTCTTATTAAAAGAAACGACTAGGAAAAACTGTACAAAATCAGGAAATGAACCTTATCGTTCAAGGAATATTCTTCTCCTGAAGTTGTACAATCAAATTATAGGGCTTTACTTTCACTATCGTCATCATTTTGTTCTACTTTATCAGATTTTTTCTTATTAAAAGTAAGGACTAGGAAAAAACTGTACAAAATCAGGAAATAAACCTTAACGTTCAAGGAATATTCTTCTCATAAAGAATACAATCAAATTTTAGGGCTGTACTTTCACTTTCTTCATCATTTGTTTCTACTTAATTAGATATTTTCTTATTAAAAGAAACGACTAGGAAAAACTGTACAAAATCAGGAAATAAACCTTATCGTTCAAGGTATATTCTTCTCATAAAGTTGTACAATCAAATTTCAGGGTCTTATTTTCATTATCTTTATCAGTTTGTTCCACTTAATTAGATGTTTTCTTATTAAAAGAAACGACTAGGAAAAACTGTACAAAATCAGGAAATGAACCTTATCGTTCAAGGAATATTATTCTTATAAAGTTGTACAATCAAATTTTAGGGTCTTATTTTCATTATCTTAACCATTTTGTTCTACTTAATTAGATTTTTTCTTATTAAAAGAAACGACTAGGAAAAACTGCACAAAATCAGGAAATAAACCTTATCGTTCAAGGAATATTCTTCTCATAAAGTTAAACAATCATATTTTATGGCTTTACTTGCATTAACTTTATCATTTTGTTTAACTTTATTAGATTTTTTCTTATTTAAAAAAACCAATAGAAAAAACTGCACAAAATCAGGAAATAAACCTGATCGTTCAAGGAATATTCTTCTTATAAAGTTGTACAATTAAATTTTAGGGTCTTTTATTCATTATCTTCATCATTTTGTTCTACTTTAGTCGATTTTTTCTTCTTTAAAAAAACGAATGGAAAAAACTGTACAAAATCAGGAAATAAACCTTATCGTTCAAGGAATATTCTTCTTATAAAGTTGTACCATCAAATTTTAAGGCCTTACTTTCATATCTTCATCATTTTGATCTACTTTAGTCGATTTTTTCTTATTAAAAGTAACGACTAGGAAAAACTGTACAAAATCAGAAAATAAACCTTATCGTTCAAGGAATATTCTTCTCATAAAGTTGTACAATCAAATTTCAGGGTCTTATTTTCATTATCTTTATCAGTTTGTTCCACTTAATTAGATCTTTTCTTATTAAAAGAAACGACTAGGAAAAACTGTACAAAATCAGGAAATAAACCTTATCGTTCAAGGAATATTCTTCTCATAAAGTTGTACCATCAAATTTAAGGGTCTTAGTTTCATTATCTTCATCATTTTGTTCTACTTTATTCGATTTTTTCTTATTAAAAGAAACGACTAGGAAAAACTGTACAAAATCAGGAAATAAACCTTATCGTTCAAGGAATATTCTTCTTATAAAGTAGTAGAATCAAATTTTAAGGTCTTACTTTCATTATCTTACTTTACTTTATTCAATTTTCTTTCTTATTTAAAGAAATGGCTGAGAAAAATCGTACAAAATCAGTATCGCGTCTACTTTTTAGCCCCTAATCGTTCAAGGAATATTTTTGTCATAAAGTTGTACAATCAAATTTTAAGTCCTTAATTTCATTATCTTTATCATTTGTTCTACTTTATTTGATTTTTGCTTATTTATAAAAACGGCTGAGAAAAACTGTAGAAAATCAGTATTAAATTTGCTTTTAAGCCCCTAATCGTTCAAGGAATATTCTTCTCCTAAAGTTGTACAATCAAATTTTAGGGCTTTACTTTCACTATCTTCATCATTTTGTTCTACTTTACTCGATTTTTTCTTATTAAAAGAAACGAATAGGAAAAACTATACAAAATCAGTATCAGAATTAATATCAACCAATTTTATCTTATTTCAAAATTTTTCTGGTTTTTAAAACACAAAGATTTCGGCTTTATAGACTTTTACTATAAATATTTATAGACTTTTCCAGCCTGGGAGTTGATTTTCCGGAATTAAAAAATTATTGTAAATAAATTGAGAGATCGGATCGGTGCAAAAAAAGTCTTAGTAAGAAAAACTTTTTTGTTTTCAGTAATAACGTTCTTAAACTCAGTAACTATGAATATTATATGCTTTTAAACAGTTCTACAAAATTTGGTTAAGATCGGATGACTATATCTTATAGCTGCTATATGAACGATCGGACGGAAAATGGGTATTAGTAAGAAAAACTTTTTTGCTTTTAATAATAGCGTTCTTAAACTCAGTAACTATGAATATTATATGCTTTCAAACAGTTTTATAAAATTTGGTTAATATCGGATGACTATATCTATTAATATGAAAATTTTTTTTCTTTATATTAAAAGCGTTCTTAAACTCAGTAACTAACTCCCTCAGTTTTAAAGCTATCTTGACCAAACTTTGCAAAAAGTCCTTAAATATAAATAGGCTGCACATTTGTCGGAATCGGCCGGATCGGATCACTATATCATATAGCTGCCTTAGGAACGATCGGTCCAAAAACTAGTTCTAGTGAGAAAAACTTTTTTCTTTTCCATCGTAGCGTCACTAATCTTGGTATATGTTAGTTTTATATGCTTCCATATAATTCTGGAAAAATGTATCAAAATCGGATCACTATAGCATATAGCTGCCATAGGAATGATCGGTCGAAAAATAAGTCTTTGTGAGAAAATTTTTTTTGGTTTCCATCGAAGCGTCTCCAATAGTAGTATATATTTATTTTATATGTTTTCACACAATTCTGGAAATATTTATCAAAATAGGATGACTATAGCATATAGCTGCCATATAAACGGTCGCTCCAAAAACTAGTTTTAGTGAGAAAAACTTTTTTGTTATCCATCGTAGCATCACCAATCGTGGTTTATATAAGTTTTATATGCTTCCACATAATTCTGGAAAAATTTATAAAAATCGGATGACTATAGCATATAGCTGCCATATAAACGGTCGGTCCAAAAACTAGTTCTAGTGAGAAAAACATTTTTGTTTTTTATCATAGCGTCACCAATCGTAGTATTTATTAGTTTTATATACTTTCACACAATTCTGGAAAAATTTATCAAAATCGGATGACTATATCATATAGCTGCCATATAAACGGTCGTTCAAAAACTAGTTCTAGTGAGAAAAACTTTTTTGTTTTCCATCGTAGCGTCACCAATCGTGGTATATATAAGTTTTATATACTTCCACACAATTCTGGAAAAATTTATCAAAATCGGATGACTATAGCATATAGCTGCCATATAAACGGTCGCTCCAAAAACTAGTTTTAGTGAGAAAAACTTTTTTGTTTTCCATTGTAGGATCACCAATCGTGGTATATATAAGTTTTCTATGCTTCCACATAATTCTCGAAAAATTGATGGAAATAGGATGACTAAAGCATATAGCTGCCATAGGAGGGATCGGTCTAAAAACTGGTTCTAGTGAGACAATTTTTTCTGTCATCAAACTGCAAGGGTATTTTAAACATCGGCGTAGCCAATTTTAGCCTTCTATTTTTAATCATAGTAAGCCAAGACAAGTTTTTCGTTTCATAAAGCAAGGCCAGATAGTTCAAATTTCTCAGTTGCAGTTTTGCCCTCGTCGTGTGAGGATGGATTTTTGTTTATTGATTTTCTTTATTTATTTTTTAATTTTTTGAAGTTGGATATTTGCTGGGTTCTCTTACCTTGGCTTTACCTCTTCAATACGAAAGCTGACGGAAGCAATTAGCTTGCTTGCAGCATATTTTTTTCTTATTGTTTTTGTTTGTTTTAAAGAAATCAAAGGATTTCAAACAACCCGGTGTAGAAGTGACCACTGTGACATTTAATGTCTACACATTATAAGCGGCATTCTTCATTTTGTGCCATATCATTCCTTATCCAACTCACATGTCAATAAATGAAACTGAAAGAGTTCCTCCTTGTTTTTTTTCTTTCTTCTTAAAATTGCACTCAAATGGTCGAGAGTGTGTGTGTGTGCACATGAGACTTATATTAAATCATTGTTGTGTCATTTTATTAAATATTAAAACATTCTACTTTAAGTAATTGCCCTGGCTTAGTAGGAAAAGCCGAGTGAAAGTGCCAGAGAGTGACGTTTTATTGTTGTGTATTTTTAATAGTCCCCCACCCCCTCCCTCCCCACCGCACTCTTCTAACCATTTACTAGCTGCTTTTAGTGGCTGTTGTTATTTTTATTTATTTACGATTTCAACTAAACACACATACAGGATATGCGAGGACACGACTCCGGACGCAGCAGTCCGGGACTCCCAGGCTGCTGTCAAGGCGCCAAGATTCGGGGAGAGGGGACTGATGGGGAAGTGAAGTGGATAGCCGGGGTTTGCCTCATTTTCCTCTGGTGCGTGTGTTTTATCTATTGTCCTTTTAATTTCAATTCTCATGTGGGTTTTACGCTTAGTGCACATTATTCATTTATGTTGCCCCCTCCCTTTCTTCCTAGCCCCTCGCGTGTGTGTGCTCTGAGCTAATTTTTGTATTTTTTTTTTTTTTACCGTTACCGCTGATCGCTAATCTTATGTTAATTTATCATACACACAGCGATGTGTGTGTGTGTGTGTGTGTGTCTTGGCTGTCAGCTGTTGGCATTTGAAACGCGCCGCACACGTCAAGAGGGGCGATTGAGGCGGAGAGAGCGGGGGAAAAACATAAGCAAAACACGCAGACCATTGCTACCCAACTAATTTATCATAGCGCTTAGCTCCCAAAGCGTTCCTTACAAGCTCACTTTGCATAGGCGTAGCCTCAGACTAAGGGGAGAATTGATATTTCAATTTCACTTTAAATGGCTCAAATAATATAAATAAATGATATTTTTTGGGCATAAACTCTTCTTATAAATTTATTTGCTCCAAATTTAACTTTCACGCATATTTTTGGCCCCTAAAACGACCTACCAGGATTCACTTGGTCAAGAATAGAGCCCTGCACAAGCTTAAAATGCCTAAAAACTAAATTTTTAAAAAATATTTTACACGCCTGTAAAAAAACAAAATTTTACAATTTATTTTACACGCCTGTTAAATATAATATAAATAATTTGAGCTGCATTCTGTAAAAAAAAGCGAACAAAATGTTGCACAAAACATTTAACACGCCTGTAAAAAAATATTATAAATAATTTGTGCTGCTTTCTGTTTACACCAAATATTTTACACGCCTCTAAAATATAATATAAATAATTTGTGCTGCCTTCTGTAAAAAAATGCGAAAAACAATTTTTCCAAATAATATTTTACACGCCTGTAAAATATAATATAAATAATTTTAGTTGAATTCTGTAAGAAAAAGCGAACAACAATTTTCCAAATAATATTTTACACAAAAAAACGAAAAAAATGTGGACAAATCATTTTTACACGCCTGTTAAAAATATTATAAATAATTTGTGCTGCCTTCTGTTTGCACAAAATATTTTACACGCCTCTAAAATAAAATATAAATAATTTGAGCTGCCTTCTGTAAAAAGATCGAAAAAATATCTTACACGCCTGTAAAAAAGAATTTTCTATAAAATATTCTTATATTCCTGTAAAAAATACTATAAATAATTAGAGCTGCCTTCTGTAAAAAAACGCGAAAAAAAATTTTCCAAATAATATTTTACACGCCTGCAAAAAGAATTTTTTTTAAATGTTTTGCACGCCTGTAAAATATATAAATAATATAAATAATTTGAGCTGCATTCGAAAAAAAATGTTGCACAAAACATTTTACACGCCTGTTAAAAATATTATAAATAATTAGTGCTGCCTTCTGTTTGCACAAAATATTTTGCACGCCAGTAAAATATAATATAAATAATTTTAGCTTGTAAAAAAAAGCGAAATTTTTTTTTAAAATACTTTTACACGCCTGTAAAAAAAAATGTTTACAAAATATTTTACACGCCTGTAAAATATAATATAAATAATTTGAGTTGAATTCTGTAAGAAAAAGCGAAAGAAATGTGCAAAAAAATTTTACACGCCTGTATAAAGAATTTTATTACAAAATATTTTACACGCCTGTTAAATATAATGTAAATAATTTGAGCTGCATTCTGTAAAAAATGAAAAAAAAAATATGTTGCACAAAACATTTTACACGCCTGTTAAAAATATTATATGTAATTAGTGCTGCCTTCTGTTTGTGACACAAAATATTTTACACGCCAGTAAAATAAATAATTTTAGCTGCCTTTTGTAAAATAAGCGAAACATTTTTTTTAAAACAATTTTACACGCCTGTAAAAAGAATTTTATTATAAAATATTTTACACGCCAGTTAAATATAATGTAAATAATTTGAGCTGCCTTCCGTAAAAAAGCGAACTAAAAAAAAAAAAAAAATTGTACACTCGTGTTAAACAAATTTTACTAAATATTTTAAAGGCTTGTAAAAAAACAAACTACAATTTTCCAAAAAAAATTGTACACTTCTGTTAAACAAATTTTACTAAATATTTTACAGGCGTGTAAAAATAGCGAACTAAAATTAAAAAAAAAAATGTTATACTCCTGTTAAACAAATTTTACTTAATATTTTACAGGCTTGTTAATAAAAAAGCGAACTTAAATTTTCCAAAAAATTTTACACGCCTGTTAAACAAATTTTTACTAAATATTTACGGCGTGTAAATAAAAAAAAGCGACAAAATTTTCAAAAAAAATTGTACACTCCTGTTAAACAAATTTTACTAAATATTTTACAGGCGTGTAAAAAAAGCGAACTAAAATTAAAAAAAAATGTACACTCCTGTTAAACAAATTTTACTAAATATTTTACAGGCTTGTTAATAAAAAAAGCGAACTTAAATTTTCCAAAAAATTTTACACTCCTGTTAAACAAATTTTACTAAATATTTTACAGGCGTGTAAAGAAAAGCGAACTAAAATTTTAAAAAATTTTACACTCCCGTTAAACAAATTTTACTAAATATTGTACAGGCTTGTTAAAAAAAAAAGCGAACTTAAATTTTCCAAATAAATTTTACACTCCTGTTAAACAAATTTTACTAAATATTTTACAAGCGTGTATAAAAGGCGAACTAAAATTTTCCAAAAAAAATTGTACACTCCTGTTAAACAAATTTTACTAAATATTTTACAGGCGTGTAAAATATTTTCTGAAAAATTTTATTTTTATTTTTATTAATTTATTTTTTACGGAGGCAGCTCAAATTATTTATCACGCCTGTAAAAGCAATCGTGTAGCTTTTTTAAAAAAAACCCCATTCAACTACTCCACTGCCTGCTATTACACACACACACATACTCGCAATATACCCCTCCGTCCCCTCCACTTAGTAGGTGACTAAACTTTGTTTGCCCAAAAAATGAAATGGAAAAATAAGAAAAGAAAATGGTTTCATTTACATATGACGGCGATTTGTGTGCGACCAGACGACAAGTATGTGGTACGTGGACCTTGATGTTGATGATGATGATGTCCTTTGGCACACACTCCGTCTCCGTTCGCGCTCCCTTCATGCAAATCGAAACGGCTTTCGCATTTTTGTTTGAGGGACATGCAAATGAAAGAGCTCCTCCGCTTGTCGTGTAAAGATGTCAATGCCAAATGGTGGGGGTATTCAATCTACATGTTCTCCGGGGTTTTCAATTTTTAATTGCTGTTTCTTGCCGAGAATAAAGAAAATTAATCAATCCAGACAAATGATTAATGAATTTAGTTTATTTAACCATAAATTAAAAGTCATAAATAAAATTAAATTCATTTTAAATCAAATAATTGTGTATTGTCAGGCCTCAGGTATATGGTAAGAAGCATAAGCCGAGTACCCATAATATTTTATGATTTTCTTTTTTTTTTTTTAAATAGCCCACATAAAATGCGCGCATGTGTGCGTTTGTGTGTGTGAAAAATCAATTAAAACTTTTAATTGAAAGATTTAAGTGAAATGAAATTCGCCCATTCAAACTCAACACTCGACTCAGTTCAGTTCAGTTCAGCTCAATTCCCTGGTTGCTGATGATGATGATTTTCTCAAGCGCTAAACTAACTTTCTTCCAAATACGAAATAGTGTCCACAAAACGACAGGGTGGGTTATCGGCTGTTGTTGGCCAGCAGAATTCTAATGAAATAAATCAAAAATACCCAAAGTTGACAGTTAAGAGGGTGAAAACGGAATGACAACTGATTACCTAATTTAATTAACTCTGAAATGTAAATAATTTTACATATTATAATCTCAAGCGTTTTGTGTGTGTGTGTCATAAATATTTGATTTTAGGCTGTAAAAGACAAATAATAATCAAAAATGCTCTTAACCGCAAATGAAGCTAAATTCAAACAAAATTTTCGAACAAGAATTTAAATACAAATTATATTTGAGAGTTAATTAAAATGTGTTAAACATAAATTTCCATATTTGTGTTTATATTAAGGATTATATTTGCACTAATTGAGATGTTTTGAAAGAAGAAAAGGCATTATGAAAATTTAAACCACAAATAAATTGAATAAATCTAAAGTAAGAAAATTTGATTAACACACACAAGATAAAAGAAGTAAGGCAGTTAATATACACGCTATACCTGCCAAAGTTTGTATATAACTGATAATTATTAATGTGTGGATGCACACTGACTATAAAATGCTGCCCATCACATTTGCGGCTAGTGCTCGACAAATTTTATTAAATATTTTACAGGCGTGTAAAAAAAGCGAACTAAAATTAAAAAAAATTGTACACTCCTGTTAACTAAATATTTTACAGGCGTGTAAAATATTTTCTGAAAAATTTTATTTTATTAATTTATTTTTTATTAATTTATTTTCTACGGAAGGCAGCTTTTTACTAAATATTTTACAGGCGTGTGAAATATTTTCTGAAAAAATTTTATTTTTATAAATTTATTTTTTACGGAAGGCAGCTCAAATCATCTGATCGGTAAACGAAGTATAGTGGATCAAAAAATTATGATGAGTTCTAATAATCTCTAGAAAGTCTGAAAAAACTATTTTCAAAAATCACCTATTATTCAGAACCGGAAACAGGGCTCTTACCATTTTTAGCTTAATCCACCAAACTGAACGAAAACCGCTTTAAAAACTAAATTCTAAACCGAACCGGTTGTTGAAATCTTCTATGAACAACTTTAGTCTTGAGCGGTTAGCATACCCATTTCACACATAAAAGCATGTTTAAATATTTTTCTTATACGGAAAAAGAAAAAATTTCAAAAACTTAAAAAAAAAATGTGTGTAAATACGCACGTGCACATGCATAAAAAGTAACAGGGTAATGATTTGAGGCTAAGGTAAGGCAGCTAAAGATTTTGGTAAGCTGCATTCTCCATATTTTTCTTATAAATACCTAAAAACTAAATTTTTCCAAAATATTTTACACGCCTGTAAAAAAAAACAAAATTTTACAAACTATTTTACACGCCTGTTAAATATAATATAAATAATTTGAGCTGCATTCTGTAAAAAAAAAACGAAAAAAATGTTTCACAAAACATTTCACACGCCTTTAAAAAAATATAAATAATTTGTGCTGCCTTCTGTTTGCCTCTAAAATATAATATAAATAACTTGAGCTGCCTTCTGTAAAAAAAAGCGAAAAAACAATTTTCCAAATAATATTTTACACGCCTGTAAAAAGAATTTTATTGCAAAATATTTTATACGCCTGTTAAATATAACTAAATTTTTACAAAATATTTTACACGCCTGTAAAAAAACAAAATTTTACAAACTATTTTACACGCCTGTTAAATATGATATAAATAATTTGAGCTGCATTCTGTAAAACAAAGCGAAAAAAATGTTGCACAAAACATTTAACACGCCTGTAAAAAATATTATAAATAATTTGTGCTGCCTTCTGTTTGCCTCTAAAATATAAAATAAATAACTTGAGCTGCCTTCTAGGTAAAAAAGCGAAAAACAATTTTCCAAATAATATTTTACACGCCTGTAAAAAAGAATTTTATTACAAAATATTTTACACGCCTGTTAAATATAACTAAATTTTACAAAATTTTTAATGTAAAAAACGCTCTTAAATATAATATAAATAATTTGATGTAAAACAAAAAATGTTGCACAAAACATTTAAAAATAATAAATTTTTTGCAAAATATTTTACACGCCTGTTAAATATAATGTTAATATTTTGAGCTGCATTCTGTAAAAAATGCAAAAAAATAGGTTGCACAAAACATTTTACACGCTTGTTAAAAATATTATATGTAATTAGTGCTGCCTTCTGTTTGCACGAAATATTTTACGCGCCAGTAAAAATAAATAATTTTAGCTACCTTTTGTAAAAAAAAAGCGAAAATTGTTTTTTGAGAAAACAAAAGAATTTTTTACAAAATATTTTACACGCTTTTTAAATACAGTTTAAATAATTTTAGCTGCCTTCTGTAAAAAACGAACTAAAATTAAAAAAAATAATTTGAGCTACACTCCTGTTAAAAAAAGCGAACTAAAATTTTATTAAAAAGGAACCAAAAAAAAAATTTTACACTCCTGTTAAACAAATTTTACTAAATATTTTACAGGCGTGTAAAAAAAGCGAACTAAAATTTTCAAAAAAAAAAATTGTACACTCCTGTTAAAAAAATTTACTAAATATTTTACAGGCGTGAAAAAAAAAGCGCGAACTAAAATTTTAAAAAAAAATTGTACACTCCTGGTAAACAAATTTTACTAAATTTTTTACAGGCGTGTAAAAAAGCGAACTAAAATTTAAAAAAAAAATGTACACTCCTGTTAAACAAATTTTACTAAATATTTTACAGGCGTGTAAAAAAAGCAAACTAAAATTCCTATTAAAAATAAATCACCTAAAAAATCACAAAAAATCACCTATTATTCAGAACCGGAAACTGGGCTCTTACCATTTTTAGCTTAATCCACCAAAACTGAACGAAAACCGCTTTAAAAACTAAGTTCTAAACCGGAACCGGTTGTTGAAATCTTCTGTGAACCACTTTACCAAAACGGTCTTTAGTCTCGAGCGTGTTTAAATATTTTTCTTATACGGAAAAAGGAAAAATTTAAAAAACTTAAAAAAAAATGTGTGTAAATACGCACGTGCACATACATAAAAAGTGACAGGGTAATGATTTGAGGCCTGAATTCTCTCTTTTTCTCTCTGGCTCTGGTTCCCTAATAAACTGTAGCTCTTTTACAATGCGGGGCAAACAAATAAATACATAATAAAAAAAAAATTTGAATTTGAAAAAAAATATACTTGACTTAAATTATGGCCATTGCCTCTTTCGCTCTTACCACCTTCTGCCAACATTGCACTTTCTGTACACCTGAAAAGTTTTTGCAACGCCTTGAAGTGGCTTAATCATCAACACGCTAAACATTTTTAACTCAAATTGGTGTTGCAAAACTCTGTCAATAACTTGCGGCAGATTGCTGCTGCTGCCGCTGCTGCTGGTTAAGGGTCTAATTGCTGTGAATGCAACGCCAAGTTTTGTGTGCTAAAAGTAGTATCTCAGGGATGCCACTTTGAAACCGAAAAGTAGCGAGTTGTGAAAATTAAAATGAGCTCAGAGTAAGCACCGCAGATGTTTCGTATAGTTTATAAATTGTGGCGGTTGTAATGGTAAGGGAAATGGGAATATTCATGGGTCAGCTGGCCACATGGCAGGAGATCTTGCTCGCTCCTCTCTCTCTCTCTTACTAAATGATAAGAATCAAGAGCAAAACCAGGCATAATAATGTGTGTAGAATAGAAAGATATTTGTACCAAAACAAAACAGGGGTGGAAAGGGAAAACAAAAAAAAAATAAAAATAAAATACAAAATTGTAAAGGAAAAAAAAAACGAAAAGCCAGCCATGCCTTGGCACGCTTGGCTGGATAGAAGTTTCAGTACACTTAGAGATGTAAGCGTGACTTTAGCCTAATCGAAATCGAATAATGGCTTATCCAAAATAGTGCTAGGGTTCTTCAAATAGCGTTTACTTCTGTATTTCCCCGAAAACAATCTCATTTATGATGCTTCAATATGGAACCAGTCAAATGTCTACTTTCATAATACCAACTGACTTCTTGCTTAAATATAACACTTAACCACGTTCGAACCACCTTTTTATCTATATAAATATATATTTATATATATATATATATACTTCGATATTGTCAAACTACACTTTGATTTTCAATGGCTTTGACAAAAATTTTTTGAAATAGGTAATTTTGCTGTTCGACTAGTCGAACACAGCGGCGTTAAATAGGTTAATTGATTCCTTTCTTTGTTTTGATTTCACTAACTGAACTTTTAATTTAAAAATTTAAAAAATAAATCTTCCCTTTAATCAATAAGTAATTTGACTTTCTTAATGTAGCAACATTCATTAGCCACCCTGTAAATGCGGCCTGCATTGCTTATCATAAGCCTATCCTTTCCATCTAGTCACGTTTCCATCTCTAATCACACCGTCTCAGGTAGTGGCAAGAGGTCACAGGCCAGCACAAACTCGCAAACAACAGAAGGAGATAGAGAGTGTGCGACAGAGAGAGAGAGAGAGAGATATAGGGGTTTCAGGTAGCGGCTAGGACCACACCAGTTCAGCTACATTCATCGTCTGTGTTTCGCTTTTCATGTCCAATTGCCGTTGGCAATATTTGTAGGCAACAAAAATATATTACAAAAAAAAAATGAAAGAACTTGTTCCAGTGCAAACATTTGTGTACTTATGAGAGTGTGTGATAATTTTGGTTTAATTTTTCAAGTGCAAGCGGCAGGTTGCTGCGGGTCCTGCCATTCGTTCAGGTCCGAGTCCCTTTTATGTTTGTGTTTGGTCATTTTTGATAACCACATGTTCAAAAAAAAAAAAAAAAAAAAAAAAAACCAACAAAATTTGAAAGTACTTGAGCACATTAATTGCTTTTTTTGAAATTTTTTTTTTTGGGTTTCTATTTGGAAAAAGTAATCAGAGGAAAGTTTATCTCTTTTAGTATTTACCGCAGTCGGAAATCCCTTCAATTTGGGCTACGAACTGCAATTCCATTCAACATATTTTCCAGATATTGCCTAAAAATTTTGTAGTTATTTTTTAATATATCGTTGATGAATAATTTAAAACCTTCTTACTAAAATTTTAACTGGTTTAAACCAGTAAAACATCTAACTCTTTATAACCAACTCAACACACGACATATTAGGCTGAGTTCACACAGTTCGACGACCATATTTTGTCTAGTTTTCATTGTAAATAGTTTGTCATTTGACATTCAAAACTATACAACATGAAGGCTAACTAGATTATCATGTCTCATGCGTCGAACAATGTATACCCAGCCTTAGGATCAATAGTCTTAATAATATCTAAGTTAGAATTCTGAACCACTTTAAGCCAGCTAAATCTGAGTCGGAAACGGTCATGCAACTCTTTTGAATCACTTTTTTTCAACTGATTCGGAATCAGTCTAGAACCAATCTAAGCACCGAATTTTACATTTTACTTAAATAGTTTCTGAGGGGTGACTCTGAACCACATTTTAAATCTAAATCGGATACGGATAAGTTCCAAGTAAAACAACTCAAATATTAAATTTTAAAATGTCTTGCTCAATTTTATCAACCTAAATACCGAATTAACTAATAAGATATGGCTCTAAACCACTTTTAGAATAATTTTGTGAACTGGTTCGGAACCAGTGAAATATTTTACTTCATATTTCCAAACAAAAAACCAAATTAAAGAATTCTTAGAAATATCTTTTTCCATTTTTATCAACCTACATACCGCATTATCATATAAGATATGGTTTTGAACCACTTTTGGAACAATTTTGTGAACTGGTTCGGAACCTGTGAAATATTTTACTTCATATTTCCAAGCAAAAACCAAATTGTAAAATTCTTAGAAATATGTTTTTCCATTTATATCAACCTACATACCGCATTATCATATAGGATATGGTTCTGAACCACTTTTGGAGCCATTTTGTAAACTGGTTCATAACCGATCTTGAACCAATAATACATCTAACTTCATATTACCAACCGAAGAACCGAATTTTAAATTCGTTGGTCAAATAGTTTCTAAAATATGGCTCTGAACCATTTTTTAAACCAGTTCACACTGGTTCCGAACCGAATAATGGCTCTGAACCATTTTTTAAACCAGTTCACACTGGTTCCGAACCAGTATTGAAGTGTGGAAATATCTTACTGCATTTTATCAACTTACATACCGCATTATCTTACAAGATATGGCTCTGAACCAATTTTGGAACCATTTTTGTGAACTGGTTCGGAACCAGTGAAATATTTAACTCCATATTACCAACCAAAATACCAAATTTTAAATTCATAGGTCAAATAATTTCTGAAATATGGCTCTGAACCATTTTTTAAACCAGTTAACACTGGTTCCGAACCAAATAATCTTTGAAAAATGGCTCTGAACCATTTTTTAAACCGGTTCACACTGGTTCCGAACCTGACTTAAAGCGTGGAAATATCTTACTTAATTTTATCATCCTACATAGCGAATAAACTTATAAGATGTGACTCTGAACCAATTTTGGAACAATTTTGTGAACTGGTTCGGAACCAGTGAAATATTTAACTCCATATTACCAACCAAAATACCAAATTTTAAATTCATAGGTCAAATAATTTCTGAAATTTGGCTCTGAAACATTTTTTAAACCGGTTCACACTGGTTCCGAACCAAAATTGAATCGTGAAAGTAACTTACTCCATTTAATCAACCTACATACTGAATTAACTTATAAGATATTGGCTCTGAAGCACTTTTTGAAAAAATTTGATGAACTGGTTCGGAACCAGTGAAATATTTAACTCCATATTATCAACCAAAATACCAAATTTTGAACTGATAGGTCAACTTATTTCTGAAATATGGCTCTGAACCACTTTAAAACCATCTTACATGGGTTCGAAACCGAATTTTTAATTCCATACACTAGTTTATAGCTTTGATTTTTGAACGGATTGTTGTTGCTGCCCCCTTTCGTTTGATTTTTGGTACAAAGTTCAATTCCGCCTTCAATTTCGGCATTTTATTCCATAACTCTTCATCCAAATGTCTTTCAGTTTTTTTTAGTAAAGAAAATACTTGTCGCTTGATTTAGAGTTACACAACAGACAAGTAGTTCATGTTGAAATCTGAATATGTAGTTCAGCAATTGCATTGCTTCCATTTTGAAGACAACTTTTTTGTTGATGTACTTGATATGTCATTTTTTTTTTTCAGCCAAATCCCATCAGCAAGTACATTCCCCTGGCGGCTGCCAAAGCACTGACACTGTGCACAGGTTTCCCTTCTTTAATTCCATGTCTAACTCTAAAATTTTGGTTTTAGTCTTGACAATTGGATTCCTTTTGACAAGTGTTTGGCGGTGTTTGCAGGAATGCACACACACCTAGCCACCCACAATTGTATATGTATATGTATATGTGTGTTGCAGTATGTCAACCCGTCAAGTTAACTGAAACCGGGACGAGACGTTTCACTTTGTAAGCCAAGCTTTACATTTGTTGCGAGTGCTCGGTGTGTGTGTGTGTGTGTGTGTGCGTTTTTTATGGAGCAAATCATATTTTCATATACATATAAACATATGTTAAACTTTTTCTGTGTGTGTGTGTGTGTTTTTTTTCCACCCACATCGTTTCACTCCAACTCGTTCGTTTGGCTTTGCTTGTGGATGCTGTGTTGTGGGTTTAGCTGTCCAAATTGGCTTGTGGTATTTTATATTTATTTCTTTTGCTTATGTGAAAATTTAATCCCTGAGACGAGTTGATCGTAGAACAACGAGCGGTGGTTCCCTTTTTCCACATCTTTTTATTTTGTTTTCGTTATGTCAGCTTAGCTAAGTCAAGTTTTGTCACTTTCAGCTTTTAATTGTCCGATTAACTGTCTGTTTTCATTTTGCAATCAACTGTACGGGTATAGAAATATTATTTAAGATGACATTTTAGGTGAAAAATAGTGAGGAACAGGAAAAAACGTGGGTTTAAAATTTAGTTACAGACGCTTTCTTTGACTCCTGATTTAGCAAAATATTTCAGCATTGTTTTCCAACACTATTTAAGAACACTATTTTCCAGCACAGTTTTTAACATTGGAAAATTGGTTTCCAACTCTGTTTTTCATCATTGATTCCCAACATTATTTCTAACACTGTTTTTCCAACACTGTTTTCCAACATTCTTCTTAAATATTGTTCTTCAACACTGTTTTCCTACACTGTTTTTGAACTATGTTTTCCAAAACTGTTCTCCCACTTCTTCTTAAACAATGTTTTCCAACACTCTATTTTGAAAATTGTTTTCCAACTCTGTTTTTCCTCTTTTTTTCAACCTTGTTTTCCAGCACTATTTTCCAACACTGTTTTTAAACTTTGTTTTCCAATACTGTTTTCCAACTTCTTCTTAAACAATGTTTTTTAACTCTATTTTCCAACATTGTATCCAACACTGTATCCAACACTGTTTTCAACACTCTTTTTTGGACATTGTTCACAACACTTTTTTTCAATTTTTTAATTTTTTTTTAACTTTGTTTTCCAACACTGTTTTTCAACTTTTTTTCACAAACTGTTCCACCATTTATTCCAACACTATTTTCCAAAACTCTTTTTTGGACATTGTCTTTCCAACACTGTTTTTCACCTTTTCTTTTAAACATTGTTTTCCACACTTTTTCCTTTGTTTTCCAACTTACTGTTTTTAACACTTTTTTTTTCAACTTGTTTTCAACTTTTTATTTTTTTAAACATTGTTTTCCAGCACTATTTTCCAACACTGTTTTTTAACTTTGTTTTCCAATACTGTTTTCCAACTTCTTCTTAAACAATGTTTTTCAACACTATTTTCCAACATTGTTTCCAACATTGTTTTCCAATACTTTTTTCCAACACTCTTATTTGGACATTGTTCTACAACACTTTTTTTCAACATTGTTTTTCAACTTTTGTTTTTTGAACTTTGTTTTCCAATATTGTTTTTCAACTTTTTCTTGAACAATGTGTTCCACCATTATATTCCAACACTATTTCCAACACTGTTTTCCAACACTCTTTTTTGGACATTGTCTTCCAACACTGTTTTTCACCTTTTCTTTTAAACATTGTTTTCCAGCACTATTTTCCAACACTTTTTTTTAACTTTGTGTTTCCAATACTGTTTTCCAACTTCTTCTTAAACAATGTTTTTCAACACTATTTTCTAACATTGTTTTCCAACACTGTTTTTAAACTTTGTTTTCCAATACTGTTTTCCAACTTCTTCTTGAACCACGTTTTCCACCACTATTTTCCAACACTGTTTCCGACACTCTTTTTTGGACATTGTCTTCCAACACTGTTTTTCAATTTTTTTTTAAACATTGTTTTCCAGCACTATTTTCCAACACTGTTTTTTAACTTTGTTTTCCAATACTGTTTTCCAACTTCTTCTCAAACAATGTTTTACAACACTATTTTCCAACATTGTTTCCAACACTGTTTTCCAATGCTTTTTTCCAACACTCTGTTTTTCAACATTGTTTTCAAACACTATTTTCCAACACTGTTTTTGAACTTTGTTTTCCAATACTGTTTTCCAACTTCTTCTTGAACAATGTTTTCCACCACCATTTTCCAACACTGTTTTCCAACACTCTTTTTTGGACATTGTCTTCCAACACAGTTTTTTGGACATTGTCTTCCAACACAGTTTTTCTATTTTTTGAACATTGTTTTCCAGCACTATTTTCCAAAACTGTTTTTAAACTTTGTTTTCCAATACTGTTTTCCAACTTCTTCTGAAACAATGTTTTTCAACACTATTTTCCAACATTGTTTCCAACACTGTTTTCCAATGCTTTTTTCCAACACTCTGATTTGGACATTGTTTTACCACACTTTTTTTCAACATTGTTTTCCAGCAGTATTTTCCAACAATGTTTTTGAACTTTGTTTTCCAATACTGTTTTTCAACTTCTTCTTAAACATTGTTTACCAACACTCTTTTTTGAACATTGTTTTCGAAGACTGCTTTTCTACATTGTTTTCCAACACTGTTTTGTGAACTTTGTTTTCCAACACTGTTTTCCAACACTTATTTCCAACACTATTTTTAAATTTTTATAAAAAAAAACGATATATCACAATCGGTTTATTTAACCTATTTATTCAGTTGAGCTTTGAACCTCTAGCTGAAACTTTATGTTAAATTTTGTGCCACCTTCTTTACAACTTTTAACGTTTGTTTTTTTTAACAATTGTTTAATTATGCCCCATATTTTGTTTTTATCTTTACAGGTAAGCCGCAGGCAGCTTTTGGATTAAATTCGATATATGCTTACTTGCATAATGAATGTACAATATATATAAATATATATATACAGTATAGCAGCATATCTGTTCATCAAACACATGATGCTTTTTTGCACTCTTCGGCCATGTAAACCATGTAAACATTTTTTTAAATTTGAATTACGTGCTTTGGCTGTTAAGTAAGTATTTTTGGGGAGGGCTTTTGGTGGGGTATTGAAAAGTAGCTACGAAAAATATTTTCAAATGAGCCAACGAAAAACTTTCACTTGACAGCAAAGAAAAGAAGCTAAAGCTGAAGCTAAGGCAAAAGCAACAAGCCCCTAAAGTGTGGGGGAGGGGGAGGGGAGGGGGCATGAGTGAGTGTGTAGAGAGCAGCTCATGAGATTTTCACAGAGCGCCCGAGGACCTCTTAAAATATACTTGTACTTTGGATGGGAGACGGTGAGGGGGGTGAGGGGGGGCAGCTGGTTAGTCTTTTGATGGCAATGCCGCTGGCACTTGAGAATTTGAGCAGCGAAGAAAAATTACAAAATTTATTAAAGTGTTACTTGCACACAAACACACGCAAATACACACACACCGACACGAATGAATGATACAAATCAGCTGGGCTTAGCCCAGGGAACAGGGCTATATCTATATATATATATGTACATCACATGTAATTGACTTGGAAATCTAAGACAAATGTGCAAAAAATGAAAAAAGACAACACGTACACACACGCGTGGTCGTTTATAAGTATGTGTGTGTGTGTGTGTGTGTGGCGCCATTTTTGCCGCCTTTAAACAAATTACAAGATTTGCTGTCGCCGCTGCAGGCGCCCAACAAGTTGAGATGTTTTCTTAGATATCGATTCAGGGGATGATTTTAACCCACCACCAACAATAATAATGGAACCACAGCCCAGCAGCCCTCCTTCTCTGTACTTCAGCCATATTAACCCTCTAAAAGCGACTGCTGCTGCTGCTGCATTGTGCAAATCAAGGACACAAAGTCTAAGAAAACTGAATGCGCCACAAGCTGATTGTGCAGATGTTGTCAATTATTTTCAAATTCAAGCTATACTGTAAGCAGTGAATCACCTACACAAAATGCCAAATGTTTTAAGCTCTGCGTTTTATTGTTGATATTGATCTTTAGTCTTGACTAGCCAGAGATCTTCAATGAGTGTTGATTTGTAGCTTCTTCAACGAGTTAAAATACACAAAAGTTATGAACAGAACTAAAGCGGCACAAAAAAACACACACAGCTTAAATTATGTGGTCATTTTATTTTATGATTTGCTCTCTTTCAATATTAAGGAAAAAATTAAAAAGTAGAGAAAGCCTTCGATTGTGGTGCATTAGCCAACAATCGATACTATCGATAGTTCTTATGGACTCTTCTTAAAGTACCATACTCACCCCAATGACTTATACCGTATAAAATTATCAGATGGGAATTGTATATATCAGCCATTAAAAGTATCAGTTAGAGATGTGCGCGATTCGTGTTTGTTTTTCGTTATTCTCAAATATTAATTTCGTGCTTGTTCGTGCCGGTTCGTGCTTTTAACTTTTATATATACTCTTATTAATGAAAAAATGACAGAAAAAGTTGAAAATGAATTAGATTCATATTGAAAATGTGATAAATATTTGATGATAGCAAAACTTGTGTGTAAAGTTTTGTATCAAAATTGATTTCGTGGACAATTTCAAGGATTCTGCATTGGAGTTGAGAATCTAGTTCATTTCAATGACCTAGTTCATTAATTCATTTTTTGATGAGCTATTCATTTCCGAGTTATAGTTCATTTTTTTAAAAATATAGTTCATTTTGGAAACTATAGTTTATTCTGTGAACTATAGTTCATTTTTGTAAACTTTTGTTCGTTTTTAAAACTACATTTTATGTTATTAACCAATTCTGCAGCAAACTTACCTTTTCAATTTTCATTTGATTATTAAACGTTTCTAAAACGAATGGTTTTCCATGAAAAAGTGAATTATAGTTCATAAAATGAACTAAAGTTAAAAAAATGAAATATAGTTCAAATGAATAGTTCATAAAATGAATAGTTCAAAAAATTAACTATAGTTCAAACACTGAGACCTAGTTCATTAGTTCATTTAAATGAATAGTTCATTCTAACTAGTTCATAAAACCTGAGGCTATATTGTAATCTGTTAAATTTTGGAATATTGTCACTTAAAAATGGTTTTAATTTTACCCATAAAAAACCAAATACTTCTATTTAAATTAAATTTTAACCACTTTCGCACGGGACATGTCGCACGGGACATTTTTTTCCATCATAATAATTATGTTATTTCATTTACTCTTTTGACCTAATTATATCTAAAACAAGCTTAGTAAAAATGTTTTCAAGTTAAACGAAGATTTCAATGTATTTATTTTTACATAATAACAAAAAAAACAACAAAATTTGTTTTCAAAATTATTGAGAGCTCCTTTTCACCTTTTCTCTTCATAATTAAAAATGATGATTTTAATATTTAAAAATAAAAAAAGTAAAAAAAAAATTTTACAGTTAGGATGTCGCACGGGACCAACATTATATAAGTACCTAGATCACAAATCATTTAATTTTCAGCAAGGTTTTTTTATTTGAATGGTATAAAAAAACTGAGGGATGCAACGAACTAAACCGTACCGAACCGCAAATTCGTGCTTGTACAACGAACTAAAAGCCGCAAAAGAAAACGATTCGGTTTGGTTCATTTTATCGACGATTTTTATGAAGTAAAGTGCCTACCTTCAGACAAAGATATTTGTAAATTTAGAAATTTTAAATTTGGAAAATCAACTACACGAAAAAACCTTAAATCGCTTTAGCTGTTCCCTTTTATACCAAATGAGTTTTTTGAGCCTGTGGAAGAAATTTATGCATCTATGCACGCACCTTTCACAATGTACAGTTTTTTTATGCCACTTTTGCATTTTTTCCTGGGAAGTTTCAGTTTGAATAGTGTGAGTATTTAGCTGAGTATGTGGCACATTATACTGAGTATTCTTCAGTTTGTATAGTGTGAGTATTCAGCTGAGTATGTGGCACATTATACTGAATATTCTTCAGTTGGCACTGCCAACTTGGCAGTGTTATTCCACCTTAATTTCACTTAAGCAAAGGGTTTACTTTATACTGCACTATTTAGGATTTTTTGTTAGTGTTCATTGCGGTTGAGGAACCAATCTAACATAATATTCGTGAATTGGATCTTCCCAAACCAACATAGTGTCCACAATGTTCGCACGTAAGCAACCGCCTCAGCTTTCTTAAAGCCCTGAGTTTCACCATTTTGCAACTTGTACACCAATTCACTAAAGGTCCGGCTTGAAGGACCAAATTGGAATTTTTTCAAACCCCTTTAAGTTGCAGCTTTCTAACTCTTACCGTTTAGGCTGTGCGTTGATTTACCCATAACCTTTTTTTTTATAAGTAGAAATTACAATTAATGGATTTATTTATGAGGTGGCTAAAAACATTAGGAATACAGAAATATTTATTAAAACCAGGAAATAATATCGTAACCGGAACCGTTAACCGAAATAAACCGTTTAAAGCCAGGTACCGGTATCGAAACCGGAACCGATATTACAATTTTTTGAGAACCGAAAACCATTAACCGTTATAATAGGAACCGAAAAAACCGGAACCATACCGAAACGCTAATACCGGTATTGTTTCGGTTTCTTATTATTTATTTTATTGATTTAGATTTAGAAAAAAATTTCTAATGAACGGAAATACTTTTCTTTGGTAAATATAATCTCTGTAATTAAATGTAATGTAATGTAAATGTTCCCTTAAATATAGAAATGCTAGAAATTTGATAAACTACATTTTAGAAATGATGTATCTGGATTTTAATCCAATCTCGTCTTATACTATGGGTTCAAATCTATTAAAATCGGTAAAGCTTTGTTTTTTGACGGAGATTCGGCAGAGATACGCTAAAAAGAGCGGATTATTTCGAACCATTATTAAGAAATATTTTTTTCAGTTTTATGAGAAAAAGGCGATATTTTAAAAAACCTTTTTTGGTGGCATATTACGTTCATTATTATTATTATTTTTTTTTTTTTTTGATATCTTCAACAAATTTATATTTTAAATATTACAAAGAATTATCTTGTATAAACAACTAAGTACCGTAACGGAACCAAAAATAAAAACAAAAAAATAGAACCTTTAACGTACGGAACCGGTATTGGAACCGATATTCGTTTCGGGATTAATCCCTGATTTAAATGTATATAGAATGAAGAAGATTAGGATTTTGAATATTTTTTTTCACGTAATTAGTAACAAATTTTTTTATTCATATTGTGTTTACGACATTTCTAACATACTATTTGAAATTCACCATAAAAAAGATGTCAGCAATCCAATCCAAGTTATGAACCAAAGTTCGAATCAAAACCTCTGGTTATAGAGATGGGCGCGTGTCCAATATTTTCAATACGACACGACTCCAACACGAATCTTTTTTATTTAAAAATTTTTAAAAAACACCAAAACGAAAATTATTTTTTTTGTTTTTTATTTTTTTTTTTCTCTTGACTTACTGTATTGATTAATTATTTTCAAAAAGTATCAGATTGAGTTTTCTGTTCGTTCGTGTTTAAAGGATTACAACTCACTATGCCTCGTTTTCGTCCTTCTTTGAAAAAAAAATTTTTTTTTTTTTTTTTTTTTTTAGAATTTTAGGGATTTTTTAGCTTTGGTTATGACCTTGACACCATATACAAAGATTTTACTTTAATCAGTTTTATTTACGGTTGTATTAAAGCAATTTTGTGGCAGTGCGTGAGTGAAAAGATCCTTTTCTAGTTTCGACACAAATAGTGTGTTGGTAAGACAAAATGTTTTGAGCACGTTTTCCATTAAAAACGTACCAAACTAAATGAAGCTGATGTGAGATTAGATCCCTTGGCATTTTTTTTTTTTTGATGTAGTTGACTGAATTTGTGAAAGAAGAACGAACTAAACCACTGGACCATTTCGGTTTAGGGCATCTAAGAAAAATGTGAAATGCGTCGCAAAAGTACCAGAAGCATTTGCAGGGGTGGGTGGGTTGGTTTGTTTTGGCTGCAATTCATGACGGGGTTGATTTCTTTTTAGACGACCTTAATGCCAACGGCTGGCCGATTGAAAATGAATGAAATTTTATACACGAGTACAATCTAAATGAATGAATGAATGAATGAGTGTCGGCCACCACCACCACCCCCTCAATGGTGCCTGAAGCGCGTACCCAATATGTTGCCCATTTCTTCAAAACAGGACTTCATTACACTCGCCCCGCCGCACGCTCCCTGGAAACCAAAACAAAAAAAAAAAAACAATCGATGTCGATGCCGGCTAATGCGAAATTTGTATGCAGGCCAAACAGCGAGAGCCATTTCTTTTGTTTTGTACATTTTTTTTGTGTGTGTGTTCCCGACTAGGGCAATTGGCGCAAAAAGAAATAACAATCAAATTAAATGGCTTCCAGGAGTCAGGCCTCAGGAAATTAGGAATGCTCCAATATTGCCTACGAACTGGCCCCTGGACCATTTACTTGGGTTGCGTTTTAACACTTTCAGTGTATAAATTTCGTTTCGTTTCGTTTTTTTTTTTTTTATTGACTTAATTTGTTGGGCGTGAAAAAAAAATAATAATAAACTTCTTCTTGGCTCAGCGGCAAGCAGATATCTGAATTTACAATCGTGGCATATAAAAAAAAAAGGGGTGAAGAGTCAACACGAATATCGTCATATCATTTGAATAAAAAACTAATTTTAAAATGTCATAAAACACACCCTACTTTTTCACTCATAATATAAATTACTTGGCAACATGTCAAGACTTTTAACTCGCACGTCAATCTTATCAGTGTGATTAACTAACTTTGTACCCTTATAGAAAAAGAGGGGAAGTCCCTCTTTCCATTTATTCAATGAAATAACAGTGTGTTTAGTTATTGGAGTGAAAGATAACATATTATAGGTTAAACTTTGTACATTTAGGACCAAAATTTCATCAAATGTGATCTACTTAGGACCGATTTCTCATCTTCTACATTGAACTATTTGTCCCATAAAGTTTATCTGACATATAGTAGCTATATAGTAGATGAGAAATCGGCCCTTAGTATATATCATCTTACCTATTCATTTTGTGCAGAAGTTTGTAACGCAAAGAAATATTCATTTTTCATTTTTGACGTCGGGGTCACCAATTTCTGTATTGCTAAATTTCTTATGAAAAAATTTCGACTTACTTTATATTATTTATAAAATAACTAGAAACAAAAACTGCTTAATTTACATGGTATTTACCTTTTGACGTCGGGGTCACCAATTTCAGTAATTGCTAAATTTCTATATGAAAAAACTTTCGACTTACTTAACAGTCTATTATATTCTATAAAATTGCTAAAGAAAACAAAAACTACTTAATTTACATGGTATTTACCTTTTGACGTCGGGGTCACCAATTTTTATATTTGCTTAATTTCTATATGAAAAAATTTCGACTTACTTAACAGTCTATTATATTCTATAAAATTGCTAAAGAAAACAAAAACTACTTAATTTACATGGTATTTACCTTTTGACGTCGGGGTCACCAATTTTAATATTTGCTTAATTTCTATATGAAAAAATTTCGACTTACTTAACAGTCTATTATATTCTATAAAATTGCTAAAGAAAACAAAAACTACTTAATTTACATGGTATTTACCTTTTGACGTCGGGGTCACCAATTTTTATATTTGCTTAATTTCTATATGAAAAATTTCAACTTACTTAACAGTCAATTATATTCTATAAAATTGCTAAAGAAAACAAAAACTACTTAATTTACATGGTATTTACATTTTTGACGTCGGGGTCACCAAATTTTGATTTTTATATGAAAAATTTCATTATATATATATATAAATATATATATATCTATATTCTTGATCAAGACGACAAGCTGAGTACATTGTGTTTTTTACTACCCCAGCTAGTCTCTCAGTAAGCTTCTTTTAGTCTTCTTTTTAGTGTACGCTGCTAAACTTCCGAACCGTCTGGATCGGCTTACTATATCTTATAGCTATCATAAGACCAATAGTTTAAAAAACTTTTTTGTTTCCATGTTAACGATCTTAAATTCTGGAATTATAATTTTTATGTGCTTCTAAACGTATCTGCAAAATTTGGTCAAAATCGGATGACTATATCCTATAGCTGCCATAGGACCAATCGGTCAGAAAATAGGATTTGATAGAAAAAACTTTTTTGTGTCCTAATAAAAGTTCTAGAATTTATCGATTATGATTATTATGTGCTTTAAGACAGATCTGCCAAATTTGGTCAAAATCGGATGACTATATCCTATAGCCGACATAGGACCAATCAGTCAGAAAATAGGTTTTGGATAGAAGAAACAAGTTTGTTTCCATGTAAACATTCGTAAACTCAGCAATTATGCTTATTATGTGCTTTTAAAACATATCTAGAAAATTTGATCAAAATCGGATTACTATATCCTATAACCGATCGGCTAGAAAATGGGCTTTGGTTAGAAAAAAACTTTTTGTTGCCCTGTAAAAGTTCTTAAACTCAGCTATTATGATTATTATGTACTTTTAAACAGATCTGCAAAATTTGGTCAGAATCGGCTGACTATATCCTATAGCTGTCATTGGACCAAACGGTCAAAATATGGGTTTTGGTTAGAAAAATTTTGTTTCTCTGTAAAAGTTCTAAAATTCAACAATTATGATTATTTATGCATTTTAAACATATTTGCAAAATTCAGAATCGGCTGACTATATCCTATAGCTTTCAAAGGACTAATCGGTCAGAAAATAGGTTTTGGTAGAAAAACCTTTTTTGTGTCCTAATAAAATTTCTAATATTTATCAATTATAATTTTTTATGTGCTTTTAAATATATCTTTTAAATTTGGTCAAAATCGGATTACTATATCCTATAGCTGACATAGGACCAATCGGTCGAAAATTGGTTTTTAGAAAAACTTTTTTGTTTCAAAGTCTGGTTTATATATGTTTAAACCGTTTGTTTTTTATATCGAGAAACTATATCCTATATCGTTTTAAAATTGAGTTTCAGTAGGAAAAACTTTTTTTTTTTTTTTTTAAATTTAAAATTTATCAAAATCGGATATCTATATTCTATAGACAACACCAGTTAAAGCGAGCTTCTGCAGATTTGCCTTCTCGTTCTGTTTGTTAACTAACCTATGACAACTTTTTCAATCAAATTTCCTCAATTCTTGATGAATATGTGTGTCTCTGTTTTTTTTTGTTTTTTTGGTAAACATTTCTATCAACAAATTGGCCAAGTTCGAGACAGCTTGGCTCATTGCTAAATGTGTGTTAATGCCATTGTGATAAGCCAAAATCTATGATAAGCCACCAGCACTCTAATTTATTTATTGAAATGTAGAGCACCTAGATAAGGTGCTATCTATGTTTGTGTATGTATTAATAAATCAATAGTAAAAATTTTGACAACCGGCATTAAATTTTCCTGCCATCAGAATTTAAGAACTTTTCTATAAACGGCCTCACATGTGTGGTTGGCTTTTAAAATTTTTTTTTTTTGTTGGTGCATATCTTAAATTTTTTATCTTTCCTTTTTTTTTTTTTGTGAGAAAGAAAAATGCGATTTTTATGCGTACAAAATTACAAAAGGCAGCTGGCTGGGTTCGTCTCCTTCCTCGATGTGGTTGTCAGCTTGCCATCAAAAAAAAAAAAACTGACTGCCTGTTGTCTGAGGGGGGGTCTATGGGGTCTGTGGCTGCTGTCTTCCTTCTTCTTCTCTAGGTACCAGCGTAAGGCAATAGACACACGAAGTTGGGGAGTATTGTTGTCATATGAAGGGCGGCGGCCTGAGACATTTGAGATGAGCTGAAGAAATGAAGAAAAATCGCATTATTATGGCATGCGTTTAATTTTGCTACACACACACACATATACACAGACAGACGCGTGATTGTTCTGCGTTGATTGCGTTCAAGTGGCCGGGGCCAAACCTCTACCCCAGTTCCGTAAAGAAGCGAACTGGTCTGAATGCTGCTTCATTATGCTCGACATGCTCACTCGTTGGCCCCAGCCAGTATGATTTGCTTTGGCATTCATTTATTTATTTTGCATTTCCCATACACTTTACCCCCGGTTGTTGTAATTTGGCTTAGTGATGAAAGCTGCAAATTGTTTAAATAAAATATACAGCTTGTTTAAAAACTTTACATAATTTTCGCTCCCCCGTCGAAACCTCTTCGGGGTCACCAAGAACCTTCTCAGTCTGATCATGTAAATAAAACTTTTGGTTTGATTTTTTTACACTCACAAAAGGTAAATGTAGTACATTTTAACCAATTTTTTATTTTTCGCGTCGGGGTCACCAATAAGTGCTAAAGAAAACAAAAAATTACTTCATTTGTGTAGTATTTACCATTTGACGTCGGGGTCACCAATTTCAGTAATTGCTAAATTTCTATTTGGAAAATTTTCGACTTACTAAACAGTCAATTTATTCTCAAAAACTACTTAATTTACATAGTATTTACCTTTTGACGTCGGGGTCACCAATTTCAGTAATTGCTAAATTTCTATATGAAAAAATTTCGACTTACTTAACAGCTTATATTCTATAAAATTGCTAAAGAAAACAAAAACTACTTAATTTGTGTAGTATTTCCATTTTGACGTCGGGGTCACCAATTTTTATATTTGCTTATTTTCTATATGAAAAATTTCAACTTACTTAACAGTCAATTAATTGCTATAAAAGTGATATACAAAACAAAAACTACTTAATTCACATGGTATTTACATTTTGACGTCGGGGTCACCAATTTTTATATTTGCTTAATTTCTATATGAAAAATTTCAACTTACTTAACAGTCAATTATATGCTATAAAAGCGCTAAAAAAAAACAAAAAGTAATTGATTATCATGGTATTTACGTTTTGACGTCGGGGTCACCAATTTTTATATTTGCTAAATTTCTATATAAAAAATTTATTTCAAACTATTGACTTTTATTTTTTTTCTTAACAGTCAATTTTAATTGCTACTAAAGTGCTAAAGAAAGCAAAACTACTAATTCACATGGTATTTACATTTTGACGTCGGGGTCACCAATTTTATATTTTCTTAATTTCTATATGAAAAATTTCAACTTACTTAACAGTCAATTATATTCTACAAATTTGCTAAAGAAAACAAAAACTACTTAATTCACATAGTATTTACATTTTGACGTCGGGGTCACCAATTTTTATATTTGCTTAATTTCTATATGAAAAAATTTCGACTTACTTAACAGTCAATTATATTCTATAAAATTGCTAAAGAAAACAAAAACTACCTAAATTACATGGTATTTACATTTTGACGTCGGGGTCACCAATTTTTATATTTGCTTAATTTCTATATGTTTTTAATTTTAAACAGTGTATACCTACTTTGAGTTTCTTAACAGTCAATTAATTGCTACTAAAGTGCTAAAGAAAACTAAAACTACTTAATTCACATGGTATTTACATTTTGACGTCGGGGTCACCAATTTTTATATTTGCTTAATTACTATATGAACAAATTTTGACTTACTTAACAGTCAATTATATTCTATAAAATTGCTAAAGAAAACAAATACTACTTAATTTACATGGTATTTACCTATTGACGTCGGGGTCACCAATTTTTATATTTGCTAAATTTCTATATGAAAAAATTTCGACTTACTTAACAGTCAATTATATGCTATAAAAGCGCTAAAGAAGACAAAAAGTAATTAATTAACATGGTATTTACGTTTTGACGTCGGGGTCACCAATTTTTATATTTTATATTTATTTTCAAACAGTGTATACCAACTTCGACTTACTAAACAGTCAATTATATGCTTGTGTTACTTTTTTCCTTTTTAAATGTATTTTGCATTTAATTTTCTATGAGTGTGCCTCACACGTGCGTTTGAGTGTGTGAGTGTATATTTTGCACTTTCCCTTTTCATATGGGGGCTTCCCCCTTTGTGTTCGTGTTGTTTTTTAAACAAAACTTTGAAATAGAAACTGACAGGGTGCAGAAGATGAAGTGGAGACTGCTGTTGTTGCCTAGGGGGTGATGACTTGATGAAGATCATTAAACGGTGTGTCTAGACTTTATTTGGTTGTACATTGATTGACAGCTGCCCGCCCCCACCCCTCACACAATAGCTGCAGCTGTTGCCTACTTTTGGGGTTAGCAAAAAGGGGAAAAATATGGCTTTTTATAGAGCTACCCACGCACTCACTATTTTTTGTCATACATTTTTGTGCCTACTCCCCAACCTGATGGGCCGAATTCACACTTCCTGTGCGCGCTGATGTCGTTTTTATTTTCGTCCCTCAAATATTGCGACAGTTAATAATAAACGCACCGAGTTTTCGTCCTTATTTTATGCCCATAAACCGAGGTGGAAAAAAAATATAACAAAAATGTGGGTTGAATACAAAAAAAAAAAGGTTGACTAAATTTATACAGCACATTTCATGCGATCAACACATAAATATTATTATATTGTGTGTATTTATGCGAATATGTATACATATATATGCGTATGTCTATATATATAAATATTGTTGACTGGCGGTTTCATTTGGGTTTGTTTGTGGGGGGGGAGGACGAATCATGTCAGGCAGGCAATTTATTTTGGCATTCATCATTAAAAACGATTTTTATGCGTACTATAACACACTAGTTCTTTGGTTTTGCAAAGCATTTATAGAAAAGGTTAGAAACTATTAAGGGATTAGGCAAAGAACGTAAAAAAAGTAGTTAGGAAGTAGAAACTTCCTGAAAGAATAAAAGAAAGTGGGAAGGAAAAAAAGACAGAGACATTGAAGAAGAAAAAACAGAAGAATTGCATAGAAGAAATAACAAAGTAAGAAGAGACTAAGAGAAGAAAGAAAAAAAAATGGAGAAAAACATTGGAAAAAAGAATTTAAGTAAAGACTAAAGAATGAAAACGAAGAATGAGCTTAATATAAAAGAAAGAAAAGCCAAAGAAACAATTAACTTGTAAGAAGGAGGCTTAAAGAAAAACTGAGTGAAAGAACTACGAAGAAGTAACAGAGCGGTACCCCCTGTACCTTTGATTTGGTATAAACATACACTCATTTACACACGCTGCCATGGCCTACGACGCCGCAGCCGCTACGCTGGCCCCTTCCTTCTACCTGTTGGATGGCTGAAAAGCATTTTACTTACAAAACTTCTGTGTTTTTTAACCGATCTTTTTTTTTATACCCTTGCAGAGGGTATATTAAAATTGTCACAATGTTTGTAATGCAGTAAAGGAAGCATTTCCGACCACATAAAGTATATATATTCTTGATCATTTCCGTCTGTCCGTCCGTCCGTCCGTCGTCCGTCTGTTTCTATGCTATCTCCTTCCTCAGTTTTGAAGCTATCTTGACCAAAGTTTGCAAAAGGTCTTAAAATACAAATACGCTGCACATTTGTCGGAATCGGCCGGATCGGATGACTATATCATATAGCTGCCATAGGAACGATCGGTCCAAAAACTAGTTCTAGTGAGAAAAACTTTTTTGTTTTCCATCGAAGCATCACCAATCGTAGTATATATTATTTATATATGTTTCCACACAATTCCGAAAAAATTTATCAAAATCGGATGACTATAGCATATAGCTGCCATATAAACGGTCGGTCCAAAAACTAGTTCTAGTGGGAAAAACTTTTTTGTTTTCCATCGTAGCGTCACCAATCGTGGTATATATAAGTTTTATATGCTTCCACACAATTCTGGAAAAATTTATAAAAATCGGATGACTATAGCATATAGCTGCCATATAAACGGTCGGTCCAAAAACTAGTTCTAGTGGGAAAAATTTTTTTGTTTTCCATGGTAGCGTCACCAATCGTGGTATATATTAGTTTTATATGATTTCACACAATTCTGGAAAAATTGATCAAAATCGGATGACTATAGCATATAGCTGCCATATAAACGATCGGTCCAAAAACTAGTTCTAGTGGGAAAACTTTTTTGTTTTCCATCGTAGCGTCACCAATCGTGGTATATATTAGTTTTATATGATTCCACACAATTCTGGAAAAATTTATCAAAATCGGATGACTATAGCATATAGCTGCCATATAAACGATCGGTCCAAAAACTAGTTCTAGTGAGAAAAACTTTTTTGTTTTCCATGGTAGCGTCACCAATCGTGGTATATATTAGTTTTATATGATTTCACACAACTCTGGAAAAATTGATCAAAATCGGATGACTATAGCATATAGCTGCCATAGGAACGATCGGTCCAAAAACTAGTTCTAGTGGGATAAACTTTTTTGTTTTCTATCGTAGCGTCACCAATCGTGTTTAATATGAGTTTTATATGCTTCTACACAATTCTGGAAAAATTTATCAAAATCGGATGACTATAGCATATAGCTGCCATATAAACGGTCGGTCCAAAAACTAGTTCTAGTGAGAAAAACTTTTTTGTTTTCCATGGTAGCGGCACCAAACGTGGTATATATTAGTTTTATATGCTTCCACACATATCTGGAAAAATGTATCAAAATCGGATGACTATAGCATATAGCTGCCATAGGAACGATCGGTCTAAAAACAAATTCTTTTGTTTTGTTTCCTTTCGAAAACTGCAAGGGCCACCATTTTCCCTCATGCAATTAACTAATAACACGCTAAATCATACGTTTGACATAATTCCTTCATATACGTTCGATATAACATAATCTACCACCTTCCATCACCCTTTCATTAGCCCATCTGCTGCATTCATCCATCTAGCTCTGGCACCCTTTTGTGTGTGTGTGTGTGTGTGTGTGTGTGTTGGCACATGACATTTTGCAGTGTTGATGCCTTGTGTCTTCATTTCGCCTTGAGCCATATTAAACGCTGTCAAGCAGGTGTGGGTGAAGCAGCAGAAGGGTTTTTCGTTGATATTGAAGAGCTTGTGGTTTTTGTTTTTTTTCCTTTTCTCTTTCGGTGGCACAAAATGCGTGTTGCATACATAAATTCGATGAGCTTGCTGCTGCTGCTGCTGCACCAAAATAAATCGTCGACAGACAACATGGAAATGACCGTCAAAGCGTCAGACTAACAAACAAAGGGGGAAAATTCATGCAATGCCATTGGCTTTTCTATAACCCTCCATACAATTGCGGCAAACCTGACAAAATGGTTGGGGACAAGAAAAAGCGGAAAAGCAAAATCAATTTGAATCGATAAACCACAAACAGAGTGGGTCGTCTCCTGAAGGCGGTCCCCCCCCCCCCCCCCCCTCCCCCAGAAAGAACCGAACGAAAACGGAAGCTCAAGTTCAACACAATAACGGGAGGTTACACTCACACACTCACACACGTGAGTTTGATTTAGCTGGAGTTTCGTTTCTTTTTATGAGGTTTCATCTGTGTGTGTGTGTGTGTGTGTGTGTGGCACATTAATACAAATGACTGTCACATGAGCGTCATAAAAATGATGAAGAGGCATCCAACGGTTAAGGCAGCAAACAGCAAAAAGGCGGCTGATCGAGCTTGAAAGCTAAAAACCGGATGAGGTAAAATGCGAATGAAAGAAAAAATCGTAATCTTTGAGATCTAGAGATGACTTGGCTAGAAAATTGGCCTTTATAGTGGGATATATTGTATTCAAACGGTAAAGTTGGCTAATTACTGTACATATTGGCGTCAATAGCTGACAAAGACGATCGATTGTGTAAAGGCTTTTTTTCAGGGCCTGCATATTGAAAAGACTCGGAACCAGAAAAAAAATTATTTACAGACATGTAAATCAAGAGAAAAATATATTTTTTTCTACTTAATTTTAGGCGAGGGAACAATTTAAGCTGCCTTCTGTAAAAAAAAATTTAAAACAATTTTTTTTAAAAAAATTTTTACAGGCGTGTAAAATATTTTTTGGTTTCGCCTTAATATCATTTGTATTGGTGTGTACGGTGCCTTCTGTAAAAAAATGCAAAACAACTTTTTTTTATAAAATATTTTACAGGCGTGTAAGGGTTTTGGAGCCAACTGAATCACTTCTGATTGGAAAAGGTTTTAGTTTAAAAAATTACTTAATTCTACTTTTAAGAATTATTATTCTATCGTAAGATAACAAAACGATTCTAATCGATTTTTGATGCACGTATAAAATAAAGTGGTGATTTGAAAAAAATACATATAATACCGAGGAGGGCCTAAAATTGAACTGATTTGATTGAAAATAAAGGCAAACATGATTTTATATCTCAGATTCCAAACCTCGTTTGTCGACTGCACTAGAATACACAAACACATGTCGCACAAGCGGACTGTCATGTACACACTAACACAAATGAGAGAAAGAAAAAATATTACAAATTATTTTACACGACTGTAAAAAACAATTTGGCGTGTAAAATGTTTTTTGATTTTTTTCATTTCATTTGTATGTATGTAAAAAATATTTTACACGCCTGTAAAATATTTTGTAAAAAAGAATTGTTTCAAAAAATGTACACCAATTCAAATGTAAAAAAAAAATAAAAAAAATTACACGTCTGTAAAATGAAAGAAAAAAAAATATTTCAAATTATTTTACACGACTGTAAAAAACAATTTGGCGTGTAAAATTTTATTTTTTGATTTTTTTCATTTCATTTGTATGTATGTAAAATATATTTTACACGCCTGTAAAATATTTTGTGAAAAAGAATTGTATCAAAAAATGTACACCAATTCAAATGTACAAAAATTACACGTCTGTAAAATATTTTGTGGACAAAAATTGTTTCAAATTTGTACACCAAGTCAAATGTAAAAAAATAAAAAAAATTACCGTCTGTAAAAAAGAAAAAATATTACAAATTATTTTACCGACTGTAAAATTTGTGTTTTGATTTTTTTCATTTCATTTGTATGTATGTAAAAATATTTTACAAGCCTGTAAAATATTTTGTGAAAAAGAATTGTATCAAAAATGTGAACCAATTCAAATGTAAAAAAAAATAAATATATTACACGTCTGTAAAATGAAAAAAAATTTATCAATTTTCGACTGTAAAAAAAATTGTTAAAATTTTTATTTTTTTCATTTCATTTGTTTTGTAGTAAAATTTAAGCTGTAAATTTTTGTGTAAAGAATTGTATCAAAATTGTACACCATAAATTAATATAAACTTTACTGTTTTTTTCTTTTTGTATTGTATAAAATATTTACACGCCTGTAAAATATTTTGTAAAAAGAACTCTTTAAAAAAATGTACACCAATTCAAATGTAAAAAAAAAAAAAAAAAATTACACGTCTGTAAAATATTTTGGTGGCAAAAATTGTATCAAAAATTTTTACTCCAATTCAAATGAAATAAATAAAAAAAAATTTACACATCTGTAAAATATTTTGTAGAACATAATTTTGAATAGTTTCTTTACATAAGGTGGCTTAAATTATTCACATGCATGCAAATAACATGCGTTTCCTAAAGGAAAAATTTTTAATTTTCAGCAGTAAAAATTATTTCTTATTTTTTACAGTTTGTATATTTTACTCTGTATTAATAATAAGTCGCCTGTAAAATATTTTGTGAAAAAGAATTGTATCAAAAAATGTACACCAATTCAAATGTAAAAAAAATATTAAAAAATTACACGTCTGTAAAATATTTTGTGGACAAAAATTGCATCAACAATTTTTTTCAAACATTTTTTTTTGATTTTTTTCTTTTATTTTTGTTGTATGTAAAAATATTTTACACGCCTGTAAAATATTTTTGTAAAAAGAATTGTATCAAAAAATGTACACCAATTCAAATGTAAAAAAAAATATAAAAAAATTACACGTCTGTAAAATATTTTGTGGACAAAAATAGTTTCAAAAATTTTTACACCAATTCAAATGAAATAAAAAAAAACTGTAAAAAACAATTTGTTCACCAAATATTTTACAGGCGTGTACATTTTTTTTTTTTTTTTTTTTTTTTAATTTCAGTTTGTATGTAAAAAATATTTTATACGCCTGTAAAATATATTGTGAAAAAGAATTGTATCAAAAAAACGTACACCAATTCAAATGTAAAAAAAAAATAAAAAAATTACACGTCTGTAAAATATTTTGTGGACAAAAATTGTATCACAAATTTTTACACCAATTCAAATGAAATAAAAAAAATTGAAAAAAAAAAACAATTTGTTCACAAAAATATTTTACAGGCGTGAAACATTTTTATTTTTTTTTTTTCATTTCATTTGTGTGTATGTAAAAAAATATTTTATACGCCTGTAAAATATTTTGTGAAAAAGGAATTGTATCAAAAAATGTACAAGAATTCAATTAACAAAAAAACTTAAAAAAATTACAAATCTGTAAAAAAAAAATTTTTTGATTTTTTTCATTTCATTTTTATGTATGTACAAAATATTTTATACGCCTGTAAAATATTTTGTGAAAAAGAATGGTATCAAAAAATGTACACGAATTCAATTAACAAAAAAAAAAAAAATTACACATCTGTAAAAATTTTTTTTGATTTTTTTTCATTTCATTTGTATGTATGTAAAAAAAATATTTTATACGCCCGTAAAATATTTTGTGGAAAAAATTGTATCAAAAAATGTACACGAATTCAAATTAACAAAAAAAAAAAAAATTACACATCTGTAAAATTTTTTTTTTTTGGAATATAATTTTTAACATTTTCTTTACAGAAGGTGGCTTAAATTATTCACACGCATGCAAATAACATGCGTTTCCTAAAGGAACAATTTTTAATTTACAAGAGTAAAAATTATTTTTTATTTTTTACAGTTTGTATATTTTACTCTGTGTTTATTTTAATCTGTTTTATAATCCGTAACCGTTTTTGAGCTTTAAGTGGATTTTCTATATATTATCAGACCACAAAAGCTTCTCACCTTGCTCACAGTGTCATCGCTAGTTGGTAATAAGCGGAAACAAGAGTTCAGTGTTATGTCACTCCCCCTTTTGTCATTCTTCCTTCTCGTGGCCATTCCGCAAACCCATTGAAATTGAAAGTTTAGCAACAATGGCAGAGCAATGTGGGAATCAAGGGGCGAGACTGTGACAACGCCTACGTATTTCCTTAGACATTTTGATGCTATTAATCCATCAATGAAATATGTTTTGTGTGTGTGTGGTAAAAGTTGCCTTTTGCGTCTAAATGTCATTTAGTTTGCTGGGTGGAGTTTTTGCCGTCAAATCAATTGATAGAAAACGAGAGTGCCATTGCTTGTAACTCTTAACAACAAAAACTGCAATAATCCCAACACACAAAGTTTTTTGAAGAAAAGTTGAGTACAGTTGTGTTGGCTTTTTGTGAGATTATGTAACACACACTTTGATGTGGCGGCAGCGCAACAGGCAAATGTTGCCAAAAATTGAGATTGCCGGAGATGACTCCGTGGTAAGCTTTGGAGTGAGTTGATTATCCTGGCTTTTGCTTTTCGTCTTTTCGTCCCATTTTATATGGCCTTTTACTTAGTTTACTTAGGGCCAGAGGATAAAGTGAAAACCACTTCCAACCAACCAATGCTCGCTCGCTGCTCCCCTTCTTCTAGGCGAGAATTGAAAGCGAGACGAGGCGAATCGAAATGAAACGCAACGCAAACTGTTGCCAAGCTGACAAGTTGGCTAATCTTTGTGACATGAAAGTTTGTCAACGCATGACGACCGACTGAGCGCTGACTGACAGATTTCCCCCTCGCCTGCCCCCTCATCAGTTTGGGTTTCATTTTGAATGATGGGCGAAATTGCTTGTGACTCTGCTGCCTGCCTGCCTGCCAGCTGTATTTTTTGGCAACGAAAAGCGGCCACAGAAACGCACAAGAATACAAAAACAAGGCCCAAAAAAAAAAAAAAAAAAAAATAAACCAAGTAAGAAACTTTTTTCCTGATGCGCTTTTCATACACTGAAGTTCACTTTTTGCGTTCATGGTTCATCTGGATTTTCCCTTTTTTTTCAGCCCTCAACTCTGCTGCCTGGTAGTAGGCGGAAGCCCCTCTTAATAGATTTTGGTTGCCGTTTGGCATTTGACTGATAAGTTGTTGTTGTTGTTGCTGTGTTGTCCCAGTTGTTGTGTTCATGTCGCAGCATTTTCAAGCCCTCAACGAATGTGTGTCGATATGATTGAAGTCAGCGTACAGCTCCGGGATAGCAGCGAGTGGCTTAAAGACTCTGCTGAAAGTTGGCAAACATGGCGCGCAGCATGAAAGGAAAAGTTCAAATTCTAAAACAAAGTTTGGCTTGACTTGAATTAACCAGACAGGGACCCCCCTGTAGTTCCTTACAATTGCCTATTTAATCGATATATACATGCACTCATTGAAATAGACTCAAGGTAGTTTTTTATTTTACACTTTACATTGCCTCTTTTATGTGATTCTTTGATATTCGGAAATACGAGTGGGCTGCAAAAATTTTACAATTTACTTTGCTCTATGCTTAAAAATAAGCTTTTTAGGCATTCACTTGAATAGACTCAGAGTCGGCACTTTTATTTTCTAACAAACTGAGCAAGGTAATATAAGCATTTCATTATCTTATGCAACTCTCAATTCTTTCAATATATAATCGGTCTTGTTGAAGTTCTAATAGTGTAGAAAAATAGACAAAATATTGACATATATTGAGATATATCCAGTGGGTAGCTTATGTCCCTAATGTGCTAGAGGTTATGAGTTCGATCCCGCCTCGGAACAACATCTAATTAACAAGTTTTTGATTAGAAACATCTTAAATTTTAGTACGTAAAATTCAATTTCAAAATAATGCTTAACGCTCACACAGACACAGCATACACTGCAAGCAATCGCCTGGCTAAGCGTGGCATTTCAATTAAACTAAGACGGGATTTATATGATGAAGCAAACTTCATGAAGTTTTCTTAGTAGGCGAGAGATTTATAAGTATTTCTTTACTATTCGTTTACAAGGTCTGAAAGATTTCTTCTAAATTCCACGCCTACTAAGAAAACTTCATGAAGTTTGCTTCATGGTGTAAATTCAGTATAAGTCCGTGTTTACACGATGAAGTTTGCTTCATGAAAATCTCTCTTCGATTTTGTTTTGAAGCATCTTCAAAACTTCATGAGCATTTACATGAAGAAGTTTGCATCATGAAGTTCGATTTCAATTCGCCTAAGAGCACGAGTTATCGATAAGCAAATAACCCACAAATCAACCCTGCATCAGTTCTATCGGAACAAAGCAAAGCAGAATAATCGAAAAGCTTCACGCCGCGGTAGGTCATGAAGCTTTGCCTGCTTCGGCTGCCCCTCTTCACCTCTTCCCCACAAACAAAAACTTCATGAAGAACTTCATGAAGGAAACTTCATCGTGTAAATGCGGACTTAGTAGTAGTATGTTTTAGACCACTTGATCTTTGACCTTTGGGGAGTTTTCCAACACTCTTTTTTGCTACACTCTTTTTTCAACATTGTTTTTAACAGTGTTTTTTCAACACTGTTATTTGAACATTGCCTTCCAACAGTATTTTTCAAAAGTGTTTTCCAATACTCCTTCTTAAACATAGTTTTCCAACACATTCTTTTTCCAAATTTTTTTTGCAACATTATTTTATCCAAAACTATTGTCCCAAATTATTAACCAACACTACTTTCCAACACTGTTTTTGAACTTTGTTTTGCAACACTAATTTATATCACTGTTTTTCTACATTCTTTTTCAACAGTGTTTTCCAACACATTTCTTTTAACATTGTTTTTCAACACATTCTTGGTCAACAATTGTTTTCCGACACTATTTTGCAACCCCGCTTTTTAGCTTTGTTTTCACACTTTTTTGAACATGGTTTTCCAACACTAATTTATAACACTGTTTTAAACATTGTTTTGTAACACTGTTTTTTCAACAGTGTTTTCCAATACTCCTTTTTCAACATTGTTTTCCAAAACATTCTTTTTCAACATTGTTTTCCAACAACCTATTCTTTTTCAACATTGTTTTGCAACATTATTTTCAAAAACTATTGGCCCTAACTCTTAACCAACACTACTTTCCAACACTGATTTTGAACTTTGTTTTCCGTCACTAATTTATAACACTGTTATCCTACATTCTTTTTCAACAGTGTTTTCCAACACTCTTCTTTTAACATTATTTTCCAACACTGTTTTCCAACACTATTTTGCAACCCCGTTATTTAGCTTTGTTTTCCAACACACTTTTTTGAACATGGTTTTCCAACACTAATTTATAACACTGTTTTAAACATTGTTTTGTAACACTGATCTAACCACTTGCTTTCCAACAGAATTTTTCAACAGTGTTTTCCAATACTCTTTTTTATACATTGTTTTCCAAAACATTATTTTTCAACATTGTTTTCCAACAACACATTCTTTTTCAACATTGTTTTGCAACATTATTTTCCAAAACTATTGGCCCTAACTCTTAACCAACACTGTTTTTGAACTTGGTTTTCCAACACTAATTTATAACACTGTTTTCCTACATTCTTTTTCAACAGTGTTTTCCAACACTCTTCTTTTAACATTGTTTTAGAACACATTCTGTGACAGCATTGTTTTGCAACACTGTTTTCCGACACTATTTTGCCACCCCGCTATTTAGCTTTGTTTTCCAACACACTTTTTTGAACATTGTTTTCCAACACTAATTTATAACACTGTTTTAAACATTGTTTTGTAACACTGATCTAACCACTTGCTTTCCAACGGAATTTTTTTTTCAACAGTTCCAAACACCCTCCTTTCACACTTTTTCCACACACTCAACACTTCTTTCAACATTGTTTTGCAACATTATTTTCCAACATTCCACCTAACGTTTACCAACACTGTTTTTGGAACTTTGTTTTCCAACACTAATTTAAAACACTGTTTTCCCTACATTTTTTTCAACAGTGTTTTCCAACACTATTCTTTTAACATTGTTTTAGAACACATTCTTTGTCAACATTGTTTTGCAACACTGTTTTCCGACACTATTTTGCCACCCCGCTATTTAGCTTTGTTTTCCAACACGCTTTTTTGAACATTGTTTTCCAACACTAATTTATAATACTGTTTTAAACATTGTTTTGTAACACTGATCTAACAAATTGATCATTGACCTTTGGGAAGTTTTCCAACACTGTTTTTCAACATTCTTTTTCAACGCCAGTAGCTGGTGAAGATGACGACTGTGTAAAGTTTGAATACTTTAATAAGATGATAAATTACTGGTTTGTTCATGATTGAAATTTGGCAACACAGCAAGTGAAGTTTTTTGGAAACACCTCCATTCATCATTCATATTAAACACAAATCCCCTTTAAAAAAAATTGTTCCTTCTATATATACGCATCTAAGTATATATCATTTCTGGTTCAATTTGTTGCTGCCAGCGACACATTTATCGCATAAATATTATTAATAACTTGCCACCATAAATGGCAATCGGCCAGCTGAAGGGCTGAAACAACAATCAAAGATGTTGCTAATAAGCCATATCAATATGTATTATTCATGTGTGAATGACACCCAACATCAATGTATTTGACAAACATGACATTTTCGTGGTGTTGTGTGTGTGTGTGTGTGAGTGTGGGAAGGCGCCTCTAATCGTGTCATGTACCAGAGAGAGGAGGCCAACATGGTAGGCGATTAAGATAACCAATTTCTAGTATTTTGCTCTAATGGAGCCAACATCCAAGCGTTAAGGCGCTTTTTCCCTCCTCCTTCCAATATCAATATCGAAACGATAAGGAAAACGAAAATGCCATAAAAAAGAAGCTAACGAAAAAAGAAAATCATTAATTTATTTAAATGAGCTCTACGTGTAATGACGACAGGCGGCTGATGCTCGTGCGGGTGTCAGGTGGGCGTGGCGGCCTAATTACCCCAAAGGATCTCCCTCTCCCTGTCTCTTACTTTAATATTTTTTTGTGATTTTGCTTTAATTAAATTCTGCTTTGGCATTTTTGATTGTTTGTTTTGCTCGACGCTCGCGCGACGTCGACTTGCAACAGTTTTAGCACGCACGACTGGCCATCTACGTCTTGTCTCCTCCTTTTCGGTTGCAGTCCATGGAGCACGACGGTAGCACGTGCTTAAAATTGCATTCATTCCGTATCCCCGGGATGAAGATTTGAAAGAGGGGGGGGGGGGAGGGGTTTTATTCAAAGATTTCTTTTTCTTATGGCTAGAACATCGAACATGCAGCAGCATGTGTGCGGCGCGTGCAGCTAGAGATGATACCAGTTTGGGATTCCATTAGTTGGTAAACAGGGTGACAATAAATGGTAGCGTAATGGAATTTGTTCATGATGCCCTTTTTATTTGTTAAAGAACGATGTAATCACGTCTCACTGACTGACTGAGTGATTAGCAAACTACGCACAGCCTAAACGGTAAGAGAAAAACAGAGGGGAAATGAGCTCAAATAGTGTACGAAATAGTGTAAATACTGTTTTTCTTATATGAAGTTAAATGTTCTCACTCCAAACACATTATATTTTAAATCAGGGTATCAACCGGAACCCGAACCGGAACCGTATACAGAAAAGAACCGATTGAAACTCAAAACCAGAACCATTATTGTTAATTTTTTCAGAACCGGTATTTCGGAACCTTTTTTTTTGGAACCGCATACCTAAAAGAACCGATTGAAACTCAGAACCAGAACCGTTATTATTAATTTTTTCAGAACCGGTATTTCGAAAACTTTATTTTTGGAACCGTACACCGAAAAGAACCGATTGAAACTCAGAACCAGAACCGTTATTATTAATTTTTTCAGAACCAGTATTTCGGAACCTTTATTTTTGGAACCGTATACCGAAAAGAACCGATTGAAACTCAGAACCGTTACCAGAACCGTTATTATTAATTTTTTCAGAACCGGTATTTCGGAACCTTTATTTTTGGAACCGTATACCAAAAAGAACCGATTGAAACTCAAAACCAGAACCGTTACCAGTACCGTTATTATTAATTTTTTCAGAACCGGTATTTCGAACCTTTTTGGAACCGTATACCGAAAAGAACCGATTGAAACTCAGAACCAGAACCGTTATTATTTATTTTTTCAGAACCGGAATTTCGGAACCTTTTTTTTGGAACTGTATACCGAAAAGAACCGATTGAAACTCACGAACCGTTCGACCGTTTACCTTTTTTGGAACCGTTACCACCACCTATTCGTATTTGACTTTATTTTGAACCGTAACCAGAACATCCCAGAACCGATTTATTTTCAGAACCGGAATTTCGGAACCTTTTTGGAACTGTATACCGAAAAGAACGATGAAACCGACCAGAACCGACCAGTACCGATTTTTCAGAACCGGTATTTCGAACCTTATTTTTGGAACCATACCGAAAAGAACCGAGAAACTCAGCCGAACCGTAAATTTTTCAGAACCGGTATTCGAACCATTTTTGGAACCGTATCCGAAAAGAACCGATAAACCAGAACCGTTACCAGAACCGTATATTAATTTTTCGAACCGGTATTTCGGAACCTTTATTTTTGGAACCGTATCCAAAAGAACCGATTGAAACTCAGAACCAGTACCGTTATTATTTATTTTTCAGAACCGGTATTTCGGTATCTTTTTTTGAAACCGTATACCGAAAAGAACCGATTGAAACTCAAAACCGTTTCCAGAACCGTTATTATTAATTTTTTAAGAACCGGTATTTCGGAACCTTTATTTTTGGTATACCGAAAAGAACCGATTGAAACTCAGAACCAGAACCGTTACTAGAACCGTTATTATTAATTTTTTCAGAACCGGTATATCGGAACCTTTATTTCTGGAACCGTATACCGAAAAGAACCGATTGAAACTCAGAACCAGAACCGTTATTATTAATTTTTTCAGAACCGGTATTTTGGAACCTTTATTTTTGGAACCGTTTACCGAAAAGAACCAATTGAAACTCAGAACCAGAACCGTTATTATTTATTTTTTCAGAATCGGTATTTCGGTACCTTTATTTTTGGAACCGAATTGACCGAAAAGAACCGATTGAAACTCAGAACCAGAACCACCGTTATTATTAATTTTTTCAGAACCGGTATTTCGGAACCTTTATTTTTGGAACCGCATACCGAAAAGAACCGATTGAAACTCAGAACCAGAACCGTTACCAGAACCGTTATTATTAATTTTTTCAGAACCGGTATTTCGGAACCTTTATTTTTGGAACCGTATACCGAAAAGAACCAATTGAAACTCAGAACCAGAACCGTTATTATTTATTTGTTCAGAACCGGTATTTCGGTACCTTAATTTTTGGAACCGAAATGACCGAAAAGAACCAAAAAATTGTACCGGTACAGTTACGGTTCTGAGTTTTTTTTTTGCTACCCGTTTTATTATATCTTCGGCTTAAAGGATTTTTAAATTACTGATACGGAACCGAATACCGAAATTAACTAGAACCTTAACAGAACCTTTTACAGCAACATTAGTTTCGTACCGTCCCAGAATTGGAACCAAAATTCGATTTGGTTTGATTCCCTGTTTTAAATCAAATTGATTGCAACGTTTTCTAGAGAAAAACTAGTAAAGAGCTACAGTCGAGTGCCCTAATACACTTCGTGTGTTTTTATACGCATATATTAACATACATAATGCAAAATGGTACCTAGATGGAGATCTTCTACAGGATTGACCAAGTTTTCAGATTTACAAAACTAAAGCTGCGTTCAACCCCTGTTCGACGCATGAGACATGATAATTTAGTAGGCCCTTGTGATGTCATGTTTTCATTGTGAATAGCTTGTCATTTGACATTAAAAACAAGACAAGTCGCGAAGGCCGCTCAGTGTGAACGCAGCCTAATGACAAATTACAGAAAATTACACAATGTTTTGCCTCGAAAATAATGGGAATTTAGACTCTAACTCAACTGGTCCTTAAAATTGCTTTTAAATTGACTCCCAATCTCTCGTGTCACGCTCGCATCCCCTACACATACCGAACTGCTTAATCCAACGTTTGCAGTTATTCAACTGTAGAGCAAACGAGTTTATTCGTTTCACTGATTCATTCATTCATTCATTCACGGCTCTGCACGCTGTCGCGTCGCTACAATTTCTTTTCAGTTGCTGCTGGTGCATATTTCCTGTTGTTTGCCACTGCAACTGAAATATTTATACGCCCAACGCGAGCGCCCCTAAGGGCAGCAGGCATTACTTATGAGTAATTAATTATACTTGCAGTACGCCGGTTCGTATTTTTTTTTTTTTGTATTTGTATATTTTTTTAAATTGAGTTGCAGCAGCATTGCTGCTCTGCTGCAGTAGATTTTCTCACTTCTCATCACCCCACACCAACAGCAATTTGTGCAGAGCGCGCGCAGCAGACCTTGAGTTACTTACCCAGAGCTGCGTTTCTGTGACTTATGGAACAGTTCGTGGGCGCCGTTTTGCATGTTTGTTGTTTGCGACGGCCATTCGCAGGGATAATATGGAAATTGGGCAACGTCGCATTGCACATAAAACATGAAAATGTGGCAACGCTTGCCTTGCTATACATCAAGTGTCTGCTGGCAGGACACACAAACACACTTGAAATGATTAAAAATAAAGTTGGTGAGGGGACAAATTTTGGGGACAATATTTATGCGGGCAATATGCCAGCTGTGGAAATGCTTGAAAACAAAAGGAGGTCCTTACTAAATCCTAAATAAAAGTTTGTCGAAAAATATTTTGAAAAATTTCAAATATAAAAAAAAACGATATTTTATATACTCAAAACAATATCTGTAAAGATTTCTAAAATAAATGAAAATATTTGAATTCAATCGTACGAATTATCGAAAGAAGTAATCAATTTATAATCGATAAAAATGTTATTGTAAATTTGGTATTTTACTTAAGCATTATATTGAGAAGAAGATATGGTCATACTGGAAAAAGACGGAAAAAGACGGGATCGGAATTTGTCGAACACTGTATATTTTGAATATTATTTATAAACTACAATCTAAGCGTCTAAGAATTTTTACCATATCTATCTTAAAAGCTATTAAAGAGTGTCTATACATCTTTCCAATAGAAAGCCGATATTTCTATTCAATTTTTTTTCCTAGAAGTCACAAAAATTGTTCTTGCTCATAACTAGACCAAAACACATCAGATTTTATTCATACGTGGGTTGCTATATAAGTTTCTGGCCTAGGTAACTTCTAGCCATTTTAGGACCAATTGGCCTTTTCCCAAAAAAAAAGTTTGGACTTTTATCGATAAAAGTTTCAAACAACTCTTTCATGTGTGACCATGTTTGATATCGATTAACGATTAATCAAAAACTTACCTCGGCAGAAAAATGGAATTTGCTCGTGAACATTTTCGTGCAATCATTTTTTACAACTTTCGACGTGGATTATCACGACAAGAAGAGTGCAACGATGAACTTAAATTCTATGTATGGCGATGAAGCACCATCCTATAGCACTGTGAAAAATTGGTTTAATGAATTCAATCGAAGACGAAGGTCGTGAAAGTCGTCCAAAAACAGTCGTTGTGCCAGAAAACATTGATGCCGTGCGTGAACTGATAATGCAAGATCGTCATGTGACATACCGTGAGATAGAGGCATTCTTGGGCATTTCTTCCTCGAGCATACATTCGATATTGCATGAACACCTGGGCGTAAAAAAGGTTTGTTCTCGTTGGATCTCGCTCAAAAAAAGGCTCGTGTGGATTGGTGCAAAGAAATTTTGAAAAAATATAATCGTCCTGTGACATACCGTGAGATAGAGGCATCCTTGGGCATTTCTTCCACCAGCATACATTTGATATTGCATGAACACCTGGGCTTAAAAAAAGGTTTCTTCTCGTTAGATCCCGCACAATTTGAAAATCGCTCAAAAAAAGGCTCGTGTGGATTGGTGCAATGAAATTTTGAAAAAATATAAACGCGGTGTTTCAACAGACGTTTATAAGATCGTCACAGGTGATGAATCATGGAGCCCGAAACAAAACAGCAATCTATCTTCGAAGACGAGCCAAATCCAACGAAAGTCGTTCGTGAAAGAAGCACTTTGAAGCAAATGGTCGCCTGTTTCTGCGGTAAAACTGGTCATGTGGCGACTGTTCCGCTTGAGCAACGTAGGACGTTCAATTCTGAGTGGTACACCACAATTTATTTGCCTGAGAAATTCGAAAAACGAACCAGAGAAGAGACAGATCATTGTGCACCATGACAATATGCGAGCTCTCACACATCAGCTCACACCAGCGCCTTTTTGACCGCCCAAAACGTCGAATTGAAGGGTCATCCGCCTTACAGCCCTGACTTGGCACCCAATGACTTCTTTTTATTCCGTGGTCAACGATTTTCGTCGCCAGAAGATTCGGTTGAAGAGTTCAAAAACCATGTTTTTTGGAGGTATCTCAATCGGAGTGGAAAAAGTGCTTCGACAATTGGTTTGAGCGCTTGGAAAAGTGTATAAATCTTGCTGGAGAATACTTTGAAAAACAATAAAACCATTTTTGATCATAAATATGCGCGTTTTCATTATTAGGCCAGAAATATATATATAGCAACCTACGTATACAGTAAGACTTATAATTTTATCTTTCCAATAGAAAGCCGATATATCTATTCAATCAATATCAGATTTTGTCCATACAGTACTTTTTTGTTTAAGAACCTCCCGGTCCCTTTTTTGTTAAAGACTTTTTCTTTTATAAAAACTTATATATTTATATGCAAATCATTTTCTTCTTTTTCTTTACAGGTAAGCTCTCTCATCTTTTAACTTCATCATACACACCCATCAATGCGGTCAATAGCATTTCCATTCAGAGAGAGAGAGAAAGGTTAGTGCAACAGAACCGAAAGCTGCTTAAATCATTTTCTATGCAACATTATTTGCTGCCACAGCAGCATGTTGAACTCTTCCGCCGCGCTGTCTTCTCTATAAATAGACTTATGATGGTTGATGATCGCATGATATATGATCAAGTTGCTAGGAAAACTAAACAGATGACGCACCCAATTTCTTTTCATGCCAGCAGGCAGGCAGGCAGGCAGCATGCAAATGCCAACGACGAGAGAGCCAATTAAAATTCCAGAAAGACTTTTTTGTTGTTGTTGTACCGTAGCGATCACACGCTTGCATCCTCCAAAGTAATAATTTATATACATACATACACAAAGATACTTTCTTTTCTTTTGCTTTATTTCCTACTTAAAGTTTGATTGTTTGTTGCTGCTGCTGCTGTTGCTGCTATTTTTGGGGTTTCAACTCGTGCGCCACTTACACTCCGACTTTGGCCTTTTCCCCGTGCATTGTTTGTGGGAGCAGCAGCGGCAGCATTTACCGCTGCCGTTGTTATTGTTGCTGTCCCAGCACTCCAATTCAATCCACTCGACTCCACTCCACACTTGATGTTGGGTCAAATGAAGTGAACGGGTGCCGCCGTTACCGCCGGGTGGCCCCCAGCAATTGTGCTCGTAATTGTTTATCTAAATTGACTGCAGACTTCACTTGAAGATATACGAGACATATGCACATTTACACTAACACTTTTATGTAAATGTGGGTCCATGTGTCCATGTGGTTGTGTTGGTCGGTGTTACAGTGAGCGAGCAAAAGTATACGCTTCGATACACTAGAAAAAAAATAAAGAAAAAATATAAAGAAAAGAAAGGCTAACCAAAAAAAAATACTGGGAAGTCTATGAAACAGTGCTAAGTTGTTTGTGTTGTGAGTAAACGCAACTAACTGACCTCGAGCCTGCCAAAATTGTCTTATAATCATGAGAAAGGTTGTCAAATACTTGACAAAAAATACTAAGACCGCATTTACACGATGAAGGAAACTTCATTAAGTTTCTCAGAAAGCTTTTGTTTGTGGAAAAGAGCTTTTTAGAAAACATCATGAAGTTTGCTTCATCGTGTAAATCTCGACTAAGACATTGTTTTTAACATCTGGCAACGCTTTTTAGAAAATTCTAATCTCACAAATTCAGCTTTACAAAGTGCAAAAAGACATATGAATAGTCTCATATTCATGAGGGCGAAGAAAAATGTAAATATTATTGAAAAACTGAATTTTTCCATCCTAATTTTAAGTCTGAGCATTCCGCATTCTCGGAAATATCATCTATGAAATATAGGGTTCCGCGTCATTTATGGAAAAAAATCTAATAAATTTCTAAATAAAACGAATTAAGACAAAAGACACTCAACTCAGTATTAATGATTGTCAGTTACCTGATTTTATATCATAACCAGGGTGTCAAACCGGAACCGTATACCGAAAATAACCGATTAAAACTCGGAACCGGAACTGTTATTATTTGTTTTTTAGAACCTGTATTTCGGAACCGAAATGACCGAATAGAACCCAAACATTGTACCGGTACAGTTTCGGTTCTAAGATTATTTTTTCAGTATTATTGCTTCAATCAGGGATTTACCAAAATAAACTAAAACCGAAACAGAACCTTTTACCGAAACATTAGTTATGGTACGTACCACAACCGGTACGGTAACAATTCGGTTTGATTCCCCCTGATCATAACCCATACAGATTAGAGGTGGATAACTATCGATAGTCGGCACCATCGATAGTGAACGATAGTTTTTTGAAAACCATCGATAGTCCACGATAGTTTTCGATAGTATGTTAATTTAAACGCTCATGTTTAAAAATGTAAAAAATTTAAATAAATATTTAAAAAAAACGAACTTTAAAAACTGTTTCCGTCACTTTTGGTTTCAACTTTGGCATTAATATTGGGTTGTGGATTCCGATAAGATATATATTCCATTGCATGCATTCAAATAACTCTAAGAACCGTATTTTTTGAACCTAGGGTCCAAAATAGAGGTAATTTTTTTTACGTACGCTAAAGTGGCCCAAGCAACACCAAGCCCAGGCAATATAGCAGCCCACCTCCCGCCCAACCGACCGTGGGGCTCAGTCACAAACGTGTGACATGAAAAAGCGTAGGAAAAAACTAAATTGAGGCAAACTTGGGGCAAAATACGTTAAAAAAGAGGTTTTGATATCAGGTGGAGATTTTTCTAAGTACAAAGCATAGTTAGTAGTACAACGTTTTAGAGATTAGCGGATAAAGTTACGAGTCGGATTAAAAGGAGTCCTAAGATTAATTTGACTAATCTACTCTGATGAGTTTAGATTTGGAAAATAACGTTTTCAAGTGCAAATTATTTATTTTTAAAAGCTGTTTAGAGATGTGTAAAGCTTGCAAAAAGAAACTATCGATAGTGCAGGGCTACTATCGATGGCGACTCGATAGTGCCATCGATAGTTCTCCACCTCTAATACAGATCGGTCGAAATGTAAGTCTTAGTAAGAAAAACTTTTTTAGTTTCTAAGAAATCGTTCTTAAACTCAGTTATAATATTTATTATATGCTTTGGTGAAAATCGGTTGACTATATCCTATAGCTGTCATAGTACCAATCGGTCGAAAAATGTATCTTAGTGAGAACAACTTTATTATTCTTTTTGATCGCCTTCTTAAACTCAGTTATAATGACTATTACATGCTTTCAATTAGTTTTCCAAACTATGGTAAAAATCGGTTGACTATATCCCATAGCTGTCATAGTACCAATCGGTCGGAAAATTTATCTTAGTGAGAAAACGTTTTCTGTTCTTCAAGATAGCCTTCTCAAACTAAGTCATAATAAATATTGTATGCTTTCAAAAAGTTCTGTAACATTTTTTTTTAAAATCGGGTGACTATATCCTATAGCTGTCATAGTACCAATCGGTTAAGAAATGTACCTTAGTGAGTACAACTTTTTTGTTCTTCATGTTAGCCTTCTTAAACTAAATCATTAGAACTATTATATGCTTTCAAATAGTTTTCCAAAATTTGGTCAAAATCGGGTGACTATATCCTATAGCTGGCCTAGCACCAATCGGTCGAAAAATGTATCTTAGTAAGAAAAACTTCTTTGTGCTTCATGATAGCCTTCTTAAACTTAGTCATACTAAATATTAAATGCTTTCAAACAGTTCTGCAAAATTTGGTTAAAATCCTATATAGATGGCATAGTACCAATCGGTCGAAAAGTAAGTCTTAGTAAGAAAAACTTTTTTCGTTTTCAATGATAGCGTTCTTAAACTCCGGAATTGTGCATATTATATGATTTTAAACAGTATCGGGAAATTTGGTCAAAATCGGATGACTATATCCTATAGCTCTAGCATAGTACGTATTGCTCGGAAAATGTATCTTAGTGCGAAAAACTTTTTTGTTCTTTATGATAGCCTTCTAAAACTAAGAAAAAAAAAATAATATATGCTTTCAAACAGTTTTACGAAATTTGGTCAAAATCGGGTGACTATATCCTATAGCTGGCATAGCAAGAATTGCTCGGAAAATGTATCTTAGTGGGAAAAACTTTTTTGTTCTTCATGATAGCCTTCTTAAACTAAGAAAAATTAAATTTTATATGCTTTCAAACAGTTTTATGAAATTTGGTCAAAATCGGGTGACTATATACTATATCTGGCATAGTACCAATCGGTCGAAAAATGTATCTAAGTGAGAAAAAACTTGTTTGTTTTCGAAGGTAGCCATCTTACACTTAGTCATAATAGAAATTATATGTTTTTAAATAGTCCTGCAGAATTTGGTCAAAATCAGGTGACTATATCCCATATTTTGCGGAGAATGAATGTTTGTGAGAATTTTGTTTTTGATGTTAGAAGTATACAATCAGATTTATAAAGACTTGGAATGTTTCAAAATGTTACATTTATCCAATTGGTAAGTTAAGTTTTTTTTTATTTTTATTTTTTTTTTTTTATTTTTATTTTTTTTATTTAACTTAGAACTAATAGGAAATATGTAGCGCTGTACAGGTACAGGTAAGTTAAGTTAAAGCAAGCTTTTGCTAACAGAAGAAGTAAGCTTTACTTTCTCGATTTTACAGCTTAATGTTTTGCGACCTTACTGATTAACTTGTTCGTTTATCTTTAAGCTTCATTCTTTTCTTGTTTACCATTTACACCTTTCTTTCTTTCCTCTTTTGTCTTTCTGGTGTTAAAAACTTTGACATTCAGACAGAAATTCGTAGTTATTATTTTTTGGGGTACACAAAACTTTGTCAGACACTGTGTTACGGTGTTTTTTGTAGCATACTATGAACTATTGACATGCAATACACGGCACCGAGAACTGGAATTACCAGCAGGTGGGGTGGCAACTCTGCTAGCTCTGTCTGCTGCAGAAGCCGAAGCCATGGAGTTTTGTTATGATTATAGTAATTGACCCAATTTTATGAACATTTTCATTTCTTTATCGTTTGGGCAAAGTTGTTTTTCTTACTTTTTCACCTCTTTGTTTTGTTTTCTTTTTAATTTCGGTGTGCCGGAAAAGTGGCAAAAGAAAAGCTCATTAAACTAAACACTAAAAAGACGGACACAGAGCAGAGAACTAAGGGAGTCCACACACAGTCCATTCCAATGCCATTTCTCGGTTCTCTGTCATCTTTTTTTTTTTTTTTTTTTTTTGTATTTTCATTTGCATTTTGGCTCTTTTGTTGTTGCGTTTTTTTTTTTTTGTTCTGGTCGTTTGGTGCGAGTGAAATGCAAAGTAAACAACAATTTGTAATTTCCGTTGTTTTCCACAGCAGCCACCAAAGACACGAGGAGTGACCGAGTGTGCGATGTGGTGGGCGTGTTGGAGAAAAAAAAAAAAACTTTTCTACGCTTTGTTACGTGCAATTTTCTGCTTCAACTGGGTGAAATAAATCTCGCTCTCTCTCTCTTTGCCCCAAAAACTCAGCTCAAGTTCGAGCCAAAGTCATTTGCCTTGCATTTTGCCATTTGACAAACATGTCCGCCTTTTATCCACCTAAAAGCAAAGTCAGAGGTCAATGATAAGCATAGGCAAAAGTTGGGTCCCACATTTGGAGGCTGTGGACTTGCATTCGTTTCTCTGTCTTTTTTTTTTTTTTTTTTTTTGGGTGCGCCTTTTGCTGCTCAAATTGCACTCAGCTAGCTCGATGCAGCATGTGAACAATTTTGTTTGACCAGAGTTTCCATTTAGATTTCAGTTTGGTGATCTGTGTTAACACTCTGATCAGAAGACCAGAATCTTTGCGACTTCTATAAGTACCTAAAAATACTCACAGAATTCATAAAAAAAAAATTAATACGCCTGTCTTTATAAATAATATATAATATTGTGTATTGCGCCGCATTTTTTTTTTTTTTTTTTTTTTTTTTTTTTACAAAAAAAATGCTGAAAATGGCTCTAAGTGGTAGCGTAGTGGTAGAACCTTGCGACTTCTATAAGTACCCAAAAATACTGGAAGAATTAATAATATTGTGCATTGCGCCGCAAGTAATTTTTTTTTTTTTTTTTAAATGCTGAAAATGGCTCTAAGTGGTAGCGTAGTGGTAGAATCTTGCGACTTCTATAAGTACCCAAAAATAATGGAAGAACTAATAATATTGTGCATTGCGCCAAAGGGATTTTTTTTTTTTTTTTTTTACAAAAAAACAATGCTGAAAATGGCTCTAAGTGGGTGCGTAGTGGTAGAACCTTGCGACTTCTATAAGTACCCAAAAATACTGGAAGAATTAGTAATATTGTGCACTGCGCCGCAGGTAATTTTTTTTTTTTTTTTTTTTTAACAAAAAAAAAATGCTGATAATGGCTCTAAGTGGTAGCGTAATGGTAGAACCTTGCGACTTATATACCCAAAAATACTGGAAGAATTAATAATATTGTGCATTGCGCCGCAGGTTAATTTTTTTTTTTTTTTTTTTTTTTTTTAAATGCCGAAAATGGCTCTTAAAATAATGTTGTCCCTGCATTTGAGCAATTGTTTAGACTTTCATAAAAATTTGTTCACCCCTGACTTAATAAATAATATTGTGCATTGCGCCGCAGGTTAAAATTTTTTTTTTTTTTATTCACTCACATTTTGTTTATTTAAGTGAAGTTGTCCCTGCATTTGAGCAATTATTTTCATTTAACTTTCCTTCTGAGCTGCTAAAGATACATTTGAGACTTCAAATTGCTTATATGTACTTCAGTATTAATGGACAAATTAGGTGAACAACAGCTCGGCACTTGAAATGAAACTTCAAAGTTAGAATGTGCCCAAAACGCAATTAACAGGCAAATTGTAGAGCAAGAGCCAGGCATTGGCTTTTCCTGTGCACTTAAGTCAAATTAGCAAAACAAACAACATGCAAATGTGGAGTGAAGCCTGAGAAACAAGATGCAAATGTCAATATGCAGATAAGTACACTGAGACTAGCAAATGGCCTACAAATCTTTGTATTTCTCTCAGTGTATATTAATAGAGAGATCTCAACTGTTTGGTTTGGCTCATTAACATGAAGCAGGCAATTGCTGTGGGCTACTTAAATTTTCACTTCAGCTTAACGTTGCCTTGAACTGTTACTTAGCTATACACACACACACATATATATTACATATATTATGTGTGTATTTGTATCTTCATTTGGCAACAAAGATACCAAAGTATCTGCATCCTCTGTTGGCCATGCCCAGTGAGCACACAATGTAAAACGCAAGCAAATATTAACACGACCAGAAATACACACACACACACACTCATAGATATTCAGATCGAAGTCGTTGCACGGCTCGTTGCATGTTTGATGGCCGCTTTATTTGATTTAGGTGCCACTCAAGCGTACCCATAGCAAAACCCATTGGACAGTGGACATTCCTGGGAGTTATGCATAAATAATTATTAAATGGCGGCACAAGAGTGCAAAATGAAACCACAAACATAAGAATAAACCAACATTTGGCATTTGCACAAGGATTTGTGTGAACTAAACCAACTTCCACAGAAATGAAAGGAAGGTTCTGTTTCTGCTAAATTCCAAGAATTGGTTAATATTTGTAATTCTTGTTTTTTTAAATTATGAATGGAAGTTTTTGTTTGTACAATCAACAATTCTGTACTTTATCAGGGAAAAGTCAAGTAAGGAATCCTCTTCGGACGACCCAAAATCAAATCACGAACACTCCGTCTGAATTATCTTAGGATGATTGACGGAGTTCTTTTCAAAAAATCATGGGCGATTAGAGGATTCCGCTCGAAGTTCTTGCGGATTATCCGAGTGAGCATTCTGGGACTTCGAAATCATTCTTCTAAGGAGTCCCTGAGAAACACTTTTTTTCATATATGATATAAAGCCCTTTTTCTTCGGCGAATAAGCATCTTTGGGACTTTTTTTAGGAGCGTATAGGGAGTAAAAAAGGTGTACCCAGGGGACTCCTCTGGTTGGCTTTGCAGTAATATTTCTGTCTTGTGAAGCCCATTTTCCAACTTTGGGGGATAGATTTTCCAAAATTTAAAAGTCACGTATTCCATTTTGAAAATGGACTCAACCAATTTCAAAGCATATGATTTTCAAAAAAAAAAAAAAATTTTTTTTTTTTCAATTTTTGAACGTGTTAAATTGTCTAAACCAATTTCTGCGCATAAGATTTTCAAAAAAAAAAAAAAACTGATTTCAATTTTTTTTCTTCTTATAGAAGTCGTAAGGTTCTACCACTTCGCTACCACTTAGAGCCATTTTCAGCATTTTTTTTGGAAAAAAAAAAAATTACTTGCGGCACAATGCACAATATTATTAATTCTTCCAGTATTTTTGGCTACTTATAGAAGTCGCAAGAGTCTACCACTACGCTACCACTTCGAGCCATTTTCAGCAGTTTAAAAAAAAAAAAAAAAATTACTTGCGGCGCAATACACAATATTATTTATAAAGATCCCTTATCTTTAATACCCTTTTATTTATAAAGATAAGGGTATTACATTTTTTTTTTTTTATAAATTCTTCGAGTATTTTTTGGTACTTATAGAAGTCGCAAAGATTCACCCACTTCGCCACAGTACTCTCTCAATTTTTGAACATGTTAAATTGTTTAAACCAATTTCTGCATAAGATTTTCCAAAAAAAAAAAAAAAATAGAATTATTTTTTTTTTTTTTTTTTAAAAATGTTAAATTGTCTCAACCAATTTCTGCGCATATGATTTTCCAAAAATAAAATTGAAATCAGTTTTTTTTTTTTTTTTTTTTGAAAAGAAACCTTATTGAGGTTTCAAACTGATTAAAATTTTTTTTTTTGCAATAATTGTCTCAACCAATTTCTGCGCTTATGATTTTCAAAAAAAAAAAAAAAATGATTAATTTTTTTTTTTTTTATTTTCAATTTTTGAAAATGTTAAATTGCCTCACCAATTTCTGCGCATATGATTTTCCAAAAAAAAAAAAACTGATTTCAATTTTTGTTTGTTTTTTTTTTTTGTAATTTTTGAAAATGTTAAATTGCCTCAACCAATTTCTGCGCATATGATTTTCAAAAAAAAAAAAAAAAAAACACAATTGAGGTTTTAAACTGATATAAAATTTTTTTTTTTTTGTTTTAATTTTTGAAAATGTTAAATTGCCTCAACCAATTTCTGCGCATATGATTTTCCAAAAAAAAAAAAAAATGATTTCATTTTTTTTTTTTTTTTTTTTTTTGTAATTTTTAAAAATGTTAAATTGCCTCAACCAATTTCTGCGCATATGATTTACAAAAAAAAAAAAAACTGATTTCAATTTTTTTATGTTTTTGTTTTTGTAATTTTTGAAAATGTTAAATTGCCTCAACCAATTTCTGAGCATATGATTTTCAAAAAAAAAAAAAAAACACCTTATTGAGGTTTTAAACTGATTTAAAATTTTTTTATTATTTTTTTTTTTTTTTGCAATTTTTGATAATGTTAAATTGACTCTACCAATTTCTGTGCGTATGATTTTCCAAAAAAAAAATTATTTCAATTTTTTTTTTTTTTTTTTTGAAAATGTTAAATCGCTTTGTTAATATTTTGTTATGTAGATCCTTGGAAGGATGAAAAATTTAAAAAGGTTCATACAAAAGTTTTCCGCCCATTTTCCAATTATGGACGAAGATTTTAACAACAAATTTTAAAGTCACGTACTCTATATTTGTGTATGTGTAGCTATAAAATTAAGTTGTAAGCTAATCGCTTAGAAAGGGTGGAAGGGGATGCATTTTTCGGAAGTTTAAAATACAAAATAATCTGTATTCTAGATCATACGAATGTTGGGAAAATGTCCAAATAAGTCATTATCGGCATTATAAGGTTCAATTCAGCGTCTAGAAACATTACAATTTGAGCTCCTGTACTCAGATTTCTAAGATGGCGCTTAATTTAAAAATATAAATTAGATGCGTCCTTTGCTTTATTCAATATTGGAAATTCACTAAAAATAGTGCCAAAAACGTTGCAATGATTTAATAAGATATGAACCAAGGTTTCAAAAGGATTTGCAAACCGAACCTTAAGCTTTACTTTGGGTTCGAACCACTTGACCAAACATTTTTTTTTTCGAATTTCAGGAGTTTCCAGCCTGGGTTCGAAAGTTCCAATTCGAATAGCTATTTTTTGCAATCGTGTGGTACGTTTACAACTGAGCCTCTAGGTCGGTGGGGCGGGAAATTGGTTGCTATTTAGCTTGTACGTCAATGTCCACGAGGATGTGTATATATATTGGTATGACAACACACAAAATCAAGTGTACAGAGTATTTTGCAGTCGGGGCACTCAATCCATTACTAAAACGTTGCTTCATGCTGATCCTCAAGCCTTGTTAAATTTCGAAAAACTTCTTCTCTTGTCAAACAGATTTTTGTGCTTTAAGTGCAATTTGTGGTTACCAATTTGAAATGCAAATTTGCCTACTTTGGCTGACTGCCAATTAAGGGAAATAATGAAAAAACATTATCAATAACTTGGCCCTGAGTTTTGGCTATTAAGCAATTTGCGTAAGCCCAAAAGTGAAATGCATAAATTAATTAAAAGAAAAATAGCCAAAGGGACCAAAGACAATGTTAAGTGTGTGTGTGTGTGTGTGTGTGTGTGTGAGTAAGCCTTGCCCTCGGCTGTCACATTTCTGTTGAATTCATTGTAGTGCTAACTCGATATCTCTCCAGTGACTCATATGTAAGGGCATCATGCCATATGCCAGAAGCACGCCCAGTTCTTTGGACATGCACTCCATTGATTGCCTTTGAGCTGCAGCTGTAGCTACAGCCAATGGCTTCGCTTTTGCTTGTTGTTGTTGTCTCTCTATTAAAATATAAGCATAACAACACAACACGGCGTATGCGTAATATGTTAAATGTATGGCACACACACATGCACAAGACAGTTAAGATATAGCTTCAGGCGATAGTGACAGGAGACGGTAAATGGAAATAGGCGGTACACATTGAGCAACAGGAGGGTAAGCAGGAGGCATTAAGGCTAAAAAACGAGACAGGCAACGGGAGAATATAAATTATGTATTTACTGTTTGTCTCCGGGCGTAAATTAAAGGGCCAACAGTTATAGATACAGATACAAAGCCACAAATACACTGAGCGAACTAACAGATATACGGCTATTTGAAGAAGCTTAGTTACAAAATATAAGATTGTTTTCAGATTGAAAGAAAAATACATAAATTAAGAAAGATAAGAAATGAAAGGTATACAAAAAGAATACAAAGTAGAAAGGCTACAATATGAAGACATTTCTATGTAAGCGATAGACTATATATAAGATATAGATGTCAAATACTTATATAAGATTCAAAATCATTCAAAATAAAAAAATAGTAAGCTAACATCGATGTCTTAAATACCCTTGCAGTTTTTAAAAGGCGCTACCATTGATAACAAAAAAATTTTTCTCATTAGAACTAGTTTTTAGACCGATCGTTCCTATGGCAGCTATATGCTATAGTCAGCCGATTTTGATAAATTTTTCACGAATTGTGTGGAAGCATATAAAACTAATATATACCACGATTGGTGACGCTACGATGGAAAACAAGAAAGTTTTTCCCACTAGAACTAGTTTTTGGAGCGATCGTTTATATGGCAGCTATAGGATATAGTCATCCGATTTTGATAAATTTTTTCAGAATTGTGTGGAAGCATATGAAACTAATATATACCACGATTAGTGACGCTACGATGAAAAACAAAAAAATGTTTCCCACTAGAACTAGTATTTGGACCGATCGTTCCTATGGCAGCTATATGCTATAGTCACCCGATTTTGATACATTTTTCACGAATTGTGTGGAAGCATATAAAACTAATATATACCACGATTGGTGACGCTATGATGGAAAACAAAAAAGTTTTTCTCACTAGGACTAGTATTTGGACCAATCGTTCCTATGGCAGCTATATGATATAGTCATCCGATTTTACAAAATTTTTTAGAACTGTTTAAAATCATATAATATGCATAGTTCCGGAGTTTCAGAACTCTATCATAGAAAACAAAAAAATTTTTTCTTACTATGATCCATTTTCCGACCAATCGGACCTATGGCTGCTATAGGATATAGTCATCCGATATTGACCAAATTTTAAAAAACTGTTTGAAAATGTATAATATACATAATTCCTGAGTTTAAGAACGCTATCTTTGAAAGCAAAATTGTTTTCTTACCATTTTCAGAACGATCGGTTGTATGATAGCTATAGGATATAGTCATCCGATATTAACCAAATTTTGCGGAACTGTTTAAAATCATATAATATGCATAATTCCTGAGTTTAAGAACGCTATCATGGAAAACAAAAAAGCATTTCCTACTAAGACCCATTTTTCGACCGATTTGTACTATGACAGCTATAGGATATAGTCAACCGATTTTAACCAAATTTTACAGAACTGTTTAAAATCATAAATTATGCATAAGAGCACTATCTTTGAAAGCAACATAATTTTTTTTTTTATCTAAAAACCATTTTTCGACCGATTGGTACTATAGGATATAGTCATCCGATATTAACCAAATTTTGCGGAACTGTTTTAAATCATATAATATGCATAATTCTGGAGTTTAAGAATCCTATCATGGTAAATAAAATAGTATATAATACTTAGACCCATTTTTCGACCGATTACTATTATGACAGTTATAGGATATAGTCATTCGATGTTGATAAAATTTTGAAAAACTGTATGCAAGTTTCCAATATACATAATTCCTGAGTTAAACTACGCTATCTTTGAAAGCAAAATAGCTTTTCTTACTAAGATCCATTTCCCGACCGATCGGTTGTATGACAGCAATAGGATATAGTCATCCGATTATAACAAAATTTAGCGGAACTGTTTAAAATCATATAATATGCATAATTCCTGAGTTTAAGAGCGCTATATTTGAAAGCAATATAGTTTTTTTTCTTACTAAGACCCACTTTTCAACCAATTTGTACCATGACAGCTATAGGATATACTCAACCAATTTTAACGAAATTTTTCAGAGCTGTTAAATATCTTATAAAAAGAAAAATAATTTCGGAGTTTAAGAAAGCTATTTTTTAAAGCAAAAAAATTTTTTTTTCCAAAGATCCATTTTTCGACCTATCTGTCCTATGGAAACTATAGGATATAATCAACTGATGTTAACCAAATTTTTTCAGAACTGTTTAAAGACACATGAAATTTTATATTTGCTGAGTTTAAGAACAAAAAAGTTTTTTTTTAACTAAGACCCACTTTTCGACCGATTTTGTATGATAGCTCAAAGATATAGTCACCTGATTTCAACCACATTTTGCAGAACTGTTTAAAATCATAGAATATGCTTAATTCCGGAGTTTAAGAAAGCTATTATGGAAAACAAAAAGTTATTCCTACTAAGAATTATTTTTACACCGATCGGTTGTATGGTAGCTATACAATATAGTCTTCCGATTGTGTTCAAATTTGGCAAAATTTTGTGAATGCATATTCTTTTAGTTATATATCCAAGTTGGAGGACGTTATTATAGAAAACAAAAAAGTTTTTCCCACTAAAACTAGTTTCTGGACCGATCGTTCCTATGGCAGCTATATGCTATAGTCATCCGATTTTGATAATTTTTTTCAGAATTGTGTGGAAGCATATGAAACTAATATATATCACGATTGGTAATGCTATGATGGAAAACAAAAAAATTTTTCCCACTAGAACTAGTTTTTGGACCGATCGTTCCTATGGCAGCTATATGATATAGTCATCCGATCCGAAATTTAAAGACTTTTTGGAAAGTTTGTTCAAGATAGCTTTAAAACAGAGGGAAGAGATAGCATAATAACTAACAGACGGACAGAAGGTCAGACGGACTAGGCTAGATCGTCCAATCGCTGATGCTGATCAAGAATATATATAGTTTAGGGGATCGGAAAAGCTTCCATCTATGCGTTACATATGCATACCCAGCTAAAGTACCTTTGATATTTCGTACCTGCAATTTCTCTCAGTGTCCACACACACACACACAATATATATATCTATATATGTATAAATTACTCATATGAATAGACACACTGGCAATATCAGGTCGTTCTTTGTTGATTTGTTTGCATCGGGTCAACATTAAAAAGCAATTTCAATGACCAATGCACACGACTGCACATTCGCTGCCTCCATCCGCCCGCCCCTCCCCTCCCCTCCCCTCCCCACCACATACACAGGCCAATTATAAACAAAGACTTCCCCCCCCATCCATCCACTGCCCACATTAATGAGCTCTAAATTAAAAGCCCTGCCAGCCTCAAAAGGCAATAAGTAGATGGACCGCCGCGCTGTGCATTTGGATAAACAAAAAAGAAAAAGTGAGAAAAAAAAAACGACGTAAAGAGCACAAAAGTTGCCGCTATGTTTATGAACAATGCTTTCAAGTGGATAATTAAACGCTGGACTGATTGGGTCGCTCAATCAATCGAGAGTTAGTTGCGGATATTGAACTTGCTTGGCTAAGGATGTTGTGATGGCTCCACAAAGTCAAACAGAGAGAAGAAAAAAAAAAAAAAGGAAATGTCGATGCCAAGACGATGTAAACAAAGTCATGAAAATGTTGTCGTAATGGTTCTTTATGGCGCCCAGAGAGACAAAGCAGAGCAAACAGTTTTTTGGTCTTTAAACAAGACAAAGTCAGTTTCAATTATGAAAATGCGTATTTAAATTATATATAAAACATAATTACGACGCGCTTTGATCAGCCCAAAAACACAAAAACACAAAAACCTGTCAGCAAGTGTTAAAAACACAAAAAATCAACATAAAACTCATTAACATTTGACATTTGGTCATTCAATGAATAAAAGCACACATATATGTACAATGTACAATACATGTTCACTCACACGCTTCAGTTGTTCAATTAGTAACAATTAAATGAAATTTTAAAGCCCACACAAATTATAATAAATGTGGCAACAAGCGTGTGCGATGGTGAAATGACCAAGTTTCTATAGTTTATTGTTATAATCGTGGTATATATAAGTTTTATATGCTTCCACACAATTCTGGAAAAATTTATCAAAATCGGATGACTATAGCATATAGCTGCCATATAAACGGTCGGTCCAAAATCTAGTTCTAGTGGGAAAAACTTTTTTGTTTTCCATTGTAGCGTCACCAATCGTGGTATATATTAGTTTTATATGCTTCCACATAATTCTGGAAAATTTTATCAAAATCGGATGACTATAGCATATAGCTGCCATAGGAACGATCGGTCTAAAAACTAATTCTAGTGAGAAAAACTTTTTTGTTTTCCATCGTAGCGTCACCAATTGTGGTACATATTAATTTTATATGATTTCACACATTTCTAGAAAAATTGATCAAAATCGGATGACTATAGCATATAGCTGCCATATAAAGGGTCGGTCCAAAAAATAGTTCTAGTGGGAAAAACTTTTTTGTTTTCCATCGTAGCGTCTCCAATCGTGGTATATATAAGTTTTATACGCTTCCACACAATTCTGGAAAAATTTATCAAAATCGGATGACTATAGCATATAGCTGCCATAGGAACGATCGGTCCAAAAACTAGTTCTAGTGGGAAAAACTTTTTTGTTTTCCATCGTAGCGTCATCAATCGTGGTATATATTAGGTTTATATGCCTTTATATAATACAGGAAAAATTGATCAAAATCGGATGACTATATTATATAGCTCCCATAGAAACGGTCGGTCAAAAAACTACTACTAGAAAAACTTTTTTGTTTTCTATCGTAGCGTCTCCAATCTTGGTATATATTAGTTTTATATACTTTCACACTATTGTGGAAAATTTTATCGAAATCGGATGACTATAGCATATAGCTGCCATAGGAACGATCGGTCTAAAAACTAATTCTAGTGAGAAAAACTTTTTTGTTTTCCATCGTAGCGTCACCAATTGTGGTACATATTAATTTTATATGATTTCACACATTTCTAGAAAAATTGATCAAAATCGGATGACTATAGCATATAGCTGCCATATAAAGGGTCGGTCCAAAAACTAGTTCTAGTGGGAAAAACTTTTTTGTTTTCCATCGTAGCGTCACCAATCTTGGTATATATTAATTTTATATGATTCCACACAATTCTGGAAAAATTTATTAAAATCGGATGACTTTAGCATATAGCTGCCATATAACGATCGGTCCAAAAACTAGTTCTCGTAAGAAAAACTTTTTTGTTTTCTATCGTAGCGTCACCAATCGTGGTATATATTAATTTTATATGATTTAACACAATTCTGGAAAATTTTATCGAAATCGGATTACTATAGCATATAGCTGCCATAGGAACGATCGGTCTAAAAACTAATTCTAGTGGGAAAAACTTTTTTGTTTTCCATCGCAGCGTCACCAATCGTGGTATCTATAAGTTTTATATGCTTCCACATAATTTTGGAAAAATTTATCAAAATCGGATGACTATAGCATATAGCTGCCATAGGAACGATCGGTCCAAAAACTAGTTCTAATGAGAAAAACTTTTTTGTTTTCCATCGTAGCGTCAACAATCGTGGGATATATTACTTTTATATGCTTCCACACAATTCTGAAAAAATTTATCAAAATCGGATGACTATAGCATATAGCTGGCATAGGATCGATCGGTCCAAAAACAAGTTCTAGTGGGAAAACTTTTTTGTTTTTCATCGTAGCATCACCAATCGTGGTATATATTAATTTAAGATGATTCCAAACAATTCTGGAAAATTTGATTAAAATCGAATGACTATAGCATATAGCTGCCTTAGGAACGATCGGTCCAAAAACTAGTTCTAGTGGGAAAAACTTTTTTGTTTTCCATCGTAGAGTCACTAATCTTGGTATATATTAGTTTTAGATGATTTTACATATTTGTGGAAAAATTGATCAAAATCGGATGACTATAGCATATAGCTGCCATAGGACCGATCGGTCGGAAAATGTGTTTTTTCTAAGAAAAGATTTTTTTAAGGTATCAAATTTTTGTTATCAATGATTTAAAAATTTTAAATATCTGATATCTATATCCTATATATATTTTACCGGCTAAATCATTTGGAGTTAAGTTTTTCAACACAGTCGAAATTAGCTTTGCCTTCTCGTTTATAGTTTATTGTGTTTTTCACTAAGTTTTCAATTAAGTAAGTGAAATCTTCAATACTTTTCACTAATTTGGCAAAAATCTAGCTGCCTCTCTGTCAAATATTTGGCAAGTGCAAGAGCCAGTTTGTCTGTATCTGCCAAAAAAAAAAAATATGCCACACTTGATGGACTGACATTCAGTTAGACTTTTGACTGCTGCTGCTTTGCCAGGAAATATGCAAGGGCCAATTGAAAATCATTGTGCTTTTGAAATTATTCAATTATGAAACGAAATCTAGAGTCTGCAGCAGCAGCAGCAGCTGTGACGACGGCACAAAAGAGCCCACAAGAATTTGCTTTTAACGAGTTTTGGGATTGCATTTTGGTACGTGCCGGGGCCCGTGAGCGGCAGCGATTTACGGGCAGCGCCATCTTCAGACGCGTGACAAACAGAAAAACTTGAGATATTCTGCCTTCAACCTCCACTCAATTGAATTGAAGAAAACCAAGTAGTAGGCCAGGACGTGGCCTCCTCTCCTCTCCTTTGCGTATTGTTACCAATTTGTGTGTCTCAGTTGGTGGTTTTGCTTTTCATCAGGTTATCAGGTCACCTGGACCTTAGTGTTTTGTTACATTTCTTATGGGATTTGCTTGTTAAAAGAAGTAAAAAGAATTCCCCCACTGATCAGTGAAAGGTTCAATTAGTGTGACCAAATGATGAATGTGAAGAAATGCTTACTAAGCTAAATAAATGTTTAGTTTATTAAATAAATTTCAACCTTTCATTGCTTGTATTTGCTTTTAAAGCCAATTGACTTGTTATCCCTTATCAAAAACGCATAAAAAATTGAATAAACTGTTTAACTCTACGCTTCATATAATTGCATTTATTTTCCAATTAATTTGTGTAACTCTTTCACTTAAAACCACTTTTAATGTTTCATTTCATTTTCACACTATTTAATTCCGTAAATGAATTTTAATCAAATGCCCAGGCTCTCCTCGATCCATTTAATACCCTGTTGGTCCCTGAAAAGTATGCTATACTTTTTTTTTGTTAAAAAGCAAATTGATAAATATTTAAATAAAACGCAAAACCAGGGCATTTACATAGTGCAAACAATGAGTAAACCAAAAAAAAAATATATATATATATATAGTAATTCCAGTTTTTTTTTTTTTTTATACATTATTAATTTTGCAGCGGTTTTGTAGCTCTGACTTTGCAATTAAAAGTTTTTTTTTTTTTTGCCCAACTAAAAAATAAACTTGTGTGGCTGTTATTACACACGGCACGTGAGAAAGTAACAACAACAACAACATAGAGCTCAGCTGGTAAAAAAAACCCCAGAAAACTGAGAGAGCCTGACAAGGACAAGCGGCAAGAAGAAATTGAGCTGCGGCTTAATGAAAGCGGCTTGCCAGAGCAAAAGAGACAGACAGATCAAATGCGGGAGTGCGAATGTGTGTGTGTGTGGCATTTGCTGTGAATAGAGACGGTTGCGTGACAATTGGCCATGGATTTGTTCAACCTTTGAATGGTTTGGTTTTTGCCCCAAGAAAGATTTGTCCAAGTTTTGAACATTTGGAAACCGAAGCTTTAGCTTTAACAGTGGAGGGGGGGCCCGGAGGTCATATGTACAAGAACTTTTTGTTCCTTTTAACTCTGCCACGAAGTGTCTGATAATACACCAACAGAAAAGTGTACATAATTGTAATTTAAGTTTTTACCTTTGCGAAATATTTTTTTCATATAACTAACGAAATCTCTGTATCACTCTAAGGGCCGTTTTTATATCTTGCTGATAGTATAACAGGCTACTTAAACTTGTCGGTGCCTGTCGGGACCAAAAGGTACCTTGGGTTGAGCAGTATCCGAGACTGATCATTGGGGTACAGTCTCACTTGAGGTTCGACGTGGAGATGCTTTTCATCCCCTAGATCAGCGGTGGGCATGAAATTTTAGTTCGCGGGCAGTCCAACAACAACATAAATGAAAACAACGTTTATAATCAAGCTTCGAAATTAGTTTGCCGTAATTTTAAAATAAAATATAACCTGAGTGTTCACAACAGTTCAGTCACAGGGTGCTAACTTACCATGCAAATTTTCACACCAAGTTGAGTTTGTAGTTTTTTAAATAAAAAAAAAATATATTATTTAAATTTCCATTTCATTTGCATTACACCACAACCGACCAAAAAATCCGGCAATCAAAATTGTACTTTAAATTTTTCCGCTCACACTGGCAACATTTCCGACACTTTCAACTCGTTCGAAAAGTGTGACCCATTGTTTGGCACGGAGTTGCCAAGTAAATAGTTAGCTAACATCAAGGATTGAAAGCGAAATGCCTGAAATCCAGCTTGAAACATAAAGTGTTAAAGTATTCAATATAAAGTTAAAGTAATTCAAATTTAAAATATTATTCGATGAACTCATAAATATGAAAAAAATAAACAATCTGGCTTTAAGAAAGGTAGAAATTAGAAGAAGATATCAGAAACTGTAAATTATAAAATGAAAATGAAAAATCATGATCATTGAGAATAAAATGGCTTAGGGTAAAACCCGTAGTCGGACCGTAGTTATTTTGAACATTTCAAGTCATGTTTTGCGACTGTTTTGAATCCCTTTGATATAAGCGTAAAATACAATTCCTTAGCTTTTAAATAAATTGTCCCAGATAATTTTACGATTTTTATAAAGACGATATTACTTTTATTATCGACGATATATCAAGGCTGCAAAGCGGTCCGAAACCGAACCTCTAAGAACCGTTGTTCGTAAATTGGCGAACCGGACCATGAACCGAACCTTCTACATTTTTGATCCCTCGAACCTGAACCCGAACCGAACCACTTATTCAAAAAAAAAAAGGTTCGGTTCACAATATTAAGTAATTTTTGCAGCCGGAAAAAATTCTCGATATATTTATCTAAAATTTGTGAGAGAGGAAAGACGAGTGAGGTTTAAGGTTATGTTTAAGTTTATTATAAGAACTCTCTGGTATTTTAATACGTCTACTATCCAAGTCGGCGCACGATAGATTGATCTAGACGCGTCGCTTTTACACATCTTCTTACAGTCTCTTAAAAGCTATGCTTATGTCTATGTGTATGTGTAAAAGAGATAACAATATACTGGTATGTTATTGTTATGTTAGTGTTAAAGGGAATAGCCGTTAGGGTGACCATGAGTGCTTGAATGTACCATCACTATTCTACTACAAATCAAACTTTAAATGGCTCTACGACAAACTGCAGAGAAGGAACAATATACGAACAATAGAATGCAATGAACCGATGTCAAGTATAAAATCTATCAATTATGTTATAGATTCCTTCGAAAATTGTCCAAGATAATATATATCGAAAATAATTTAATTATTTGGAAAGGTCTTTTAAAAATATTTCTCTAACTTAGTTGTACATGCATTTTCAACACTAAAATCTGTTTCTTCTTATGTAAGAATTAGTAGAAATGAACAGTTCCAGAATGCCTACACAGACGATAAAAGCTTTCCGGACTAAAATCAATCCCAATAAATGTCAGTTGATGGTGGATTCTAGATTTTATGAAATTTCTTGAAATTTTAATCCAAAGTTTGGGACTTGAATTAACTTAAACAAGGCAAGGTCGGCTATATTATATTATATATGATGATCAAACTAATTGAATCGTATAAATTAATCGATAATAAAAGCTTCATATTAGTTTTTTTTAAGTGAACCAAGGTTGTGGATTTCAAATATAAACTTCGTACAAAAAACGTTCAAAAAGCCATTACTTCTACACTAAAGCGAACTGAGAAAAGTACTCTCCAAACTCTATGTAAACTCCGGTGCATAACTATGGCCGCACCCAATTTTTTCAGTGTACGAGAACTTAGAGAGAAAAGGCTTACAATTGGTGCAGATAAAAAGAGAATCAAAAATTAAATAAGCAAGATAAAACGATAATTAAAACTTAACGGTATATTATGCATTCCCAGTGTTGTTGTCTTGATTCTTGCTTATCTTATTTTTGATTCTCTTTTTATCTGCATTCACCAATTCTAGCTCTCTCCTCTCTCATACAATGTAAAAATTGGGTGCGGCCATAGTTATGCACCGCGGAAATTACCACTATTTTTATAAGTAGGAAATACTGATAGAATAGATTGAGCAATTGAGCAATGAAAATGTTGCCTAGAAAGTAGGCTCAATCGTTTTGTTAAGGATACTTGGTATAAAATTGTATGATACCCCGAAAAAATTTGGCACATTTTTGTCACGCTTCCATCTTTAGGATGCAGCTTAGAAATCTCGCTCAAATGCACAGCGAAAGAGATTGAAGAGGATGTAAAGGGGTGGGCGGGGGAGGAGAAATGGTCGCTTGTTAGTGTGTGTGTGTGTGTGTGTGTGAAACTCTATGCAAATCACGCACAAGGCTCTCAATTTGCCAGCTGCGTTGGCAGAAAAATAAAATGTTGACGCTAACCACCTCCTCCTGCCGCCTACTGCCCTACTGCCGTCTCTTTCTAGTATGCAAAAAAAGTGTGGAAAATTATTCAACAAATTCGCCAGCCGCAAATGCGTCGCCAACACACTCACACACACACACACACACACTGTCACCTATTAAATGTCATCGCCATGTGAGCGAAACTTTGTGACAGTTGCAGGCGCCGCCTGCCTCCCCTTCACAGTTTTTGGCTATTATTTTTGTGCTTTTGGGAAGAAAATTTCATCGATGCGCCAACAAAATTCGCCACATTTATTTTGTGAATTTTCATAAAGCAGTTGATTTTTATTTATTCGAGCAAGAAATGCGTATGTGTGTGTGTGTGTGTGTGTGTTTGGGGATGCGAAGTGCGTGTCTATGCATAAACATAAACCGACTTCATGCATATTTAAAATGCAAAGCAAAAGTTTCTTTAGTGTGAAAATGGTTTTTGGCAAAAGGTTTTTGTAAATTGAATTTCCCTGGCAGTGATTTTTTTTTTTTTTTTTACTTCAGTTGAGATTTTTCAAAGCGTTGACAGGCAAGTGTGAAGAGATTTTTTTTTTTAACTGGCCACCTGTGATTCTCGCAGATCTTTTCCAAGCTACATTGTGTCTTTTGATGACCCCTCCCTTTTATAAATAAATCCCCCCTTTACATGCAAGGAAAGCTGAGTTCAGCTTAAGTTCTCAAGCAGTTATGGCTTGTTCTATATGTTAAATCAAAGGTAAAGTTAGCTGATGCTAGAATAGTTAGTTTTCTGGATGCATATGTATAGAAATATTTAAGCAATTGCCACTGGCATTTTCTCTGCTCAAATTGCCGACCTCTTCCAAAACTTTGAAATGCCTTTCCTTTGCTCTTATATGCTTTTCTAAGCTCTCTGCCCGTTTTCTGTATACATAAGTATACAAATATTAACGCAATTGCCACTGGCATTTTCTCTGCTCAAATTGCCGACCTCTCCCAAAACTTTGAAATGCCTTTCCTTTGCTCTTATATACTTTTCTAAGCTCTCTGCCCGTTTTCTGTATACATAAGTATACAAATATTAACGCAATTGCCACTGGCATTTTCTCTGCTCAAATTGCCGACCTCTCCCAAAACGTTCTAATGACTTTCCTTTGCTCTTATATACTTTTAATAACTTTGCTGTACATAGTATAAAATATTACTAATTGCCACTGGCATTTTCTCTGCTCAAATTCCGACCTCTCCTTCAATACTTTTTAAGCTGTTTTCTGTATGCATAAGTATACAAATATTAACGCAATTGCCACTGGCATTTTCTCTGCTCAAATTGCCGACCTCTCCTTAAACTTTTTAATGACTTTCCTTTGCTCTTATATGTCTTGATACATGTTAACAAATGCTTTAATGTCAGCTATAATGCTTTTCTAAGCTCTCTGCCCATTTTCTGTATGCATAAGTATACAAATATTAACGCAATTGCCACTGGCATTTTCTCTGCTCAAATTGCCGACCTCTCCCAAAACGTTCTATTGACTTTCCTTTGCTTTTATATACTTTTCTAAGCCCTCTGCCCGTTTTATATAGAAATATTTAAGCAATTGCCACTGGCATTTTCTCTGCTCAAATTGCCGACCTCTCGCAAAACTTTTGATTGACTTCTCCTCTGCAAATTATAAGTAAATAAATTGAATAAACTTACCAAAAAAAAAAACAACAAACATTAGATAAACTCCCATCTTTTATGGCTTTGGATACTGCTGCCCGTACATAAATATCTATACATGGCTCAGTGGTGTGGTGGGTATTCAGTGTCAGCTAAACCCTTAAGCTGTGTGTGTGTGCGTATGTGTTGGGCTTCTGCCACAAAAAAAAAAAGAACAAGAAGAACAACGACAGCCAACGAACAGCAGAAATGTCATAAAACATAAAAGTGACGCCTGCAAAGTGCTTGACTAAGCAATTTTCTTAGTCATTTGGTCAACGGGGGAACAAAAAAAAAAAAAAAAAAGGGAAGATTCATATGGCCGGCCACCAACACAGTTCGGTGGTGTCTCTAGCCTTGCCCTGCTTTCTGAGTAATTTGTTGCACTAACAAGCAGCTCGCTTCCATTTCATTTCATTTCTTTTGCTCGACTGCGTTGACAAAAAGTGCCAGGAGCTGGGCTTGTTGCGCTCTTGCGGCAACCAACGGACTAATAAAAAATTATTTCGAAATGCATTTGTTTTCATTGTTGGCCCGGGACACACACACACACACACACACAGAGACCCAAAAGATCAAGATGACGAAGTGCAGGTCACGCAAGTGGACAGACCAAGGAAAAGCCAGAAATCTCGCATAAAATGACAGTTTTCTTCTTGGGGTATATGCGTCATCATGACATGGAGTGGGGTGGGTTGGGGTACACAAACTACACACAATAACAAAAATTAAGTTCAAGAGTTTTTCCCTCTCTCTTTGGCTGAAAGTGTTTTATTATTAAGCTCTTACTTTGTCTTCTTCTTCTTTGCTGGCTTTGTTCGCGATTCGGACAAATGACCACAAAGCGTGGCCCCAGCAGCCAAGCCTTTTGTTATAACCAGGGGTTGGGCCTGGCACATAACTGCAGGGCACGAAGATGAAGAAGAAGAAGCAGAAGAGTGTATTACAAAAAACGCATGTTGAAGTGCATAATTCACAAAACATTTTCGCAGTTCGTTGATGAATGACTTTTGTTTTGGAGCTTTGCATGGACTGCTGCAGCAACATTATAAGTTACCAAAACGGAAATGGGTGGGGGGAAGGGAAGGGCTGGGCTGGACTGAGTGGTAAGTGGGTGAGGGATTGACTCAGTTTATTAGGTGGCATGTAATCAATGTGGTCTACTTTGTTTTTTTTTCTTGTGGCATTAAACAAAAGCCCGCAAACAAAGAACCAAAACTAAAATCAAATATTATCCCAGAGGTTATGACTTTTTTGTGGGTAATAACCAGCAGGAAATAAGCCATAGAAATCAAATTGGTCAAACAAAAGGAAAAGAAATGAACAACTGTGGAAAAAGGAGGGGAGGGTGGGAAGGGAGGGAGGGATTTATTTTCTCTTCAAAATGAAATGTAAACAGAATGTTATACAAGTTAGCGCTAAAGTAATCACTATGATTATTGCAGAGACATTTACACGTCATAGACTGCACGAAAATGAAGTTTCAAATTTGAAACAAACTTTTAATACCAAAATTCCCGCGAATCCCAAAATTTTTTTTAACAATTAAAACTTTATTAAAAATATTAGAATGTTTAGTAAATTTGTGCTTTGAATTAGTATTTTTATACTCTGTACCGAAGGTGCAAATTCAAAAAAACGTAATAACTCCCACAATTTTGAAGATAGATAGTTCGAACATTTTAGACATATATTCTACTACTCATTATTAATCGAACCGCCATACAACGTTTTTCGATCAGATGAACGATATAAGAGTTATAAGTTAAAGAAAATTCAAAGCAACGACAACAACAACACCGCAGCGATTGCTAGAACCTACGAGAAAGAGAGAGCGAGAGGGCAAAAGCTATGTGGTAATTTCCCAATTGGACTTTGCTTGACGGTCGTATCTAACTGCACCGCTTTCAGTTTCCCCTCTTCCTTCTTTCCCATAGATATTTGTGTAAGGAGGCAAAGACCAATTTTGAGAGGAGCGATGCAATTGAGATGGCCTGCGGTCAGAAATCAAGCGTGGTTCCTGCGTGACTAATATAGATACGTTTATGTTAATAGGAAATTATATACAAATTTTATAATTTTACGAGATATGATTTAGGGTAATTCTACTCATCATTACTTTTCGAGGCCCCATACATCGTTTTTCAATCAGATGAACAATAGTCGAAAGAGTTGCCACCCTCAGATTTTGAAAAAACCTCACACTTTAAAGTTATTAGTTACATACAAACAGGTACAGAGTATATTACAGTCGGGCTTGACCGACTTTCTTACTTGTTTGTCTTTCTTTTCTATACAAAACCTGGTCACTCAATTTACAAGAAAAAATTTTGCACTCTGATATTTTTATGTTTGCAAAATACGGTCACACTTTACCAAATCAGCATGGCGTCAAAATGCTTAAAATTATTCCTGCTTCATGGTTCTATATACAAACTCATAAAAAAATAGAGATTTTTTTTACTGGTATGAAGAGCATTTGAGCAAAATATTACGATAAGAATAAAAGTTCTTGATCCAAGAGTAAAATTTCTAAATTTTTGAGTATTTTGTGATCTAAGTATGAAAAGTTTCATACTGGTAAAATTTCATACTGGTATAAAGAGCATTTGAGCAACATATTACGATTAGAATAAAAGTTCTTGATCCAAGAGAGAAATTCTTAAATTTTTGAGCACGAATTTCTTCGAACAAGAATTTTCATACATGATCTAAGTATGAAAAATTCTTACTGGTAAAATTTCATACTGGTATGAAGAGCATTTGAGCAAAATATTACGATAAGAATAAAAGTTCTTGATCCAAGAGAGAAATTCTTAAATTTTTGAGTACGAATTTCTTGGTACAAGAATTTTCATACATACTAAGTATGAAAAATTCTTGAATCAAGAGCTAAAAACCAAGATTCTCTCATTCTTGAATCAAGAACCAAGAATCTCTCATTCTTAAATCAAGAGCGCTGACAATTCTCAAGTTCAAAAGTCTCCCATTCTTAAATAAAGAGTTCTTACTCTCTTTTCCTTGATGTGCGGTAATAAAAAGAAGTCATTGGGTGCCAAGTCAGGGCTGTAAGGCGGATGACCCTTCAATTCGACGTTTTGGGCGTTCAAAAAGGCGCTAGTGTGAGCTGATGTGTGAGAGCTCGCATATTGTCATGGTGCACAATGATCTGTCTCTTCTCTGGTTCGTTTTTCGAATTTCTCCGAAGACTTCAGGCAAACAAATTGTGGTGTACCACTCAGAATTGAACGTCCTAGCGAAACAGTCGCCACATGACCAGTTTTACCGAAGAAACAGGCGACCATTTGCTTCGAAGTGCTTCTACCACGAACGACTTTCATTGATACGGTCGATTGCTGTTTTGTTTCGGGCTCATAAGCATAGATCCATGATTCGTCACCTGTGACGATCTTATTAACGTCTTTTGAAACACCGCGATTATATTTTTTCAAAATTTCTTTGCACCAATCCACACGAGCCTTTTTTTTTGAGCGATTGTCAAATTGTGCAGGATCCAACGAGAACAAACCTTTTATACGCCCAGGTGTTTATGCAATATCGAATGTATGCTGGTGCAAGAAATGCCCAAGCATGCCTCTATCTCACGGTATTTCACATGACGATCTTGCATTATCAGTTCACGCACGGCATCAATGTTTTCTGGCACAACGACTGTTTTTGGACGACCTTCGTCTTCAAGCGAGCGTCGCCCGCGATTGAATTCATTAAACCAATTTTTCACAGTGCTATAGGATAGTGCTTCATCGCCATACAAAGATTTAAGTTCATCGTTGCACTCTTCTTGTCGTGATAATCCACGTCGAAAGTTGTGAAAAATGATTGCACGAAAATTTTCACGAGTTAATTTCATTTTTCTGCCGAGCTAAGTTTGTGATTAATCGTTAATCGATATCAAACGTGTGGTCACACATGAAAGAGTTGTATGGAGCTTTTATCGATAAAAGTCCAAACTTTTTTTTGGGAAAAGGCCATGATCTCATGATCATGTCCTAAAAAGTGTGTATATTCCGTGACACGTTTTAATTCACGTCACGCGTGCACCTCTAAATCAAAGTATTATTCAAACTTTAAATTTTGTACTATTTTTTATTCTCCTTGAGAATCGCTTCTGTCTAAATTGTATTATCAGGCGGTTGGAATGGCTTCTTTGAGCTCAATATTTTAAGGCAGTTCAGCGTCTAAAAACCAAGGATTTTTATATTTTATTAGTAAAAATAAATACAAATTTGTGATTGCTGAAAGTGCACAGTGATGCTCAAAAGTATTTGCCCAAAAGATATATAAAATCGGCAAAATACTTTTTTAATTAGAGAATACTTTCTAGCGCCAGTATTGGGCGAATGCGCTGCCTTTAGCGCCTTGCATGACCTTTTTGAAAAGTTTAACTCTACAAAAAAGTGTTGCTGCTTTATGTACTCTTGAGTAAAATTGCCAATCAGTTCAATTTCCAAATTGTGCCATTCCTAAACTTAATTGTGCGGCTTTATTTGTTTAGATTATACCAAAACTGAATGCCTTAGTGTATATTTGTTCTTATGCCATTATCAACTAATGCCAAATTCTTTATTATTTCTATCTTTGCAGGTCAGTAAATTGCCCAGGTGTGGTGGGTGTGTATGAAACAACAAGAAAAGAAGTTGGATGCGTCCCCTGTGTAAGCCATTTAATTTTGGGTCACACATACCCAGAGGATGATCCCTGGGTACAACGTGTCGCATACGTGTCGCAAGACGAAAAATGTTGGACATTTTGTATGCGTGCGTGTTTCACATATTGTATTTTGTATTGTTTTTATTTCAAGACTATTTTTTTTTTGTGTTTGTCAGCAGAAAATCCAACTCCTCCTCCCCTCTCCCCACTGTATTGATTAATCTTGTCTTGTCATTAAAATTTTTGCAAATGTCATTTCAAGTTGATTCGTTTTCGTCCTTGTCGTCGATTGCCTTACGAAATGTGAAAAACAATTTGAGAAAATGTGGGTGACCAGGACAGGACAGGACAGGACGGAGAGCCAGACAACTTTCAGTCAGAGCTTCCTCCAGTCATCATCATTGTAAGTTTGTTCTGTCGCCAGCAAATCGCTGCCATACAAAATGGGCCCATGGAATTTCTATAATTTATGGGCTTCCAAAGCCATTTACATTTGTCATTTGCCCCCGCCGGCTCAAACAGGAAGCCCACTTACATACAAACATACATATCTATCTATATATATATATATATCATATATTTGTATATCTGGCTGAATGTTTATATAAAGTCAAGTCGCGCCGTGGCGAAAATCATAATAAAATCATTAAATGAAATTTTCACTGCTCTCTGAATGTTGTTACTTGGCTGTTTTTCTCAACTTGATTTCATTATATGGCAATCATTTTATTACAAACAATCTATGCCCCACCAATGCAGTTCAATCAACCAATTGACTGACTAAGTGACTGCCTCTTGATTGACAGACAGAACAGAACAGAGAACAGGAGGCATTAATGAAGTTAAGGTGACGATAAGCTAAAGTACAAATACTTGACCCCAATTGGAGAATAAACATAAAGCTAAAGCTGTTGTAGTTAAATGACTGATTGAACAATCAACGCACCGCCTCAACGGTTAGAGCTAAAATGCCTAAACTAAGACACTATTTTCTTTGCATAATGAAAGTTTGCCTAAGAAAAGAATTTGAAAAATTCTACCCCCTAGGTTCTCTTTTTCTACCAATTTTTAGGCGTTGTCTGGAAATTTGCACAAAGATAGACAAGTGAATACAGCTTTAGCTTTCAAATCCAGTTTCAAGTCAATAGACTAAAACAAATTATTCCCATACAACATTTTCCCATTATTTTCCTTGTGGGGTTGGATTTCAAAAAATCGAAAAATCGGTTTTCTAACTAAGTTTCAAGTCAATCAGATAAAAACAAATTATTCCCAAATCCCTTCCCTTATCTACGCTTTTAAACCGAGTTTGAAGTCAATTGATTCCTTGCGATTGCTGGGAAAACAGAGTTGGAATACAGTTTTGCAAAATAGTGTTCGAAACAATGTTGAAAACAGTGTTGTAAAATAGTGTTAGAAAATTGTGTTGGGAAAGCAGTATTTGAAAACAAATTTCAAAAACAGTGTTGGAAAACAAAGTTTAAAAATAGTGTTGGAAAATAGTCTTGAAAAACAGTCTTGAAAAACAGTGTTGGAAAACAATGTTGAACAACAGTGTTGGGAAACAATGTTGGAAAAGAATATTGGAAAACAGTGTTAGAAACAGTGTTGGAAAACAGTGTTGGAAGACCAGTGTTGGAAAACAGTGTTAGAAAACTGTGTTGGAAATCAGTGTTGGAAAACAGTGTTGGAAAATAGTGTGGGAAACAATGTTGTAAATAGTGCTGGGAAAAAAGTGTTGAAAACAGAATTCTAAAACTGATTTCAAAATTAGTGTTGGAAAACAAAGTTTTAAAACAGTGTAGGAAAATAGTTTTGAAAAACTGTGTTGGAAAACAATGTTGAACAACAGTGTTCGAAACAAAGTAGGAAAACAGTGTTGGGAAACAATGTTAAAAAACAGTGTTAGAAAACAGTGTTAGAAAACAGTGTTCGAAACAATGTTGAAAAACAATGTTGGAGAACAGTGTTGGAAAACATGTTTGGAAAATAGTGTTGGAAACAATGTTGTAAATAGTGCTGGGAAAAAAGTGTTGAAAACAGCATTCTAAAACAGATTTAAAAATTAGTGTTAGAAAACAAAGTTCTAAAACAGTGTAGGAAAACAGTTTTAAAAAACTGTGTTGGAAAACAATGTTGAGAAACAGTGTTCGAAACAGTGTTGGAAAACAGTGTGGAAAATAATGTTGGGAAAAAGTGTTGGAAAACAGTTTTAGAAAACAGTGTTAGAAAACAGTGTTGGAAAACAAAGTTTTAAAACAGTGTAGGAAAATAGTTTTGAAAAACTGTGTTGGAAAACAATGTTGAATAACAGTGTTCGAAACAATGTAGGAAAACAGTGTTGGGAAACAATGTTGGGAAAACAGTGTTGGAAAAACAGATTTGGAAATTAGTGTGGAAAACAGTGTTAGAAAACAATGTTATAAAAAAGTGTTGAAAACAGTATTCTAAAACAAATTTCAAAAACAGTGTTGGAAAATAGTCTTGATAAACAGTGTTGGAAAACAATGTTAAACAACAGTGTTGAACAACAGTGTTCGAAACAATGTTGGGAAAAAATGCTGGAAAACAGTGTTGGGAAACAATGTTGGAAAACAGTGTTCGAAGCAATGTTAGAAAACAGTGCTCGAAACAATGTTGGAAAACAGTGTTGAAAAACAAGGTTGGAAAACAGTGTTGGAAACAGTGTTGGAAAATAGTGCTGGAAACAATTTTGTAAATAGTGCTGGAAAAGAGTGTTGAAAACAGTATTCTAAAATAAATTTCAAAATTAGTGTTGGAAAACAAAGTTCTTAAACAGTGTAGGAAAACAGTTTTGAAAAACTGTGCTGGAAAACAAGGTTGAACAACTGTGTTGAAAAACAGTGTTGGGAAACAATGTTATAGTGTTGGGCAAACAGTATTTGAAAGCAAATTTCCAAAACAGTGTTGGAAAACAAAGTTCAAAAACAGTGTAAGAAAATAGTTTTGGATAACAGGGTTGGGAAATAATTTTGAAAACCAGTTTTAAAAGCAAATGTTAAGAATAGTGTTGGAAAATAGTGTTGGCTACGGTTGGCCATTCGCTTGCTTGGAGTGTATGCTGTGTCTTTTTTTAAAAATTTAATTTTACCCCTACCAAAAAATGTTCTGTATCGAAATTTAAGATGTTGTTTACATTCAAAATTTTCCGGTAATTTTCCTTGATTTAGTGCTTGATTTTTTCCATAATGTGTGAACGGCGTCAACTGTAGGGGAAAATCAAATTATAAATGATGTCATTCTTTGTAAGCCTTTTGTCCCAGTGTCAGCTTCCTTACCTTTTTGTAATCGTCAGTTTCCTGATGCTTTTGAAATTTCTTTTTTAAACTTTAGCCAGTTATGCTCTATTGGGGTTTCCCTCAATTTCCTGATACTCCACTCGCACATCTTTCATCCCCCTTGAGGATGACAACAACAACAGCAACAACAACGGCAACTGGTTACCAAGACACATTTGGTTGGTCACTTTACGAGCCAATCGCCGTATGGCTTCCTCTCTTCCCAAATCAAATAACTTCACTAAAATGTTACCTTGTCCAACTTAATATACGAGCCCATACATACATACCACACACAAACACACAAGGATGAAAAGAAAGGATGCCAGGAGGAGGCTGCCGCCTTAATGGCAATGCTCACCTGTAAAAAGCCAATAAAAATGCTGGGACAACAATAACATATTACTGCCTGACTTCCATAACAATGAACCCTTCAAGCAAGCGTGTTGTGTGTGTGTGTGTGTCCTTCAGGACACGTGAAAATGTCAATAAAGGTCGCATGGTAATGTCCCAAACAAAGACCAGACCCAGAGCCAAAAACAGCTTCTTACATAGAACAAAAAGATATTTACACACTTTTGCCTTTAGTTTTTGGTACCACCACCACCTGAGCGACAATATTTATTGCTTTTTTCCACTAATTGACAGCAATTTACCAGCTGAAGAAGTGTTAGGTCAGGACAAGGAATTCGGCACATCGCGTGCAAAAGGGGGGTATCATCTTTAGAGTCTAGCAGCAGCAGCAACAACAGAAACAACAACAACGAAGACTTACTTCATAATTGACAGCTAATTTTGCGCCTTTATTGCTTTTTCACGCTGGCCATGTAATTCAGTTAATTTATTAATATTTATATGCCCAAGAGCTGGGCCCAGTGGCTTGTTTACTTTTCAGCTGGAAGCAACGAAAATGTCACCCCCCCAACCATTTTACTATATAGAGGTGGTAACCCCTTAAGCTTCACTGCGTTAAATTGTCAATGGAACCAGGAAGAGCTGTCAGTTTTGGAACAAAAAGGAAACGGAAAAAAAAAGAAAACAACAACAAACAAACAAACCTTGCTGTGACCTTTGTTGAAAGGAGCTTATTCCTCTTGATATGGCCAAAAATAGGTTTGAAGTGAATCGAGTCAAGACATATGTTATATGATTTTATACTCTGTATCGAGCCCCCATACATCGTTTAATGATCAGATGAACGATGGTAGAGTTGCCACCTCTCAAATTGAAAATAAAAACCTTCTATCTACCACAATTTTGGAGTGAGGTTGTTGAAACCCTCTGGGCAAATGTTCTATTCATCATTACTTATCGAGCCCCTATACATTGTTTTCCAATCAGATGAATGATAGTAGAGTTACCACCCCCTCAATTTGAAAACACATATCTTCCACAATTTTGAAGTTTGGTTGTTGGAACCTTCTAGACATATATTCTACGCATCATTACTTATCGAGCCCCTATACATTGTTTTCCAATCAGATGAACGATAGTAGAGTTACCACCCCCGCAATTTGAAAACACATATCTTCCAAAATTTTGAAGTTTGGTTGTTGGAACCTTCTAGACATATACTCTACTCATTATTACTTATCGAGCCCCCATACATTGTTTTCCCATCAGATGATCGATAGTAGAGTTGCCACCCCCTTAATTTGAAAAACCTCCTATCTTCCACAATTTTGGAGTTAGTTTGTTCGTACCTTCTAGACATATACTCTACTCATCATTACCTATCGAGCTCCCATACATAGTTTTACAATCAGAACAACAATAGTAGAGTTGCCACCTTCGCATTTTGAAAACACCTTCTATCTTCCACAGTTTTGGAGTGAGGCTGTTGGAACCTTTTAGACATATATTCTACTCATCATTACTTATCGAGCCCCTATACATAATTTTCCAATCAGATGAACGATAGTAGAGTTGCCACGTCCGCAATTTGAAAACACCTTCTATCTTCCACAATTTTGAAGTTAGGTTGTTCTAGACATATACTCTACTCATCATTAATTATCGAGCCCCCATACATTTTTTTCCAATCAGATAAACGATGGTAGAGTTGCCACCCCCGCACTTTGAAAACACCTTCTATTTTTCACAATTTTGAAGTTAGGTTGTTGGAACCTTCGAAACATATATTCTACTCATCATTACTTATCGAGCCCCCATACATGGTTTTCCAATCAGAAGAACATTAGTAGAGTTGCCACCGCTGCAATTTGAAAACACATATCTTTCAGAATTTTGCAGTTATGTTGTTGGAACCTTCTAGACATATACTCTACTCATCATTATTTATCGAGCCCCCATACATTATTTTCCAATCAGATAAACGATGGTAGAGTTGCCACCCCCGCACTTTGAAAACACCTTCTATCTTCCACAATTTTGAAGTTAGGTTGTTCGAACCTTCTAGGTATATACTCTACTCATCATTACTTATCGAGCTCCCATACATTGTTTTCCACTCAGAAGAACAATAGTAGAGTTGCCACCCACAGAATTTTAAAAACCTACTATCTTCCACAATTTTGAAGTTAGATTGTTAAAACCTTCTAGACGTATATTCTACTCATCATTACCTATCGAGCTCCCATCCATTGTTTTCCAATCAGAAGAACAATAGTAGAGTTGTGGTGGCTTCAAAAAAAAGTAATTCCAAATCCTTGCCTTATTGACCGTTTCATTTTAATTGATTATGAAAAAACCGCAGCTTAATGGCTTTAAACAAATTTAATTGCGAATTCTCATTGATAATTGAAAGGATCTTTCGTCCTGGTCTAAAAATAAATCTGTGCGATTGTCTGGTTTTGGTTTCCATACCCCGCAACCACCCCCCCTCCACACCACTCCCAGCAGAGCCCCGTGTCAAAGACTTAATTTGCATATTTTCCGGGTAGTTTTTTTTTTTTGTGTTGTTTGGTTGCGGTCGGAATGCGTGGCGGGGCGGGGCGGGGCGGGTCTGCCCGGCCCGACTGTCGCATAAAATATGTAAATTAACATATTTTATTTGCACTATGCTATTATATTTAATAGGATTTTAATGCTTGACGGGAGGCATGACACGTGCATTTAAATAAATTAAACAGCCGAAAATTGCAATTTTATGAGGCGAGAGTTCATTAACGACTGCCATCTCAATTGTGGCTGCCAATGGATTAGCGGGGCGAGTGCGTCGCGCTAATTGCTAAATCAAGCCGTTTGGCATTGAGCGACAATTAAATTATGTGCTACACCAGGAGCAAAAAAAGGAAACTAGTTTCATTTCTTGTTTTTCCACTTTGCTTTTGTAATTTTGTGGGTTTTTTGTCATGTACTTGGGCTTGTTGTTACAACTCATTAGTTTCACGTGGCGACCGCCCAAAGGACCTTCGTACCCATCGAAATCCTTTGATGCAGTCGTAAACTTTACTGCTCTCTTAAGGACGTGTGGGAGAGAGCGAACAGAGCGAACAAAAAAAAAAAAAAATGCTGTGTGTCCGAGTCGGTGTGTGTCAACGTGTTGATGATGAGCAGATGGGCCAAACTTGGAAAAAGCACGGCGCAAAAGGAAAACAAGTCAAGGGTCGTCGGAGCCGACGACGTGCCCATTTTTGATACCCCAACTACTCGACTTCCACTTGTCGCAGCAGCAACAACAACAAAAACAACTACAACGAGATGAACTAAGTACCATGTGGAATGTCACGCCCCGTTGCCGTTAGACATGGTCATGAACCACACGGCCAGAAACTGTAAAACTCTCTCGCTCTCTCTCTCTCTCTATTTGTCTCATATAATTTCTCTCAGTGTATGACTGCCCAGCCGCAAAGTCTGCACTCGTTCGTTTGTTGTCTGCGTTTTACCATTTGCTTACCTTACGGCGTCTGGTTGTCTCGACCTGGCCCCGTATCTTGTCAGCGTCTCGTGTGTACAATTTTTTAGTTCCATTTAACAGCAAGTGAAGTTATTTTGTACATACTTAATGACCCCTAGGCCACCCCCCCGGGAGCTGCTTAGGCATAGATGAAGCTTCTCTTTAAGAAAAGCAACAACAATACAAGGAATTTAATTGGTCTAGGACACTGAATCATAAATTTACAAAAAAAAAACTGCAGCTATATTTGCCTTTTTCAAGCCAAGCTTCGCTGCTTTGACCTTTTGTTTTAACTACGAATTGATTTCACCCTTTTCGTAGCTTTTAATTAAAAATTTGTTGTTGTTGCTGCGCCCTTACTTTAGATTTTGGTGACCACCGCTGCTTTACAGCGGATTAAAACGCCAAGAAAAATCTTATTTGGTTTATAAGTTGTACGAAAATAAGTTTTAACACTGAAGTTGGTCATATAGTTCTTATATTAAGTCTTATACTCTATTAGCTACTACCTAGTTGTGTATAAGATGGAAAAATAAATCAAGTAAGTGTTAGTTATTTAGGATTCATTCCATTTCACTTACATTTTGGTATCTGAATGTAAGAATTCCACTATAACTCCTAGTATAAGAACAATATCAGAGCAATATAGGAGAAATATAAGAGATTTATAAGAGCTATATAAGAGTTATGCCCCAACTCTAACCTGAATGTAACAATTGCACTATAACAACTAGTATAAGAGCAATATAAAAGAAATATAGGAGAAATATAAGAGATTTATAAGAGATCTATATAAGAGTTATGACCCAACTGTAACCTGAAAGTAAAAATTTCACTATAACAGCTAGTATAAGAACAATATCAGAGCAATATAGGAGAAATATAAGAGCAATATAAGAGTTATGCCCCAACTCTAACCTGAATGTAACAATTGCACTATAACAACTAGTATAAGAGCAATATAAAAGAAATATAGGAGAAATATAAGAGATTTATAAGAGCTATATAAGAGTTATGACCCAACTGTAACCTGAATGTAAGAATTTCACTATAACACCTAGTATAAGAACAATATCAGAGGAACACAGGAGAAATATAGAAGCAATATAAGAGTTATGACCCAACTCTAACCTGAATGTAAGAATTCCACTATAACACCTAGATAAGACAATATAAGAAATATAGACGAAATAATAAAGCTATATAAGAGTTATGACCCAACTGTAACCTGAATGTAAGAATTGCACTATAACAACTAGTATAAGAGCAATATAAAAGAAATATAGGAGAAATATAAGAGAATTATAAGAGATCTATAAAAGAGTTATGACCCAACTCTAACCTGAATGTAAGAATTCCACTATAACACCCAGTATAAGAACAATATTAGAGCAATATTGGAGAAATATAAGAGCAATATAAGAGTTATGACCCAACTCTAACCTGAATGTAACAATTGCACTGTAACAATTAGTATAAGAGCAATATAAAAGAAATATAGGAGAAATATAGGAGAATTATAAGAGATCTATATAAGAGTTATGACCCAACGCTAACCTGAATGTAAGAATTCCACTATAACACCCAGTAAAAGAACAATATTAGAGCAATATAGGAGAAATATGAGAGCAATAGAAAAGCAATATAAGAGTTATGACTCAACTTTAACCCGAATGTAAAAAAATATAAGAGTAATATAAGAGTTATCACCCAACCCTATACATATTACGAAATAGCCCATTACTTCGACAGAACTTTTGCTTTCGGCTGAAAAGGAAAAAAATGGGAAAGAAGCTTCCTCTGAGAATAAAGTGAAAGAAAAGACTAAATCTAAAACATTTTTAGAACTTAATTGAACAAAAGTCACTGAACAAGAGTCACTGGACAAGAGCCACTGAACAAGAGTCACTGAGCAAGAGTCACTGAACAAGAGTCACTTAAAAAAAGTAACTGAACAACAGTCATTTATCAAGGGTCACTGAATAAAAGTCACTAATCAAGAGTCACTGAGCAAGAGTTACTGAAATCAAGAGTAGCTGAACAAGAGTCACTTATCAAGAGTCAATGAAAAAGAGTCACTGAACAAGAGTCAATGAAAAAGAGTCACTAAAGAAGAGTAACTGAACATAAGTCACTGAAAAAGAGTCATTAACAAAGAGTCATTGAAAAAGGGTCAATGAAAAAGATTCACTGAACAAGAGTCAAAGAAAAAGTGTCACGGAAGAAGAGTCAATGAAGAAGAGTCAATGAAAAGAGTCAAAGAAAAAGAGTCACTGAGCAATATTTATTGAACAGGAGCCACTGAAAAAGAGTCACTGAAAAAGAGTCACGGAGCAAAAGTCACTGAACAAGAGTAACTGAACAAGAATCACTGAACAAGAGTCACTGAAAACAAGAGTAGCTGAACAAAAAAGCACAATAAAAGAGGAACATGTTCACTTGTTCAGTTTACTGAACAATTCATTTTTGTTCACTCACTCATAAACAAGCCAACACTATTTAGTGTAGTCACTAGAAAGTGGAAAACTGAAATTAGAAGTTTAACCTAACTTTGCTTTGTTTGCTTGTAATTGAGCTTAAATTTACTTAAAGCATGAAAAAATGCATTTCCATTTAAAATTTGCACATGTTTTATTTTTATTTTAAACAATTGCAATTTTTGGTTATGTGTTATACCAATTTTCAACTGCGGTCAAATTTGCTGGTTTGATTTGCACCAATAAGCAAATATGACATTCAATTCAATTTGCGGTTTTCGTTTAGTTAGAGTTTTAGACAATTTTGGAAATTCTTTAAAATTAAATGCTTTGTGCAATTTTGTTGTTGTAAATATGACTTAACATAATCTGGTTAATTAATTAACCGCCGTGTGTGTGTGTGTTTGTTGTCTTTTTGTGGCTAGCTAAATCAGCTAATTAAACTATGATTGATAAGTGAGTTAAAGGCCCCACGTTGGGCGCCAATTTATAAGTGGAAATGCATTGCGGTTCATTAAAAAACTACAATACAAGTTTTGTGGTACAGTTTAGAGTGGCCAAATGATTACTCTATAAATTGTATGTACTTTTGTTGCGCCAACCATTGTGTACCAACGGGCATACAAAGAAGTTTTTTCCCCAGTTTTACCTGCCGCTATTTCTCTTCTTTTGTTACACATCGAATTGGTTAATTTATATTATCAATTTATCAATTTATGCGTTCCAAAGTGCTTTTTTATGGGCTCACACCCTGGCCACCACTTTTCTGCTACATACATACATACATACATACATATATATAGCCGGAGGGGCCAGCAGCCCTTGAAATGTGGCCAGGAGAACCTTTCTCGTATATTTGTTAACATTTGGGGGGGAATCGCTTGGGGTTGGCTTTTTGGCTTGCTAACGTTCCGTGTTAATGTATTCCCTTTGTCAGTTGTCTTGTGTGTGTGTGTGTGTGTGTATGTATTCAGTATATTTTGCAGTTCATATTTTCTTTTTTCGTTATTTATATTTATTTAGCTTGTTTTTAAGCTCATCTACGGGTAAACACTTAAGTTTTATTGGCAATTCAGAGTCAACAGAATGTAGGCAACTTTTCGATATCCTACAATTAGTACCTACTTAAGGCTTTAGATCAGATATAGTCGTCCGATTATGATCAAATTTAAAAAAATTAATAAAGTAGTTTTTCTCACCAGAACTAGTTTTAGGACCGATCGTTCCTAAGGCAGCTATTCGATTTAGTCGTTTGAAACAAAAAAGTTTTTCTCATGAGTACCATTTTTCAGACCGATCGGTTGTACGTGGGTTGCTATTTAAGTTTCTGGCCTAGGTCACTTCTAGCCATTTTAGGACCAATTTGGCCTTTTCCCAAATAAAGTTTGGACTTTTATCGATAAAAGCTCCATACAACTCTTTCATGTGTGACCACATTTGATATCGATTAACGATTAATCAAAAACTTACCTCAGCAGAAAAATGGAATTAACTCGTGAACATTTTCGTGCAATCATTTTTCACAACTTTCGACGTGGATTATCACGACAAGAGTGCAACAATGAACTTAAATCTTTGTATGGCGATGAAGCACCATCCTATAGCACGGTGAAAAATTGATTAAATGAATTTAATCGAAGACGAAGGTCGTGAAGGTCGTCCAAAAACAGTCGTTTTGCCAGAAAACATTGATGCCGTGCGTGAACTGATAATGCAAGATCGTCATGTGACATACCGTGTGATAGAGGCATCCTTGGGCATTTCTTCCACCAGCATACATTCGATATTGCATGAACACCTGGGCGTAAAAAAGGTTTGTTCTCAATCAATCGTTCAAAAAAAGGCTCGTGTGGATTGGTGCAAAGAAATTTTGAAAAAATATAATCGCGGTGTTTCAAAAGACGTTTATAAGATCGTCACAGGTGACGAATCATGGATCTATGTTTATGAGCACGAAGCAAAATACCAATCGACCGAAGACGAGCCAAATCCAACAAAAGTCGTTCGTGGATGAAGCACTTCGAAGCAAATGGTCGCCTGTTTCTTCGGTAAAACTCGGTCAAGTGGCGACTGTTCCGCTTGAGCAACGTAGGACGGTCAATTCTGAGTGGTACACCACAATTTGTTACCTAAAGTCTTCAGAGAAATGTTCGAAAAACGAACAAGAGCAGACAGATCATTGTGCACCATGACAATATGCGAGCTCTTACACATCAGCTCACACCAGCGCCTTTTTGACCGCCCAAAACGTCGAATTGATGGGTCATTCGCCGTACAGCCCTGACTTGGCACCCAATGACTTCTTTTTATTCCGTGGTCAACGATTTTCGTTGCCAGAAGATACTGTTGAAGAGTTGAAAAACCATGTTTTGGAGGTGTCTCAATCGGAAAGGAAAAAGTGCTTCGACAATTGGTTTGAGCGCATGCAAAAGTGTATAAATCTTGCTGGAGAATACTTTGAAAAACAATAAAACCATTTTTGATCATAAATAAGCGCGTTTTCATTATTAGGCCAGAAATATATATATAGCAACCTACGTAGGCATATATTTTAATAGTCATTACTTATCGATCCACCATACACCGTTTCCAGATCAGATGAACGATATTCGAGTTATAGGCAAATCAAATAATTCCGCTGGGCATCACTTCCCGTAATAGTGATGGGCAGCACTTGCACAGTTTGTGTGACCCCACACTTTAAAATTATTAGTTATATACAAACAGGAACAGAGTATATTACAGTCGGGCTTGAGCGACTTTCTTACTTGTTTTTTTAGGCTTTATTGTGTAGGAGCGAGCGGGAGATGGGCTGCTATTTTGCTTGTAAAGTATTCTGTTACCATTTCCAGTGCTAGGAAATAGAAGGTTTTTGTTTATATTCGCCAGGGAATACATGTGGCAAGTGACTTTCTAAAAGCGAATTGAAAGAGAATTGGGCTATACAAAGGTTTAGCTAATACTTGTACAATTTATGGGCTATATAGATATATATATACAGATCTTACAAAATATAGGTATTAACTAGATATCAGTTCGTTTCTTGCTCCAAGTCTAGCAACATTTCTTCATTTTCTTCATCTTCATCTTGACCAAACACTCTAGCATAGACCTCTACATAATGCTCCACAAAATATACTTCCAAATCATCCGTAATAAATCGAGGCAATTCCAGAAAGTCCTTTTGATTATCCAGTGGCAAAATGAGGCAAGTGATGCCACTACGTTTGGCGGCCAATAACTTTTCTCTAATACCGCCCGTGCCTAGTATTTTACCCGTTAAGGTAATCTCACCCGTCAAGGCCACTTGTGGCAATACGGGCTTATCCAAAGCCAAAGAGATGAGGGCAGTGACTATAGCGACACCCGCACTGGCACCATCCTTGGGTATGGCACCCTCGGGCACATGCAAATGTATGTGCTCTTCTTGCAAAAAATAGTTGTCAGGAGCCAAAAAATTGCGTGCCACCGTTAAAGCTATATGCGCCGATTCCTTCATAATGCCACCCAGATTACCAGTTAAATGAAAGCCGACTGGTGAAATGATTTGTCTGGAGGTCTCCACATAGTAGATGGTACCACCCAAAGCGGAGCAGAACAAACCCGCAGCCACACCCGCGGGTGTATAATCATACAAACGCTCGCAGTTGTACAAAGGCTGACCCAACAAATCTGCCAAATGCTCTGGTTCGACTAGGAATTCCATGTTCTGCTTTGAATGACTAACCTGACTATAGGCCACTTTACGTACTATTTTCTCTATGTGTTTTTGAAGACTACGCACTCCAGATTCACGAGAATAGTAAAGCACTAGATGATCCAAGGCCTCGGGGCTAAAGCTCAACTGTTGCTCATTTAAGCCCGCTTCGCGTATGGCCCCGGGTATCAAATGTTGCTGAGCAATGGCCAATTTCTCTAGCTGCACATAGCCTGACATTTCTATCAATTCCATGCGATCTCTTAAAGGTTCAGCTATCAAATCTAGCTGATTGGCTGTGCATATAAATAAAATCTGTGACAAATCTACGGGCACATCCAAATAATGATCACAGAATTGGGTTTGTTGTTGGGGATCCATTAGTTCCAACAGAGCCGCACTGACACCACCGCCTGGGCCCAGCTTATCAATCTCATCCAGCAATATTAGAGGATTCTCTGTGCCCGTTTGACGCAAACACTGTATCAGTTTGCCGGGCAAAGCACCCACATAGGTGCGACGATGTCCCTTGATTTCGGCCACATCCGTCAAACCGCCCAAACTAAAGCGAAAGAACTGACGATTCAGGGCTTGGGCTATGCTGCGCACTATGCTGGTCTTGCCCACTCCGGGTGCACCATGAAGGCATAAAATGCGTCCCTGATTAAAGCCACCACGTAAGCAGCTGACGGCCATAAATTCTAGAATACGTAGCTTGACCTCCTCCAAGCCAAAATGTTGCTCATCGAGCACAATCAAAGCCTGGGCCAAATCCAAATTTTCTTGAGTTTTCAAACCCCAGGGCAAAGACACCAGCCAGTCCAGGTAGTTGCGTGTTAGATTGAACTCGGGACTGTGTAGCTCCAACGAGCCTAGTTTACCCAATTCCTCTTCAATCACTACCTGTACTTCAATGGGTATAAGTTTACCCTTCAGCTGCTGGCTTAGATCTTGAGCCAAGCGTTCCTTTTCATCATAAACCAAACCCAATTCACATTTGAGTTGGCCCATTTGTTTCGTAAGCAGCTGTCTACGATAATCCTCCAGTACGCGCTTATTTACCTGCTCATCCAGGCGACACTGGACACGATATATACGCAATTCCTGTTCCACAAAATGTAGACACATATCCAAACGTTGCGGTACATAACGCTCTTCCATTATCACTTGCAACTCAAAGGGTTGCCTCAAAGCCAACGAAGCGCAAAGATCGCACAGAAAGATGGGATTATGTTGCTCCATAAACATTTCTTCCAGCGAGTCACGATAATTTGGATTCAGATCTATCAGTTCCTTGACAAGTTCCTTGAGATAAAACACTTGCATGGCCACTTCATTCTCATCAAACTCCAAATGATCCGCATTGTCCACCAGGGCTTGAACCAACGGTTCCTTATCCTTCCTTATTGGTTCATCGCGCTGCCACTGACGCAACCAATAGGCGGGCATGCGAGATGTTATGAAATTGTACTTAAAGTAAGGACGTCTGCCTCCATATTGGGCATATTGTTTTCGATATAAACCATGTGGTGGAGGAGTCGTTGGTATGCCTGGCCAATAGTCTTTGAGCAGCATATCTGTGATGCGTATACGACGATGGGCCACCACAGCCAAACGCATAGAATTGCCCTGATCCTGTAACTCTTGTATGCGTCCAAAGCTACCCACATGATAGATATCCTCCACATTGCCCACATAATCCCGCTGATTGAAGCCACGCTTAAGAAACACACCCACATAGGGACGATGATGTTTGATACTAAATCTTAGTCTATCCATCAAATGGGGCTCACTTACATCCATAATACGCATGAAGCGTGGAAATAGCGGACTATGGTAGGTCATTATCAGGGGTAACTGCTTCCAGTAGTCGGGCACATTCAGAAAATCGGGCAGGCCAAGTGCATCCGGGTGATAAAATCGTGGACATATTAAACGAGGGGCTAGACGTAGCGGCATACTTAACCTCAGGTAGTTCATTGTATTTTAGCTATACAAAAAAAAAATATGATAATAATAAAATATAAATTTGAGTTTTTCTCTCTCTCTTTTTTGAACTTAACACAACGAGCTATAGAACACAACTGAGACTAGGCAGGGTTAGGATACCAAAATGTTGATTGACTTGACACTAAAGTCTGGCCAACTAAAAACTCACACTGTTCAACGCATGAGACATGACAATCATCTAGTAGGCCCTTATGTTGTCTTTTTATCATTGTGAATAGCTTGTCATTTGACATTGAAAACAAGACAACATGAAGGCCTACTAGATTATTATGTGTCATGCGTCAAACAATGTGTTCCTTTTAGTCAAACTCGTAAGGCTGGGTTCACACTGTTCGATGCATCTGATGTCGTCTTTTTTTCATTGTGAATAGCTTGTCATTTGGGTTTGAAAACAAGACAACATGAAGGCCTACTAGATTATCAGGTGTCATGCTTCGAACAGTAATGGAAACTAGGAATTCGTGAATTTTTGATTTCCATTCCTTACTCTGCACAGCAAATACTTGAAAAACATAAGCAGTAACAGCACTAATCTGTCTAACAGAGACCATTTAACAGAACACTCTTTTCATTAATCACTCAAAAAAAAAACCCAAATGAATGAAGTGTTTATTGGAGTCAGAGAAGAGAGAAGAAAGGTTTGCGCTAAAAAGCCCATCCGACTCTATAAAGTATTTATTTTCTTGATCAGCTTCAACAGCCGATTAGTCTGTCCGTATGAGCGCACAGCAGATCTTAGATATGTTAAGAGTAACATAAACTATTTCCTACGGCAACCCAACTTGCTTAACAAAACAAATATATATATATTATAAAATGAGTAGTAGGCCCTTATGTTGTCTTGTTTTCATTGTGAATAGCTTGTCATTTGACATTAAAAACAAGACAACATGAAGGTTTACTAGATCATCATGTCTCATGCGTCGAACAATGTGAACTCAGCCTTAGTCAAATTAATGTAAGTATTCTTTTTAGTCAAACTCTTAACTTTATACCCCTTATCTCTAAGACGTTGTACTTCTAACTATGCTTTGCATGAACCGTTTGGAGTCCTGTGTGCTGATTGCAATCAACTCTTCCAAGTAATTGGAATTAAAAGATTCTGTTTCTGCTATAAAAACCTCTATTTTAATGTATTTAGCTCGTAAATTGACTTTAATTCGTGTTTTCCTACGAGGGCGGGTGGTGGGCTGCTATTTTGCATGAGGTACGCGCGTTAAAAAAAAAAAAAATTAAAAAAAATAAAAAAAAAATTAAAAAAAAAAAAATAAAAAAATAAAAAAAAAAAAAATATAAAAAAATAAAAAAATAAAAAAAATAAAAAAATAAAAAAAAATTAAAAAAAAAAATATTAAAAAAAAAAAAAATTAAAAAAAAAAATTTAAAAATATAAAAATAAAAAAAAAAAATAAAAAAAAATTGCGCCGCAGCAATAATGACTAAGATCTTCTATATAACCTGTTTGATCTACAATTTCTACACTTTGGACGGCAATCCTTAGATTCCTTACCTCTAAATAAAAAAAATAAAAAAATAAAAAAAATAAAAAAATAAAAATAAAAAAATAAAAAAAATAAAAAAAATAAAAATAAAAATAAAAAAAAAAAAAAAAAAAATAAAAAAATATTTAAAAAAATAAAATAAAAAATAATAAAAAAAAAAATAAAAAAAAAAATAAAAATTAAAAAAATAAAATAATAAAAAGATAAAAAAAAAAAAAATAAAAAGATAAAAAAAAAAAAATAAAAAATAAGATAAAAAAAATAAATAAAAATATAAAAAAAAAAAAAAATAAAATAAAATTGCGCCGCAGCAATAATGACTAAGGTCTTCTATATAAGCTGTTTGATCTACAATTTCTACACTATTTATGGCAAACCGTAGATTCCTTACCTCTTCTTTAAGATTTTTCTTTGGCGTTTATAAACAAGGTTTTAACAATCTATGTATATCTATGTGTATATATTAATAACTATACTAGTCTCAAATTGCGGAACAGGGGCTGAGAAGAAAGTGGACACTAGTTTTTTCTTGTTAGGGCCCCTTTCTGTACTCACTTGATTTGGTTTTTTATAATTATGCCGAAGTCGTAGTTATTATTTTGTATAGACGTACGAACAGGGCTAGATCGACTTGGCTTTTGATGCTGATGAAGTTTATATAATATACAAATTTTTATCTTTTCTATTGCTGTTTTAATTAAAAAATTATTTTCGGCTTCTCTAGTAGCATTTTTCAACATTATCAACAATGTTTCGCCTGACTTAACCAATAAAAGGGTTTAGTTTTTTTTATGACATATGCAAAGTCCAATCCTACTCCCTTTTCCTTTCCATTTTCAACAACTTCTACAGCTTCGTGCCATCATACTTCATCGTACAATGTTTTTTTCTAAGACTTCCCCGTGCGCTAGACCCAATAATTCTTGCGGTAATTTGATATTTTTTGTTTAGCCTGGTTGAGAGCAAAAATATGCGGTCCTTGTGTCCCTTAAAAGAGGACGGAGCAAATAAAGTGAAATATTTTTATTATTTAGCAGCGTTTTTTTTTGTCCCCTGCTCTTCTTTGTGCGTTCATTTCCGTACATTCTTTTGCCGTGAAAATAAATTCCCTCTCACTCCTCTGTCTGTCTTCTCCTGTCTCCTCTGTGTTCTATGTGCGGCAAGTGGATTTCGTTTTTAAACAAAATATACGCCCATGCATGTGTATAAGCCGGCGCAAATCAGAAATAATGAGACACAACTGAGAGTTAGGCAGCGGAGCAGCTGGCCAGGGGGAACTGGGGAAGTGCCCACGCTTGAATGCTGAGCCAACGCCATATGGGAATTGTGCGCGCCTCTCGAGTGGGTATCCAATGTCAGGGTGTGTGTGTGTGTCAGATTTAAAAATACGCGCTTCTTCAAAATAATTGCATAGCCCTCTCCTCCACTTCAACCAACTTTTGAAATACGCTTGTCTAATATTTGAAAATTTATTTTCCCTATTTTACAGGTAAGTCCACGTTCGTGTTCTCCCCCTCTAAAAAAAAAAAAAAACTGGATTTAGTTTCCATTTGCCTGAAGCATAAATATGTCAAAAGTGTCAGAGTAAACGTTATAAAATGTGGTAAGTGACGCTAATTAATTTGCATTTGAATAACAACCATTTGAAAGGACTTTACCACATATACAAGTCATATGGAAGGTCTACCCACAATTTTAAATGAATAAAAACATATTAACTTGGGTCTAATATCTATCTAAACTGAAACGCCAAATAAGAACGTTTAAAAAACGCTTTTCAGACATTTTACATGAGGCGGGGGGCCAGCGTTGCGACTGCGGCGCCGTGTGTATGTGTATATACGCGTTTAAAAACACTCTAAGTCAAGGGTATAGGGTATTTCGTTGTGCCATGTACGCATGTACCTCGCCACCCATTTTTCGACCTTCACAAATGAGAAAATTATTTTCCACATATTTGTCCCATTGAGCGTACACACCCTTCAACCACTCCGACCTTGAGGGTGAGTTTTCACAAAGCTGAAAACTTGCCCATAAAGCTTTCAAACCAAATTTAATACAACTCGGCTCAAATATAACGTTCAGCCGTGAACCCACCCCCGCATCTTTATTCCGACCTTTGCAGTGAATTTCCCGATATAAAAAGCACGTGTTTCCATTTATTCTGACCCCTTGAGCTTACAAAACGAATTTCATTCCGATCGGCTCACAAATAGCAATTGTCACTGAACCCAAACACGCTCACCATTAGCCCAGCCTGAGGGCAAAAATTCTACCACCGAGAAATCACATGTCTAATTATTTTCTATAATGTGTTCACAAACCGATTTTGAAGTCAATCGAATTAAAAATGGGTTTTACCATATGGAATTTTCCGGGAATTTCCCGACTTTTCGTGCGGATTTTCCAACATTGGAAAATCTCATGTCTAATTATTTTGATAACTATCCTTACAAACCGAGTTTGAAGTCAAGTAAAAAATAATGTTTTCCATATAGAATTTTCCGGGGATTTTCCTTGTGGGTGAATTTTCCACAATCTAAAAATCATATGACTAATTATTTGGCATACTATCCTTACAAACCGAATTTGAAGTAAATCGAATGAAAAATAGATTTTCCCATATGGAATTTTCCGGTAATTTCCCGACTTTTCGGGCAGATTTTCTATTATTTCAAAATCTCATGTCCAATTATTTTGCATGCTATCCTTGCAAATCGAGTTTGAAGTCAATCGGATGAAAAATAGTGTTTTCCATATAGAATTTTCCGGCCATTTTCCTTGTGGGCGGATTTTCCACAATCGAAAAATCTCATGTCTAATTATTTTGCATACTATGCTTGCAAACCGAGTTGGAAGTCAATCGGAGGAAAAATAGATTTATCCATATAGAATTTCCCGGGCATTTTCCTTGTGGGTGGAATTTCCACCACCAACAAATCACATGCCTGATTATTTAGCATACTATACTTACAAACCGAGTTTGAAGCCAATCGGATGAAAAATTGGTTTTTTCTTATAGAATTTTCCGGAAATTTCCCGACTTTTCGGGCGGATTTTCCAACATCGGAAAATCTCAAGTCTAATTATTCTGCATACTATTCTCACAAACCGAGTTTGAAGTCAATTGGATAAAAAATAGTTTTTTCCATCAAGAATTTTCCGGCCATTTTACTTGTGGGCGGATTTTCCGAAATCGGGGAAACAGGTGTCCAATTATTTCCCTTACTTTACTTACAAACCAAATTTGAAGTCAATCGGATGAAAATAATATATGATGAAACTAATAAAATCGTATAAATTAATTGTAAATAAAAGCTAAATATTATTATTTTTTAAGTGAACCTAGGTTCGAACCAAATCCTGTGGTTTAGAGGAACCGGCCCGTGAACCGAATTTTTGAAAGTTAAACGACCATTTTTTTCCCCATTTTTGAGTGTAGATTTTCCAAAATTTCAAAGTTACGTATTCCATATTTGAAAATGAAATTGAACACTGAAAAAAGTGAATAACATTTTTATGGAATTTCCATTTAAAGTTATAAAAATAATTTTGAATTCAATGAAAAATGTTTTCTTAAATTTTTCACCAATTCTTCGGGATTTTTCAAAATGTTAAAATTGCATTGTTAATATTTTGATATGAGTTTGAAACTGATTTGATAATAAACATAAAAGTTACCTACAGAATCTTCTAAAACTAGTGTGAAAAATTTAGCTTTCTATCTCGAATGATTGTGATCAGGTTGAATTCTTTGATATATAAATATGTGGGCTGGGGAAATGCAATGGGGATGGATGTTGTTCCATTTAAACACTCTCCAGATTTCACAAAAAATATAATATTTTGCAATATTATCCTAGTAGGCCAGGATAAAAAGAAGGATATAAAGAACCGGGAGCTACTTGAAACAGCTGTATAGTTGACCAGCCTTATTTGTGTTTTATAAGTTATGTATATAGAAATATGTCAAGTTTGTTCTTGCTTTAAGGCTGAGCTCATTAGACTTTATTGAAAATCTCGGTCAATGAAACGTGAAAGTAAAAGCGTCATAATAATGAAACGCTTGTAGATTAACGTTCAACGGAACGTGACGCTGAACGTGAGAAATGGAAGTGGGCTATTAAAAGCTGCTGCTGGTCGATTGTTGTTGTTTGGTTTTTCTTTCTTTAAACTTCAAGTTTGTTTGCCCTTACATTTAATTACATTAATGAAAGCTATGCATAAATTTATTAGACAGAGTGTGTGCTGTAATTTTGATTGAATAATCGCTTGTACGTACGTACCTCCCCCCCCCTTCTTCATTTTGCCACTTCATTAGTCAAAAAGTGCTTATTTCATTCTATCCCCTTGACGAGCCTCTTGCCGCTTGACATTTAAATACATTTCGCACTTTTCTTTTGCTGCCCTTTTGCATTACGCGCGTTTATCTACCGAGTGTTTGCATTTTCTTAATTAATTACAATGCGTGACTTTCATACTTAGCAAGTACTATGCATATACATATATATATATATATTTTTTTTTTTGTTCAAGACCACGCCCACACTTAATGGGTGGCTGGGTAGTAGGAGAGAGCGGGGCACATTAGCTTTTTAGAGCGTGCGTCGTCGCACCCCTGGGCGCCTAGACTAGCTGTTGTCGCGGCTGTTTGTCATTTTTCTACATTCACATGACTTCTGCTTTTTGGCGTCGTCAGTTTTATGCACATGAGACAATGCTTTATCATACTTTTTTGTTGTTATTCAACCACTTACTCCTCCTTCTCCTTCTGGTTGTGGCGTGCTGTGCGCCGGCTGGCGTCTTGATGTTTTTTTTTTTTTTTTTTTTTGAATTTTTCATAAATGAAATTTTGTGGCACAATATTTTCAGTTTTTAAACTTCGTGCAGGATCTGGGTTAAGTGGTTTTGTTGATTAGACCTTGGTGGTTGGTTTACGCACACGTCTAAAGTTTAAGCAGTTACGGGAAAGTTATACACTTTGGTGACCCCGACGTATGCATATATACATATATATTTGTTCTTCTTCGTCACACTCCCATGAAATCAATTAAGTTTCTTCACGCACATTTAAGCCCACATTGTTCTTTGAGAAAAATTCGAAATGTCATTTGACTTGACTAGAAAATATGTTTTTTCCCATTAAGTGCGAGAATATCTCACAAGCGGCTGTCAAACAAGCGTCGTAGACGATCACAAACTGCGCCATAATGACGGCAGGTCCGCTGGGAGTTGATGGCAGGCAAGTGGACCTGTTCCCCTCCTCCCCCCCCCCTCCCTCGCTTGCTTGCTTGTGGTAATGGCGTTGACAACTTCTCTCGTAACTCGTCGTAATTTTTATGCTCCATATACATGTGTGCGGTTGCATATTATAGCTGATTCATGGCATCATGACTCATGTCAAAAATCAAGTTGGTAGCCCGCACGTCCGTCCGCTAGCCAAACCCACAATGGGAAAAAGAAACAATAATTTTCTATTTTACACGCGCATTTTTCGAGAGTGTCGGAAATAACTTACAAGTTGACAAACATTTTTCACTTCCCCAGACAGGCCAGGCCAGGCCAGGCAGCTTGGCTGTCTGTCTGTCTGTCAGGGCAATGTTGGAGGAGTCCGAAGTGCAAGCACAGAAATTGTGTAAAGTGCTAGATGGCAATCGTTAGAGCTGTCAATATTAACTATTTCAAGGCATTTAATTGTTTTTCAATTCAATCTTAGTCAAAATCACTAAAGTGTGAGAATTGAAAGCAATTTAGGAACAAAGTTTCAGCTTGGTTTTCGTTATTTTCATTCACAATTTGGCGATTTAGAAAACAAAAAATTAAATCTCTTTTCAACGCACAGCCTAAACGGTAAGAGTTAGAAAGCTGAAACTTGCTTAATACATTCTATTTGTGGAAAGCGAATAAAAAATAACCTCTTACCCTTCTTTTTTGAAAAAATATAATCGCGGTACATACAAAAGTTAGACGTTTTAAGTTACGGTGACTGAATGATTCACTGCTTCTGACCTGATACAAAACTGAATCGGCGAATCGAACAAATCCAACGAAAGTCGTTCACGTTCGAAGAAATTCGCTGTTCTTTGGTAAAACTTGTCAGTGGGACATTCCTGTTTGTGGTGGTAAGTGAGCAATAAGAAAGGATTTGGAAAACCTCGAACCCAACAAGTAGGAAATGATGAAAATCATTTATGTAAAGCGTAACAAAGTATGAGATAAGTTTTAGTTACTTTCATTTGAAAGAGGTCTTTTCACTCAATATCTCTCTACATATAAAAGAGTTTGTCCTCACTGACTGACTGACTGATTCACTGACTAACTGATTCACTGACTGACTGATTCACTGATTGGCAATCAACGCAGAGCCTGAACGGTAAGAGCTAGAAAGCTGAAATTTTTACAGAAGTTTCCAAATATGAGTTGAAAGTGGGCACTAGGGCGGGGTTTCGAAAAATTCCACCCCTAAGGGTGCTTTCCACACCCGGAAAAGCTACTATGGGCGACCTTGCCTTGTTTAAGTTAATTCAAGTCCCGAACTTCGGATTAAAATTTCATGTACGAGTCGAACCTGATTTTTCCTGGAATCCACTTTCTCCTGACATTTATTGGCAATGATTTTAGTCCAGATATATTTTTTCTATCTTTCTGGAACTGTTAATTTCTATTACGTAGGTTGCTATATATATATTTCTGGCCTAATAATGAAAACGCGCATATTTATGATCAAAAATGGTTTTATTGTTTTTCAAAGTATTCTCCAGCAAGATTTATACACTTTTGCATGCGCTCAAACCAATTGTCGAAGCACTTTTTCCACTCCGTTTGAGACACCCCCAAAACATGGTTTTTTGAACTCTTCAACAGCGTATCTTCTGGCGACGAAAATCGTTGACCACGGATGTGCGGGAAAAAAGAAGTCATTGGGTGCCAAGTCACGGGCCCATCAATTCGACGTTTTGGGCGGTCAAAAAGGCGCTGGTGTGAGCTGATGTGTGAGAGCTCGCATTGTCATGGTGCACAATGATCTGTCTCTTCTCTGGTTCGTTTTTCGAATTTCTCCAAAGACTTCAGGCAAACAAATTGTGGTGTACCACTCAGAATTGAGCGTCCTACGTTGCTCAAGCGGAACAGTCGCCACATGACCAGTTTTACCAAAGAAACAGGCGACCATTTGCTTCGAAGTGCTTCTTCCACGAACGAATTTCTTTGGATTTGGCTCGTCTTCGAAGACCCACACGGTCGATTGCTGTTTTGTTTCGGTCTCATAAGCCTAGATCCATGATTCGTCACCTGTGACGATCTTATAAACGTCTTTTGAAACACCGCGATTATATTTTTTCAAAATTTCTTTGCACCAATCCACACGAGCCTTTTTTCAGTGATTGTCAAATTGTGCGGGATCCAACGAGAACATACCTTTATTTTAAGCCCAGGTGTTTATGCAATATCGAATGTATGCTGGTGGAAGAAATGCCCAAGCATGCCTCTATCTCACGGTATGTCACATGACGATCTTGCATTATCAGTTCACGCACGGCATCAATGTTTTCTGGCACAACGACTGTTTTTGGACAACCTTCACGACCTTCGTCTTCGAGCGATCGTCACTCGCGATTGAATTCATTATAGAATGGTGCTTCATCGCTATACAAAGATTTAAGTCCATCGTTGCACTCTTCTTGTCGTGATAATCCACGTCGAAAGTTGTGAAAAATGATTGCACGAAAATGTTCACGAGTTAATTCCATTTTTCTGCCGAGGTAAGTTTTTGATTAATCGTTAATCGATATCAAACGTGGTCACTCACATGAAAGAGTTGTATGGAGCTTTTATCGATAAAAGTCCAAACTTTTTTTGGGATCGTCATTTCACATCGATCCACTATACTCCATTTCCAGATCAGATGAACGATAGTCGAGTTATAAGCAAAGCAAATAATTACGATGGGCAGCACTGGCCGATATCGTTTTGGTCAGCACTTACACAGTTTGACAGGTACAGAGTATATTACAGTCGAACTTGACCGACTTTCTTACTTGTTTTAAAGTGTCTGCAGCTGCAGCTGGCGCTGCTGCAATTTCTTTGATTTGTTTATAATCAAAGAACATTTAATCCACAACAAATTCCCCTCAAAGCTTTGAATTGAAAATAGCATTTAAATTCTTAGTTAACTGATTCACAAGGACAGTAAAGAACAGGCAGCAAAAATAGCGCTTCAAAGCGCACTCCTAGCATTGAGATTCAGAATAAGATAAGTTTCTGTACCTCGTTCATTTATTTCTAAGCAAGTATCTTTTTTTCTTGATTCAAAAGCAACTGTTTTGAAACTAAAACTGAAACAAATTGCATAATTAATTAAGTTAACATTAAGTTTTTATTCTATCGTAAAGTCATAATCTTTTTACAAATGTTTTTGCTAATAAAAACAGATGTGGTCTGTGTGCTGCCACCTGTTTTCAGTGTTTTTTTCCGAATGGCCCTTTTGCATTTTATAGAATGTCTTATAAATAGCTCAGAAATGCCAATGTAAACTATTTGTTTATCGGGGAAATGTTTTTGCTTCTCTCTCTCTCTCTCTCTCTGTTGATATTTTTCGCTTACGTTGTAAACAATTAGTAAATGTAAATAAAAGTGTGTGAAATAAAAATATTATCATGAAGTCGACCAACACGTTATTGTTGCATGACTTACAGCGGTTCCATCAGTAGCAGTAGCAGCGAGAGAGGGGGAGAGGGGCACAACGACATTGACAGCAATTTGGCCCACGTAATTGTTATTGCATGAAAGTGACAGCGCATACATACAGCATCTATTTTATGATTTAAAATGGAAGCGTGCGAATAAATAACATATTAAAAGGCGGAGAACAGTTTTTGGCTTGCTTTTCGCTGACTTTCTTAATTTTGTTATTTTTTTTTTGGGTTTTTTTTTTGGCAACAAGACAATAAAAATCCCAGCTGACATGGCACCAACGTGCATACGCAATTTCCATAATTTTTGGTTCCGGACCGCGTCAACAGTCGTATGTATGTGTATGTATGTATGTGTGTGTGTGCCTGTCCCTTACTCCCCCCCAGACGGAATTGTCAAGGTTGAAGCTGAGAGTGTCACGTGACTTATTCAAATTAGCAATTTTATGTTTGCACTTTCCTTTGTGCCGTTCACCAACACTGAGCTGTTTGTTTTGTCAGCGGTTTTTGTTTTTTTTTTTGTGTTTTTCAACCTCAACCTCCAACTCCATCCCTCTAGCGACCCCGTGTGTATTGTTGGGGCTATAAATTCAACAACAACAACAACAGCAACAACATCGCTCGAAATGTTCTCATTTCTTTTTCAATACTCTTACCCCAAAAAGGGGATGTTGTCCAAAAGGCTTCGAATCGATATCACAAATTTTTGTTAAGCTAATAAATCCCATGAAGTCTGCAAACCAATCTAGAACCAAACGTCTTTGAGAAGGATGAGTTCTTGAAACGGTGTTGGCTACTTTTAGCTTACACGCCAAAAGGCAAACAAAAAATTCACAGACAGAACTCGCGGCATATTAAAACCCCTTGTGTTATGCGACTTTACAACCCTATACGGAACTGCGAAGTAACGTAAAGTTTCATACAACATTTTGGAAAGAAGAAGCAGAAGTAATGATTCCTTTAGCCTTTACGTTGTGTCCATACGGAGCTGAGAAGTTCTATTGCGCTTAACAGCACATGAATGGAACCTATGTGGAAACAATGTTACTTCACCCTTCTACTGTCTTGACACCATCAGCAAATAGCTGAAATTTAATTTAAGACGAGAAGCTAAATCTTACTTCGTTTGTGTGAAAGTTTTGATAAAGTCACATATGCTTGATTTAACAAAGGTTTAAGAAAAATCAACAAATTGGACAAAGGCCCGATTTCTCACCTACTACTTAGCACTATCTGTTGCATAAACTTACAAATAGCAGTGGAATTTATAAGTTTATCTGATATATAGAAGCTACATAGTAGATGAGAATTCGGCCCTTAAACAACCCTGCTTTAAATGGTTTAAATAAATTGAATAGTCGTAGCAAAGTTTGATTATACAAAATGAATTGTCGACATTGCATTTGCTTGGTGTGTAGCAAAACAGTTTTCTTACCACCTTTTTAACGTTGTTGTTTGTGAGCAAAGCTTGACGGGAAGTTGCTTATTTTTATCAAAACAACAGCAACAATATATAGCTAATCGAGTAGTGTGACCAACGCTCCGATACTTGAAAAATACCACGAAACTCAAGATTTGCTGATATTTTCTTAATCTTAAACTGGCCACACTAGACTTTTTCGTTCCGAAGTAAGCTAAATTACTTACTTCGCAGATCCGTATAGGACTTAAATGTCTGATCTTAGAAGGATTTACACGATGAAGCTAACTTCATGAAGTTTTCTTAGTAGGCGAGAGATTCAAATGTATTTCTAAACTATTCGTTTAATAGTTCTGAAAGAATTCCCTAAATTTCACGCCTACTAAGAAAACTTTATTAGGTTTTTATGGTTGTAAATCCCTACTTTGATGAGAAAAATTTAGTCCGGCACAATAAACAGGTGTGTTCTGGAAATCTTTAGAGATTTTCGTAAATACTACTGCATTTCGAACCAAACCTGAATGACTTTATATGTGAAAAGACCGGAATCTGCTCATACCCATCGGAATTCAAACAGCTGTTTTAGTCGCACAAGGTGGCTACCCGATGGGTATGAGCATACAGATTTAGATTGTCTGAGAACTGGCCCTGCGTATAGACCAGTCTGAAATTTTCGAAAGCATTCCGAAACCTTTTTTTTTAGGGAGTTGATACCCAACGGAATCGATTGAGCTGGTATTAGTACCTTGCTTTATCTTTAAATCCTTGTCTTTGACTTTCTAAATGAAAAAGATTAAACCGAATACTTTAATTGTTTCATAGAAATCACATCTCTTACCAGAGACACCGAAAATAGTGTTTCAAATTTGTACAACTAACCAATTAGCTTTTAGCTCAGCTTTTCGACGGACTTTTTGATGCTTAAGACCGAAGCTTCTTAAAAATTTCAGGGACCAGCAGCCTTGACCAAATGTTGGTACCATTTGCAAACCACGTGATGGTGAGCATTTCGTCATATTTTGATATTTTAAGTCGGTCAAGTCTGAACTAAAATTAATCTGTACCAAAAAATCTGCAAAGCTTAGGATATAACTAATAAATTTGTTAAAGAAAAAATTTGTTTGCTTTTTTACCTTAACCTTGCTCTTTTTGGTTGGGGAACGATGGAGGGTAGTTTTTAAAAGTTTTTTTTTTTGTGTTAGATTTATTTTACAAAAAAATTGAGAAATATGAGGGGTATTAACAAATGGGGGGGGGGGGGGGGGGGGTGGGTTTTTATTTAAATAATTAATTATTTACCTTTTAGTTGCCATGTTTTTTATTCACTCTTCAATTTATTTTTTTATTTTTTTTTTTTTGAGTTTTCGAGGATTTAAATAAAAAACAAAAAAAAACCCAACAATTTTTTGGTTAATAAAAAAAAAATAATGATGTTAATTTATTTGGTTATTAAAAAAATTTTTTTTTTGTTTATAAAAAAAAAAAAAAAAAAATTTATAATTTTATTTATATTATTTTATTGTTTAAGATACATAAAAAAAAACATTAATTAAAAACATTTTTTATATTTTTTTTTTTTTTTTAAAATTATATAAAAAAAACAGACCAAAGTAAGGCACAAAACGATTTTACTTGCTTTTAAGCGTGAGATACAGTGTATTAGAATGATTAAATGATTAGTTTGTCTTGCATTCAATTATCGAATCACATTCATAAGCTTTGTTTTTAAAAAAATTGAATCTAAAATCTGTCGTTTTATGTTGCGTAAATTATGTTTTCATCCTTGGTTCATTCCATGGCCAAATGACTAAAATCTTTCAGCCAAAACCCCTTTCTCTTTGCACGCGCCGATTAGTGTTTAGGAAATTTGTTGAAAGCGTAAATAATCCATTATACGGCATATCCAGTCACTCTTATCGTTTCCAGACGGTTGCCAAATGGCCCTCTCCTCGGCATCATATTCCTCCTGATTGTTTAAAATCCCTTCATCCACATAGCAGGGTATCTCACCCTTCTCGGTGGGATGTACACGGGGATAGGGCGGTCCATATTGGCGTGGTTGTATGTGATACGAAAAGATACGGAATTTGTTTAAGCCTAGCTCAATGGTACCAGCTTCTTGCATGCGATTCGCCAGAAAGCTTAAATTGTTTTGGTTTTGGTCGTTGTAGAGCATGAAAACCGTATAACGGTGTTGTACGCAGTCCAGCATATAGTATTTGCGCAGCAGAGCGAGGTCTGTTTCGAGCTGTGGGGATGGGGGAAGAAAAAGAAGTCAGTTAAAAACTAGAGATAGGACCGGGAGGTTCTTGAAGCCCAGTACCAGCTTCATAAGTTATTCACGGTGTGACCCTGCTACTTACGAGCTCAAGGCTTCGCCCATGTAGAGGTAAATCATTCAACACGTTTCGCTGGTTTTCCATCTGCTGCTGCTGCTGCTCCTGCTCCATCATTCGCTGGTTTTGCAACTCCGCTTCTGCTTTAAGCGCCACTTCCTCCGCATAAACGGCATCCTCACGCTGTTGCTGCTGACGATTCTGCTGTAGACGCTCCACCATGGCCAGATACTCCTCGTAAGAGGGCATCTTATAGTCAGGATTTGCATTTACCTCCATCTGCAGTTCCTGCTCCAAGGGTTGTGCAAATTGCGGGCTTGACAATGATGATGGTTGATTTTCCTTAGGTACCACCACTTGGTTATTAACTTCCTTCTGAAGACAATGACGATTGCGTAGACGTGGTTCTATTGGATAACGCGTGCCACTACGCAGTTCACGCACAATGTTGGTTAGGGGAAATCCAAAGCGCTGCCTTAAGCAGCCCAAGTGCATACGCAACATAGACATAATGTTAATATACGAACTAAACTTTGTTCTGTTAACCAAAAATAGCGAGAAAATTGTTACAAAAATTTTTGTATAAATTTAAAACAATATTAAATACGTGTTGCCAGATGGAATTATACGAGTGTACTGAAAATATGGAACAACAACAGGAGAGGACAGTCTGACAATATGTAGAGGTTCAAGTCAAAGCTGGCTTGGTTAGGTTTAAAAATAAAAATAAAAATGTAGAAGAAATTCAGAATTAATATGTTTATATAGAGTGGCTAATGAATACTGCTACCAAATAAAAAAAAATTGTTTTAAATACCCTTGCAGTTTTTGAAAGGCGCTACCATTGATAATAAAAAAGTTTTTCCCACTAGAACTAGTTTTTGGACCGACCGTGTATATAGCAGCTATATGCTATAGTCATCAGATTTTGATCAATTTTTCCAGAATTGTGTGGAAGCATATAAAACATATATTTACCACGATTGGTGACGCTGCGATAGAAAACAAAAAAGTTTTTCTCACTAGAACTAGTTTTTGGACCGATCATTCCTATGGCATCTATATGATATAGTCATCCGATCCGGCCGATTCCGACAAATGTGCAGCGTATTTGTATTTAAAAACATTTTGCAAAGTTTGGTCAAGATAGCTTTAAAACTGCAGCATACGTATCTTCCTTTAACTCGGAATTGCCGAACCCTGGTTTAAGGGGATCTTCTACCTTTAAAAAAATTTTTTTCTCGATTTTTTTGTTTTTTATTAATATTTAAGCTTAGTTATTCCTCTTTTATCCTCTTCAAACCAATTTCAAAAATTCGAAATAGTTTTTCAGATATAGCCATTTTGGTGGAGCAATGTTCTTGCTAAAGAAAGTATATTTTACTTTAAACTTTAAGCCCATTTTGCGCCAGTTCTACTGAACCGATTTTTATCAGCCTTATTACAATCGACGCATTATTGATGTAATTCTGGCCCGTACCTCAAGTCAAGAAGAAAAACATTTTTTTACTATTTTTGCACTAAACTACAAAAAAAAAACTTCTAAAATTTATAAAAAAAAACTTCGAAAATTTATAAAAAAAACTTCGAAAATTTATAAAAAAAAAAAAAATTAAAACTGAGGTACGGGCCAGAATTACATAAATTCTCACCTTAACCTCATTTACCATTTTCATTTCCGACAACCTGGAGTCCCGGAATCATGGCTACCCCTCTACACCTTTTTCTCAAGACCTTAATTGGCAGGTCAACCACTTTTTGAACAGCCCTCGTATTCCAAAACATTTTTTATTAATTTGTATATCAAATATATATAATTTTTATATATAATATTATAATAATTACACAAAAAACACCAAATTGAAAAAACTCTTATAGTTTCCTCTCCAGAATTTTTTTAAAAAAAAACACTCAACAGACCATATCCCCTTAAGGGATACCGCTGTTAATTTTCTCTACATTTTCAAGTGCATCAAAAAAGGATTTGAAACAAAAATTGATAACAATTTTGCTTAACCTTTTTTTTCTTTATAAGTTGCTTCATCCTAGATCCATCCTTGGGGTACTTTTGTACCCCTAAAAATTTTCAAAGCATGTTTGAATCTATATCAGAATCATTGTTCAAAATCAAATTTTTTGTACGTACTTTTAATAAGTCTTTTTAAATATTTGCAATACGTCTATGGGGTACATTTGTACCCCGATTCAAACAGTAAGTACAGTATGGCGGTTATTGTCAGCTTTTGCTGCAAAACGACTTTTAGACTAAGGGCATTTTAATGAATACAAATTGATAATCCAAAACGTAAAAAAACACAAATATCAAATTTTGGAAATTCTGAGAAATCTACGGAATGGTACAAAAAAAAAATTGGTACGAAAAATTTCAAAATTACGTTGTTATTATTTTGTTATATGGAGCTTTGGGATTAAAAAGGGTGAATCAAAAAAAAAATGAAGTATTCAACAGTTTTGCGAACATTTTACAACTCTGGAGGCAAATTTAATCTAAAACCCGTTGTTTATAGTTGTTTTCTTATTTTCGAAATTATTTTTTTTTAGAAAAACTTTACTATGTACACAAATGCGAGTAAAGGCAGGGGATGATATACAAAATGTTCTAAAAATAGTCAAATTACATTTAATATAAGAATGTTCTGCTTAACGAATTTATAAGCACATTTTAAATCCCTTTAATTTTGTTTGATACTCATACAAACTGATACTGGGGTAAGATTGTACCCCAAAGTTGGTCTACCTTACTTTTGACCATGAATGAACATACCCATGTGTTCTATAAATCGTTTTCGACCCAAAAACGACACGTATCGTATGAGAATTTGGTCGTTTTTTGGTCGGAAACGATTTGTAGAACACCTAGGATAGTGACTTATTCTGTCATACTTGGCGAATGCACTTGCAAATATATACTGGGGTAAGAATGTACCCCAAAGTTGGTCCACCTTACTTTTGACCCTGAATGAACATACCCATGTGTTCTATAAATCGCTTTCGACCCAAAAACGACCCGTATCGTATGAGAATTTGGTCGTTTTTGGGTCGGAAGCGTTTTGTAGAACACCTAGGATAGTGACTTATTCTCTCATACTTGGCGAATGCGCTTGCAAATATATACTGGGGTAAGAATGTACCCCAAAGTTGGTCCACCTTACTTTTGACCATGAATGAACATACCCATGTGTTCTATAAATCGTTTTCGACCCAAAAACGACCCGTATCGTATGAGAATTTGGTCGTTTTTGGGTCGGAAGCGTTTTGTAGAACACCTGGGATAGTGACTTATTCTCTCATACTTGGCGAATGCGCTTGCAAATATATACTGGGGTAAGAATGTACCCCAAACTTATGGACTTATTCTCTCACATCTCTGAAGTTTGATACTCGGCAAGTGTGTTTCTATACGCATCCTTTGAAAGGTGTTTAAGGGTATGTGAAATTCGTTCTGGCCAAACAGCTGATTCTGGTCTTATTTGTTGCCCGCATTTTGGTTTGGTGGAAAGGTCAGTATACAAGGGGCTCCTGGCTGTCGGTTGACTGTAGCCGTTCAGCAGCTCAGGGCTCTCTGGTGTTATTTCGGTTGCTCCTTCTATATGGGTATGGTATGGTGGTGTGTGTGTATGTCTGTCCGTTTGTTTATATGTTTGCTTGTGGGAGGTGGAGAGTGTGTTGAATCTGTTAATAACAGGCACGCGCCCATTAGGTTCGTTCGTTCGTTCGTTGTGGTTCCCCTTTCGCAAAGTTTTGCCGTTGTTGTTGTTGATGATGTTTCCTGCTCTGCGCACACATAAAGAGTTTAAATGCAACCGTATTGTATGTATGTATGTATGTATGTAGGTCACCAAGTCCGGTAAACTGCTGAGTTTCAAGCGCAGCTAATTAGCCTAAACTTGCTCATAATAAACAAGTGCGGAAGCGCAAACAGAGGAAACGTAGCCTGATTGCCGCCTTGCCTCATATGATGACCGAAAAAAATTGAATTCCGTCCAGATGTCCAGTCGAGCCAATGACCGGTCCGGAAAAATGGACGCTTGTCACACTGAAGAGTTAAATATTTAGATGCGCGTCTGTTTGTGGATGTGACACAAAATATTACAGAAACCATACATCATGGAACTGTCACATGCTCACACACACACACAGGCTCAGTTGAGTCCATGTTCTGCCCAATACATTCGCACATCCGCTGGGCTGGACTGGACTGTCTGTCACAATAGCAAGCGGCCATGACGACAAGCATGTGCCACATGGACAACCATAAACGGTTGCCTGGGGTAGAGGTGTCACATTTTGTTTTGCACAGTGGCCAATTCTGATATATGTAGAGTATAATCCACTGTGCAGCCAAAGGAGAGTTTCTTCTTCCAATAAAATGCTCAACAAATGAATGAGATACTTTGTTGTGCCATGTGTAGTAGCTGTGTAACTGTAAGTGGTACTCCTCAGCTGGTATCTGTATCTGCATTTAATGCTCTGCCTTTGTGAGCCTTATCAATTCCTTGGGTCTCTTTCCTCTAACTCCTTTGCCTCTGTCTCTGTCTCTGACCATAAATAAGCAAATACAAAATGTATTGAAAAACTCGACTCGGCTGTGTTTGTGTATCTCATGGATACGCATGGATACACGTTTATGTTTGCTTGTCCATCTGTCTCTTTGTCTAACAGTACACAACATTTTTTTGCACATTGAGTTCTGTTGGCCAGAACAGTCCTCAAAATTGTTTGCTTTTGTTTTATATATATATTTTATTTTGCTTTCCCATCAGCAAATTTGTTGCATATTTAATGGAAAACTTTTCGTTGTCATTCGGGGCTGTTGTAATTGACAATGGCATATGCATTTCAAATTCAAACAGTTTAGAAATAACTGGGCAAAAATCTTTGAATAGTTTTGTGACCAAGATGTTGCTTAGTTAGGATAATAAGGGTTAAAGTCACAAATAACGAGTTAAGAATAATGGGCATGAAAGAAATTGGTTTAAGAAGTGTTAAAGTAATAAATAGCGAGTAATGGGTAAACTCCAAATTTTAGGGATGAGTGCATGTTGCTTAAAATGAGTTGCAGTATCTATTAACTTGTTAACAAGTTTATTAAATCTAAAAATATCAGCGAGTAGCCAAAAAAAATCAACATTTTAATATGAAAATAAAGCTTGATACCGATGTTTACTTTTAAACAGAGCAAAGAAATTTATTAATAGAAGTTAAATTTAAAAATAACGAGTAGCGAGTAACAAGTAACGAGTATAAATGGAATTCAATTAATATAATGAATAAGCAAATGCTACTTAAAATATTATTTATAATTACATTATTTATATATTAAGTTGTTTACAAGTTAATTAAATATAAAATAATCAGCGAGTAGCCAAAAAAAAGACAACATTTTAATAAGAAAATCCATTCTGATGTTAAGTGTTTACTTTTGGACATTCAAAGCAATGTATTAATCAAAGTTAAAGTGGAAAATAACGAGTAGCGAGTAACAAGTAACGAGTATAAATGGAATTCAATCAAAGTAATGAACAAGCAAATGCTACTTAAATATATATTAAGTTGTTTACAAGTTAAATAAATATAAAATTATCAGCGAGTAGCCAAAAAAAAACAACATTTTAATAAGAAAATAAAGCTTAATACCGATGTTTACTTTTGAACAGAGCAAAGAAATTTATTAATAGAAGTTAAAGTTAAAAATAACGAGTAGCGAGTAACAAGTAACGAGTATAAATGGAATTCAATCAAAGTAATGATTAAGCAAATGCAATGTTTACAAGTTAATTAAATATAAAATTATCAGCGAGTAGCCAAAAAAAAGACAACATTTTAATAAGAAAATCCATTCTGATGTGAAGTTTGGACTATTCAAATCAATGTATTAATCAAAGTTAAAGTGGAAAATAACGAGTAGCGAGTAACAAGTACCGAGTATAAATGGAATTCAATCAATATGATGAATAAGCAATGTGACTTAAATATATTTTTAGTTTTTTCCCAGTTTTTAAAAATAAAATTATTACAGTAGAAATATAAAAATTTAATACGAAAATAAAGCTTTACTGATGTTTAGTTTTGAGCAAAAAAAAAAGATTATTTAGTGTTAAAGTTACAAATAACAAGTAACGAGTATAAATGGAATTCAATCAAAGTAATGAATAAGCAAGTGCATTGTTTACAAGTTAATTAAATATAAAATTATCAGTGAGTAGCAAAAACAAAAAACAACATTCTAAAAAGAAAACATCATTCTGATGCTAAAGCAAAGGTCCTACATTAAATAAATTTAGTTGTTGACAATGTGTCTAAAATGGAAAAATATAAAATTTTACGCCATTGAGCCAATTACTTGCTTGTAATTGATTAGTAAGTCCTGTAAAATCTAAAGGAATCTATAAAGACAAATTTTCTTAATAATTTGGAAAATGCATTCTGATGGTTAAGTCTTGAATAGTGCAAATCAATTTATTAATCAAAGTTAAAGTGGAAAATAACGAGTAGCGAGTAACAAGTAACGAGTACAAATGGAATTCAATCAATATGATGAATAAGCAAATGTGACTTAAGTATATTTCTAGTTTTTTTTTCCAGTTTTTAAAAATAATATTATTAGCGAGTAGCAAATATGAAAATAAAGCTTGATTAGTTTTTAGCAGAAAAAAATGATTTATTTGATTTAAAGTTATAAATAACGAGTAGCGGGTAACAAGTAACGAGTATATGTGGAATTCAATCAAAATAAATAATCAAATATGAAAATAAAGCTTGTTTAGTTTTTAGCAGAAAAAAATGATTATTTAGAGTTAAAGTTACAAATAACGAGTTGCGGGTTACAAGTAACGAGTATATGTGGAATTCAATCAAAATAAATAATCAAATGCGATTTAAGTATATATTTTTTTTTTTTTACAAGTTTAATAAATATAAAATAATCAGCGAGAAGAATACAAAAAATTTAACTTTGAAAATAAAGCTTGTTACTGATGTTAAAGACTTCAGTTGTGAAATTAGTTTAACGATCCCTTAAAATGAAAGTAACGAGTATATATGAAGTACAATAAATTTGATTTCAAGAATTCGAGCTTGTGGAACTATTAAAACCAATTGTTGATGTGATCAGCAAATAAACTAGTTACGCTCCTTATGAAAGTAAATAAGTAAAGCAATATTGAGCTTTGACTATTAAAATTTTGTTCTGTGTCAAAAAAAAGTTACTTATCAAATTACAGTAAACAATATGTCTGTTAAATACGAATAAGTTTTAAATTTTATTTTGAATGGAATTTTATATTTGGGAAGGTGCTTAGTCAAAGACGCATCTGGACAATTTTATAATACCCTTTAAAAATATAAAAAAAATAAAAAATAGCGAGTAACATTGCAAATTTGAGTAATTAGCGAGTAACGAGTTCACAGTTCGCAATCAAAATAAATAATAGCGAGTAACATTGTAAATTTGAGTAATTAGCGAGTAACGAGTTCACAGTTCGCAATCAAAATAAATAATAGCGAGTAACATTGCAAATTTAAGTAATTAGCGAGTAACGAGTTCACAGTTCGCAAAGCCATACCAAAAATAGTGCAAAAATCAGCATAAATTCAACAGCTTTAAAATACAACTAAATTAGAAAGGCATCGAAATAGTAGCGAGTAGAGTAATGTACCCCTTAAGCAAGCACCTCTTGACTTGGAAAAACTTTAAGTCCAAAAGATACGAGAAAAAAAAAAACATACATAAAAAACTGAAAACTAAATACATTTTCAAGGCTCTTTGCATTAGTCAAATGCAGGCAGACAAAATGGTCCTGTAAAGCTTAAGGAATTTACTGCGTGGGAGTGGGAAGGAGTAGCCTCTCCTTATTTGCTTGCAAAAATGGCCACGCAGCTACTGAGTATGTTCCACTGTGTCCGTGCCTCGTTTGGCATTATCCATTATTATGATATCTGTGTGCGCGACGGATTTGTGCTATCCTGTGCTTTTGCTTCTTTTTTTTTCATCTTGCTTAAGCATTTTTCATATTTTATATTGTTTAAACTTTTGATTAAGGGTTTGCGAGTAAGGCTCATGATGTTTTTTTTTTTTTGGTCTGCATTTATTATTTATGCAAATTTTGTGCTTGTTTTGCTTTCTGGCATGCCTTTGACTGAGTTGAGTAGAACAAAAAATACTAAAGACAAACAAACAAACAAATAAATGACAAACATAACATAAAAGAACGACTTGATACGCATGGCCATGGCATGATGAGTGGCGGCGGGTGAAGGTGGCGGCGGCGGGTGGGTTTGGGGCAAGGTCCATGTTGATTTTGGGGTTATTATCATTTTAATAACAACCAAAAAACAAAACTCTGGCACACACACACACATGACCACCCTCCGCCTACCGCACAAGGCGTTTGTTGTTGGTTGGTTTTTAATTAGAAACTTTTTTTTTTTTTTTGTGAATAAAAATGAAATATTATTGTAACGAGTAGCTGCACTTGCATTTTCTATGATATCTCTCTTATATTTCGAGCCGCTCTTAAATTGTTAAATATTTTGCAAATTGAAAAATGCTTTCTGTTTTGGGTAATTGCTATTTTATTTGACACACAAAAAAAAAAAAAAAACAAAATGCTACTTAGTCACGTTTCGTAATGTAGCGTTTGTTCTCGTTGTTGTTGGAATTAGGTCAGTGTTAGATATTAAAACACAAGGAGCAAATACTCAAAGAAATTAGCAAAATGAAAATAAATCCAACTTTGAATTTAACATAAAATAGTAAAAATGTACAAGTCCATGAACCAAGTAGCGAGTATTTCAATGAAAATTGAAGTAAAAACAATTAAAAGCTCAACCAAATGAGCTTTATTTTGGGCTTGTCATGTCAATATTAAATTAATGGAATAAAGGATCTGAAAAAAACCGAAAATTGAGCATGAAACTTGGTAGAAGTAGCGAGTAGATCAAGCTCGAGCTGATACTGCCTAGAAAACCTTTTAAAACTAAAACAGGTGGCGCAAAAAACTAAACTAAATAGGTGGTAACGAGTCTGCTAATAGCTAGTAGCGAGTCAGCTAATAGCTAGTGACGCGTTGGTCAATTAGTAAATTGAGAACTAGTCTTTATATACATAGACAATAGTTCATAAATGACTATTTGCTCAAACTAATATAAAATAACTGAGCAAGGAACGAGTAACGAGTTTAAAAAAAGTTTAGAACTAGCGAGTAACCTAAAAACGTGTAGCGAGTAACCTAAAAACGTGTAGCGAGTAACCTAAAAACGTGTAGCGAGTAACCTAAAAACGTGTAGTAACCAAAAACGTGTAGCGAGTAACCTAAAAACGTGTAGCGAGTAACCTTAAAACGTGTAGCGAGTAACCTAAAAACGTGTAGCGAGTAACCTAAAAACGTGTACCGAGTAACCTAAAAACTTGTAGCGAGTAACCTAAAAACGTGTGGCGAGTTTTTCACTTATATCATGTTGAAAACAAGTTTTATTCCAATATAACAAGACAAAAACTTACTGAACTGAAAGAAATAAAGAAACGAGCTAATTATTAACGAGTGACGGGTAGTTGAACAAAGACATCATAACATAACATATAACAAACATTAAATTTCTTACTTCCTTTAACAAAAATCTGTTCAAAAGCTTTTCCAAATTATTAACGAGTGGCGAGTTGCTAAGCTTAAAGCTTAGTTCTTACTATTTAACGGGTAGATCAATACAGATGCTGACTCGAATCCTTCAAAATCATCCCAAAATAATGTGTAAAATCAAGTGGTGCACGAAGATATTGTAGCGAGTCAGCTAATAGTTAGTAACGAGTTGGTCAATTAGTTATCTTGAATCACTGAAAGAAATAGTCTTAGATAATTTTAGAAGAAATTGGTAAAATAAATTAAAACTTTCATTAAAAATAATACAAACAATGCGGTTTAAGGTAGCGAGAAACTAATAAACCAGAAATAAAAAACTTACTAAACTACAAGAAATTGAGAAACGAGCTAATTATTAACGAGTGTGACGAGTAGTTGAACAATAGACAACATAACAAACAATGAACTACTTATGCTTCTCCAAATTATGTACGAGTGACGAGTAGCTTACTGACTACTTAACGGATAATAGTCTCATTAATTGACCTCCCAGAGTCGTCAATGGTCATTCTCAATTCTCTACCTTTGCTGTGCTGCCCATCCCCACCCTCTGCCCAAAAGAGCTAAGCGCGACCACAACACCGATCGATTATAAACGCCAGCAATTTACTGAGTTCAACTGCAAGTCAGACTCTGTCGAAGGCAATTACACGTCATTACTTGCCATAACTAGTTGGCATAAGCTTTCGGTCAGACAACCGCACACAACATATCTAATCCCAATTGGACTTTGCACGTGTGCATTGCAGATATCGCAATAAAGAGAGTTTATAATTACATTTGATTGATGGCATTATGCATGCATACACTCGATTGGCGGCTAGAGGAGGGTTAGTTGGTGGGAGGCGGCGAGTGGAACCCAGTCAGCCGGTTGTGCCAATCAATCGGTTCATCGTTACCCAATGCCCATTAAACAGATTAATTAAATACGATAAAAAAAAGAGAGAAAAAAAAACACAAACACACAGCTAAGAAATTGATACCCCGCTTTGTGCGTCCTAAATAAGCGAGTAAATGGACGTGCGGGCGTAAATCGAATCGTCTACCAAAGGCCGATACAATTAGCACCCCACTTTAGATGCGATAAAGTTCACATAACCAGATAGACAGACGACAGTGTATGGGAATTCTCTTTTTTTTTTGCTTTTGTTTTGTTAGAGTTGGCTAAAAGCTTTTTCTAATTTCCAAAATGCTTGTGGATGTCACATTTAATTATGACAATTGACATTTAACACGCAACTAATAATCAGTCAGAAGTCGAGTCCAGCGAGTATATCCGCCCAGTTTTCTGGAATGGCTCTTAATATGAACTTCCGATCGGATATGTTTTCCTTCCGTAACCGAAATGTATCTTTTAATAGTTTGTTGTGTTTGGTTTGTTTGTGTAGTGGCTTATTAGTTTGGTGTTGGTTGGCACGATAAGTAAGTACAAAAATAGACTCAAGAGCTGGGATTGAGGAAATGAAGTTTGCAAATATGCATTGTCAAGTATTTTAAGTCATGTTATCTAGTAAATGGAAGGAAAGAAAGAAACTAGCGAAAGATAGAAATAAAACAAGTGTATTTAAATACACTTACGATTGTGTTCAGTGAAGTCATTGGGCAATTAAGCTGAGCTGATAAGCCACCAACGAGTAGCGAGTAACTAGTAACAGATTTAGACCGTAAAATATCAAGTAAAACACATATAAAAGCTGAATTTATAGATGAAAAAAGCTGATTGTATCCAAAAACGAGAGCAACGAGTAGCGAGTAACCATTTTAGAAAATTGAACTAACGAGAGATAATTTTATAAAAATCTTATTTTTAAGTAATAAATTAAATTAGTTGATTAATGATAAATTAAACAATTGTGTTAAACTCCACAAGTAACGAGTAACCAATTAAGGAAATTTTTAGATATAAATAAAGTAACTAGAGACTTCAGGGTCTCAATCCAAGTAAAATTAAAGCTAACATATTAAAAAGTAACTAATAGCGAGTAACTAGTAAAAATAATTACTTAGATCAATAATGATTCCTTCATTAATTAGAAAGTAGCGAGTATCTAGTTAAAATAATACATTTAAGGAAATTTTAAGATAAAAATAAAGTAACTGGAGACTTCATGGTCTCAATCCAAGTAAAATTAAAGCTAACTTATTAAAAAGTAACTAATAGCGAGTAACTAGTACAAATAATTACTTAGATCAATAATGATTCCTTCATTAATTAGTAACTAGCGAGTAACTAGTTAAAATAATTCCGTAGGTTATTTATGATTCCTTCAATAATTCTATATGTAGAACAAGTAAACAGACACTAAATTAAGCGATATAAAATGTAACAATTATATCAATTAGCGAGTAAGCAGATAAGATTTATTTTACTTGAGGCAATTTTAGATTTAAATCGTGGACTCCATTTTAGAAAAATTAAATTAAAACAAACTTAATAAAAAGTAACGAATAGCGAGAAACAAGTTAAAATCATAAGATAGGTCAATCAAGATTTCTTTAAATTAATTTCATTTGTGGAACAAGTAAAAAGCAAGCTTAAGCAAGCGATATAACAATTATAGGAACTAGCGAGTAGGCAGATAACCTTAATTTCTAGTGAAATAAAGTAATGAATGATGAATTAGTAGATTAAGTAGCGAGTAACGTTACTGTAGACATAATTTAAAGACAAGTTTACAACAAAAAAACACCACAGATTGCGAGTAGCGAGTAGCAAGATTAGGTATACTTATATGGAAATAAACTGTATACATCATTGATAACTCCCAGTCGCAATTGAAGCAGATTTATTAACATGTAGAGTAACTCGAGGCATTCTCAACTGCATCTTAGTTGAAGTTTGTTTAAGAAACCTTTTTGAAATGTAACGAGTAGTTTACCAAATTGTTTGCTGAAAACATTATTTAAAGAGACCAAGTTGTACGAGCTTATTTTAGTAAACGGAAAATATAAATATAATGTACCTTGGTTCACTGAATACATCTTTAAAAGAGTTCTAGGTCAAGTCATGTAAAAACAAGTAGCGAGTAAAGAGAGAAAAATAAAGTTAACGCTATAAAATAGCGTGTCGCGAGTAACCAATTCAAGCCGATTGCAAATATTAAGACAGAATTCATATTCAGGCCTAAAATAAATGTAGCCATAAAATAGCGAGTAGCGAGTAACCAATTAAAGCCGATTTCAAATATTAAGACAAAATTCATTTTCAGGCCTTAAATAAATGTAGCGAAATATAAATAATTCATTGTAATTTTTACCATAATTCTGATAATATATGTGGAATAGCCCAGTAATATATTCTAATGCCCTTAACACCTTCACGTCACATCCTCTTCAGCTTTTTGGCCTAAGACACATGTAATCCCTTCCATATGCGAAGCAACAAGGGAACGGACGACCGTGCTTAACCCAACTTAGCCGCTGTAATCACTTCAACAACTTGCCATATAACAAAATAAAAATAAAAAAAAAAAAAAAGAGGACTGCCTCGAAAGCTTGAAAATTAATTGCCTAAACGGCTCGTATATCGTGGCCCCGTGGCGATGGCATCCCTTGAGGCACAACGACGCACCCAAACAAAGCCACATAAGTAGTTGGCATATAAATAGATTTGCATACACAAAACTTGTGTACTTGTGACCTGATGTAAAGCAAAGGGGGTAATCGGCCTGATGATGAGGACGACGACGACGACGAGAATGATGATGATGACGATGACGATGACAGGCAAGGCGAAAGGCCAATGACTTTCTAAGGATAATGACATCAAAATGCGCATAACAAATTCGTTTGAAATCCTTTTCAACTTGCTTTTGCATAGCATTTATGACACACACTGCTGAAGCTCAAGACAAGCGTTAAGGCGCCCCTGGGGTCCTGCGCCAAGGCAGTCCCTTTTTTTTTTTTTTTCTGTCAGACAGAGAATCGTCACATGCATGGACATAAGTTATGCATGAAGCTGAATATTTATGTACATACTTCATAAATATATGTGGAAGCTGGACTACTTAAAGTGGCAAGCCAAGTAACCAGTTGCGCTCTACCATAAAGAAAACCACGAAAACCAAAATGAAAAAACATCAAATTGCCAGCAGAATCAGACAATAGAAAATTTGCGGCCAAAGAAGCTGCTGCACAAACTTTGCAATATGCACAACCCAGCTGGAAGTAGAAGGCAGAAAAGGCGCTAGACTTTTGACTGCCTCTTGAGAGTGTGTGTGTGTGTGTGTTTTACTATTCTATGACCAAGGTTTTCTAGCCCACATGTTCTGCTCTGCGGCTTTAGCCCTGACATTGCATTCGCAAAACTTTGGTTTAATCAAACAGAATTTCATTTGTACTCACAACATACATACGTACATATTTTAATACCCTGTATTAATGGTACAAAGGGTGTAATCAATTTATAAGCATCTAAAGCAGAAGGGCGCAGCAAGAACAAACTCATTGCTGTATATTGCACTATTTCTTAGATACTACTTATTGATCCACCCAAGTTTTAGAAAGATTTGGCGTGACAACTTTAAGCATTTCAGCTTCCTACACGAGAGATTCACGTTTTAACCAGGGTTCTTAAAATAACACATATTTTTTGTAATTATTAACACAAAATAAAATATACAACCTGTAAAAAAACATAATTTACTGACATGTAAATCACATTTTTTTGTAAACTCGAGCATTTTTGTCAAGCTTGTTATTTTCATGCTTGTGAATAATTTGATGTTGACTTTTGTAAAAAAAAATGTGAATAAATTTTTACACAAATTATTTTACAGGCATGTAAAAATTTTTTTTAAATTTTTTATTACTTTATTGCATTTCTATTAGTGTGTTTTTAAAATATTTTTTGAAAAATAATAATAAATTTTATAAATAATAAAATAAATAAATTTTTACACAAAATATTTTACAGGCATGTAAAGAATTTTTTTCATTTTTATTACTTATTGATTTCTATTAGTGTGTTCACTTGTAAGAAAATACAAATATTTTACATGCCTGTAAAATATTTTGTGAAAAAATTATTTCAAATTTTTTTTTTCTAAAGCGTGTCTGAAATGTTTGTTTTAGTTACGTAGTTCGCTTGTAAAAAAATAGAAATATTTTACATGCCTGTAAAATATTTTGTAAAAAAATTATTTTTAACAATTTTTTTTTTTAAAGCGGGTCTAAAATGTTCGTGTTAGATACTTAGTTCGCTTGAAAAAAAATTTACATGTAAAGAATTTTTATATTTTTACATGCCTGTAAATATGTTGTAAAAAATTATTTAAAAAAAATTTTTAAGCGTGTCTGAAATGTCGAAGGCTTCTAGACATGATATCTATTAGCTCATGTTGTATTGTTTTAATTGTCAAATAACAAATTATTCCTGACAAACATGCCAACTTATCTGTCTCAGATGAACTCAGCCTTAGCTTAAAAAAAAATATTTTAATCCGTATAATATTTTGTAAAAAAATTATTATTATAATTTGAGTTGACTTTTGTAATCAAAGAAATGAGAACAAATTTTTACACAAAATATTTTACTGCCATGTAAAGAATTTTTTTCATTTTGACATGCCTGAATTTTGTAAAAATTTTTTTCACAATTTCTTTTTTTTTTAAAGCGGGTCTAAAATGTTAATGTTAGTTACTTAGTTCGCTTGTAAAAAAAAAATATTTTACATGCCTGTAAAATATTTTGTAAAAAAATTATTTTTCACAAATATTTTTTTCAAAGCGTGTCTGAAATGTTTTTGTTAGTTACTTAGTTCGCTTGTAAAAAAAAAATTATTTTCATGCCTGTAAAATATTTTTTGAAAAATTATCTTCTTTATTACGCTTTAAAAAAAAAAACATGCCTGTAAAATATTTTGTGAAAAAATTATTCTTCCCATTTATTTCTTTAAAGTGGGTCTAAAATGTTCTTGTTAGTTACTTAGTTCGCTTGTAAAAAAAAATTATTTTACACGCCTGTAAAATATTTTGTGAAAAAATTATTTTTCCCAATTTTTTTTTTTTAAAGCGTGTCTGAAATGTTTGTGTTAGTTACGTAGTTCGCTTGTAAAAAAAAAAAAATTATTTTACATGCCTGTAAAATATTTTGTAAAAAAATTATTTTTAACAATTTTTTTTTTAAAGCGGGTCTAAAATGTTCGTGTTAGTTACATCTACATCTACATGGGATTAGGACAAAATTTTTAATATATATGTCTAAAAACCAAATTTTATTCCATCAGGCTTGAAAATAATTTTTTTACATTTTACGAATCATTTTCCCCATAATTCAGTGTCCATTTACATTTCAATATACATGTATACGATCCGAAATCAAGTCCCTATAGCTTATTAGAGAAAATAGTTTGACTAAATCTTATTCCGCGCGTCAAGGTAAGCATATTGAGGTCATTTTATCCATGAATTTGATGACTTTGAAAAATAAACAACTTACTTATCTCCAAAAATAGTACATCTACCGGTACTGTCTTCAGTAGGCAATTGCCTTGCCTTGCATTTAATACTATAAGCAGTTGAGAATTGCAAAGCAATATAAGCAAAAATCGGTATAATGCCCAAGCTCTGCTTAAGCTAAGGTTCCACGGGCAAATTATCAAAATTTTTATAAAAAATTGTCTAAATTACCATTGCCTTACATTTAACAGGAATTAAAACTGAAGCTATGAACGTATACGCATATAATCTGCTTGAAAAGTGCCGAAAAATTCCATATTCAGGCCTATTCAGCTAAAAATTTTCATTGAAATTCGGACAAATTATTTGCCAGTTTTGAGCAATATTAGAAAACTTTAGAGTTTATTTTTGCTCACAAGAAGGGGCAAGAGCGTACCTTCTCTTATATAAAATTTGTAATTTATGCGTGAAGTTTAATCAAAATCAAATAAATCTGCTGTGCAGGGTATATAACAGTCGGGCTTAATTAACTTTCTTACTCTTCATTTCAGCCTTTGAAGATATTAGACTTCGACAAACCATTTTAAAGTAGATACCAAAACCTTGATTAGCCTGACCAAAGGCGTGACTAGCCACACCTCCCTCCCTGAAGTGGGCCACTGTTATACTTCTCTTTCCTTTCCTTTCTTCAAGTTTCCCTTCTTTTCTACCAAAACATGCATAAATTTATTTGACCAGTTCGGTACAACACAATTCTCAGTTCACATTTTGTATACACATGCTAAATATTTATTTACCAGCCAACCAAAGTGTTAATTATGTGGGCGTATGTGAGTGTATGTGTGTTTGTCTGTTTGGGTGTGTGCTGAGCTCATCAATTTCTCTGGGGAGACCACCTGCCACATGCCCCAACAATACAGCAAATAGAAAAAAACAAGAAACTGCTGGCTTGCGATTTCTGACTCCCCAGAGTTTCGACTTGTATAAGACTGGAAATCGGATCTTGAATAACATTATTGGTTATTTGGATTTCATATGTGTGCAATGCACACACATCTATGTATGTATGTATTCCACCTTAGTCTGTTATTAATGAGCAATTACGTGGTGACTGTGCGTCACAGAGTGAGAACTTTATTATAACCCTATGAACAATTAATGTGTAATTAAGACGCCAATAACAGGGAATCACACATTAATCAAGTTATATGCGGAAATTTTTAATAGTGTCAACGCATATAATGAAAATTATAGGGCAAGAACCACTAAATGGTTAGGACAATAAAAGGAAAATGAAGAGAAAGTTGGTGAGAATATATGATAGGGGTACTTTTGTACCCCAAACAATTTATATAACCCCTGAAGGGAAAATAAAGTGAAAGTTGGTGAGAATATATGATAGGGGTACTTTTGTACCCCAAGAAATTTATGTAACCCCTGAGAAGCGGTTCGGTTTGGGTTCTTTAAATTGCTCGAACCGAACCATGAACCCCTCAAACCCGACCCCGAACCGGATAAGGTTTGGTTTACAATATTGAGTAATTTTTATAACGAATCAAGTTCTTAATGAAAGTATTCAAAATAAGACTGTGAATCAAAAAAGCTTATTAGAGCAAAGGAAAGCAATGAACATATATTAAATGTTTCGACGATGTTATAGATTCCTTCGAAAATTGTCCTAGACAACGTAAATCGGAATATCTTTGAACATTTTGAAAAGGTCTTAAAAACAAAGACCTTAAAATATTGTTCAATTAAAAACAACAGTTAGTTCCTTGTAATTTAAGAGCTAGTAGAAACAAACATCTTCAGGAAGATATAATGCCTATTAACTTAAACTAGGTGGGGCAAGTATAAGCTAAGGCCATAAAGTTTTGATCCCAGACACCTTACTATTTATCCATTTTTTCGTCAGCTTAATCCAATATGAGTCAAAAAAGGGAGGTTACCTCCAAAATATTTGTATAGTAAGTCTAAGCGTAGTCTCAGCTAGAGCAAAGACGTCCATTAGAAAATGTACGTTGTAGTAGGTATACCTACGTTCTCCAAAATTTCTGTGTGAAATACACAAACGATTTCGTCTCCTGATCTTCAGATTTAGAATATGAGAACGAGATGATTTGATTCCTACGACTCAGTACGTTGCAATAGGCATACCTACGTTTTCCAAAATTTCTGTGCGAAATACACAATCGATTTCGACTCCTGAACTTTAGATTTAGAAAATCAGAGCATTTGTCTCCGTGGACTCAGGGCAGAAACAGAAGTCGCGATTTGTCAGTGGCCTGTACGTTGCCATAGGCATACCTACATTCTTCGAAATTTCTGTGCGAAATACACAAACGATTTCGTCTCCTGATCTTCAGATTTGGTAAACGAGTGTCGAGTTAATTTGTCTCCGTCGACTCAGGGCAGGGTGGAGACCTGCCACAGCATACCACTTCCCGCAATGTCAATACTCCCGATTTCGTCTCCTCTGGAAAATCAGTGCCTGTACGTTGCCATAGGATACCTACATTCTTCGAAATTTTGTGCGAAATACACAAACGATTTCGTCTCCTGATCTTCAGATTTGGTAAACGAGTGTCGAGTTAATTTGTCTCCGTCGACTCAGGGCAGGGTAGAAACCTGTACGTTGCCATAGGCATACCTACATTCTCCGCAATTTCCGTGCGAATTACTCCAACGATTTCGTCTCCTGATCCTTAGATTTAGAAAATGAGAAAATCAGTGCCCTGTACGTTGCCATAGGCATACCTACGTTCTCCGAAATTTTTGTGCGAAATACACAAACGATTTCGTCTCCTGATCTTCAGATTTGGCAAACGAGTGTCGAGTTAATTTGTCTCCGTCGACTCAGGGCAGGGTAGAAACCTGTACGTTGCCATAGGCATACCTACATTCTCCGCAATTTCCGTGCGAATTACTCCAACTATTTCGTCTCCTGATCCTTAGATTTAGAAAATGAGAAAATCAGTGCCCTGTACGTTGCCATAGGCATACCTACGTTCTCCAAAATTTCAGTGCGCAATACACAAACGATTTCGTCTTATGATCTTCAGATTTGGCAAACGAGTGTGGAGTCAATTTGTCTCCGTCGACTCAGGGCAAGGTAGAAACCGGTACGTTGCCATAGGCATACCTGCATTCTCCGCAACTTCCGTGCGAATTACTCAAACGATTTCGTCTCCTCATACTCAGATTTAGAAAATCAGAAAATCAGTGTACCTGTACGTTGCCATAGGCATACCTACGTTCATCGAAATTTCTGTTCCAATGCTTGAATTCTTAATTCAGAATCCAAATCAAACTCAATATTTTCTCCATCATTTCAAACCAATGAATGTTCAATGTCAACTATTTGACACCTGATATTTTCACATCCTATTCAGCTATTCATTGAATGTACACATGCATTTCCATTCATCAAAAAAAAAAAAAGAAACATAAAAAAAAACTGACCAATTTTATTCAGTGTGCTCTAGTTTATGGCAAGGTCGTCGCGTCGTCATCATCCCGCTTCTACCGCTCATTGATCCAATGACCATTCACACGACACTATGGAAAAATGTTTTATGTTCGCAGCCGGTCGCAGCGGCTGTGGCAATATGTAATTTATAGCCAGCAATTTTCGCAGAAAATTAAAATTCCTTGTTTATATTTTTTTCTCTCTTTTTTTTTTTTTTTTTTTTTTGTTTGGTGCCTGTAAATAATATGTTGTTGTTATTAATTTAGCATTTTTTATTGCATAATTGGCAGTTGTTGTGCGGCAAAGGTCATAGTTCAGAGACAGACACACATACAAACTGCGACATGAAAAGCAATCAAAGCACTACAACCGTGAAGGGGGATGATGGTGGGGGGTTGGGCTTGGCCCTGTGGCATGGCGTGACGGCTCGGCATGAACCTTTTTGAACCCTTGCGATATGGTTACGGTTACGTCCATCATAGATGACCTACATATTGTGTATGTATGAACTAGTACTATGTAGAGGCGTCCGGCCTGCTTGTCTTTTTGATTAAAAAGCCAATAAAAAGCCAAACGAGGCTTTCGGAAAATATATGTAAGCATGTATGTGTATGTGTGTACATGCCGTCGTCGTCGTCGTTGTCATAGATTAAATTATTTTCCAATTTACCAATTCGATTTTGTTGATGTTCCCCCCCCCCTCCCCAACCCCTGATACATATGATTAGTTTTGCCTTTTAAATATTTTATATTCATATTTTCCCCTTCAACTTGTTTCTTTGCAGGTATGTGGCCATCCAATTCAACTCTACTTTCAGTTTATAATCATACTTATATATGTCTGTCTGTATGTGTGTAAGTAGTATACAATTACCCGGCCTGCCCTCTTATATATGGTCAGATGTCTGTCTATTTCTATGCATGTCATTTGATTACTCGTCGTCGTTGCCTGTCAAGTACTCAACAGTTGAGTGGCGACTGGTTGACCTTCACCTCAAGCCGCCCAGAACTCTTATGAAATATTAAACAATTTGATGAATAATTTTTTTTTGTATTTGTGTATATGTAGGCCAGGTCAGGCAGCAGCTGCTTGCACTTGATTCGTGTTTTGATTTAAAAAAAAAACACTTGCAAAGTGTACGACAGATGCAACTTTAAGAAAACAATGGAAAAAACGATGCTTTGTTGAAGCATCTTTTTGTGGTTGAGACGCAGAATGCCTTAAATCTAAGTAAGGTTAAGTTCTTTCGTGTTATATCTCGTGTTTAAACACGAAAGCCTCAACCTGTACTTCTTGCCGAACTTGAAAGTGTACACTAGTTAGTTCAAGGGCCTAGAAAAACATTAGAGTCTGTTTTCTAGGGACTTTAAACGTACTTTCAGGCATCGAGTAAAACCAAGTGCTCTTCTATTCGATGTCTTAATGTAAGCATTAAATTTTTGCACAAAAAAAAAAAGAAATCTATATATCTAGACTAAATCAATAAGGACGACAAACAAGAGGTGAATTTTCAGTGTGACCATAAACCCACATTGATGGCATGATAACTAGTGTGGCGGTCATTTAAAGGCTTCATTTCATACCAGGGATTAGTCCCGAAATGAATATCGGTTCCGGTACCGGAAAAGGTTCTATTTCGGTTTTCAAGTAATTTCGGTTTTCGGTTCCGATACGGTACCTAGATTTTTATTTCGGTATAACCGGTACGTACCGGTACAAGTTTCATTTTTTTAATGTTCAAAAATTAAAATTATTTCACAATATCCAAACGTGTACGTGGCTTGAAACGGTTTATTTTGGTTAACGGTTCCGGTTTCGTTTCCGGTATTATTCCCTGTTTCATACCATTCAGATTGTCAGTGTTATTGCACACTTTTCCCCTTCTCTTTATGCATTTAAATTGTTCGTTTGCTTGATCGCCATGCAAAAATAGAAATGGTTTTTGTGCAGACCCACACATACTTACATACAAAGGTTGTCGACCTCACTATAGCGCTAAAGTAATAATTCCATCACGATGAAACCACTGATTCGTATACCAACAAAAAGAAGAAGTGATTTCATCACAAGGAAGTTATGTGACATTTATTTAATAAACTGGTCTGGGCACACTTAAATTAATGAAAGACAACAATTTCACTTTTGAATATAATTTAAAGTGTGGCAAACAAAAAGTACAAAAAAATTTAAATATTCAGCCTTATAAATAGAAATCAAAGATATACAGGCCTTCTCCCATTTTTGATTCCCAACAAATTATGCTATAGGCATCGGATTTGGTAAATTTTTCATTTTTTTCCAAAAACTGATTGTGTGATTTGGGTATAAACTTCCAATATCCATTTAAATTTATTCAATTGTCTCGATGGCAATTATTTTCAACCAACTTATCTAATTCTTTCTTGGAAATCAGATCTCCAATTCCGATCGATTGAATTCGGACACAAGAACAGGCCTGATAAATTGTTGAAACCACAAACCGGGTTTCTGCCCTATAATCTAGCCTAAATGATGCCAAAAGTAGGTCACTTCCGGACTTTCGTAAGCCAAGAACTACAGGATTGACTCGAGTACTTTTGGCTTTGTTATCTTGATCATATCATTAGCTTGAAATAAGCAAATTTTATCCACACGCGGGATTGATTATAGCAGTTTTTTTTTTTTTTTTTTGCAACCTCTGGTTTTAAAATTATTTTTTTTTAATTTCGTTATCTAAATAAAAAAAATAGAAGGGAACACAAAAGAGTTTTTCTTACTAAGAGCCCTTTTCCGATCGCTCATTCCTAGCCGTTTAATAATAAAAATTCCTAATATCGTTGAAAACTATTTTTGTTTGCACCCTGTATAATTACATATGCCAGATGAGTAAAAACAATTACACCACATATATTTTCGTATATCTTCTTGCATTCTGATGGGCCACGTGCCTGTTAGTTTTGGTCTGTGCTCTTGTCACGCCTCTGACTTTGACGCATTTTAATCTAATTACATTAAATGAAATGAAATTACATGAAATAATAAAAGTGGCAGGGCAAATATTTCTCGCACAACTCCAAAGAATGTGTCTGGCCAAATGGCAGCCAATTTGCGCTGCTGGCCCGGAAGACACTCAACGAATATCTTTCAGCAACAACAACAACAACAACTACCAAAATGGAGACCATAAATTGTATGGTTTGCTTTCGCTCAGTGTAGCAGCAGCCTGGGTTGTCTGTTTATAAAAATTTGACATTTAAAGTCTAATAAATAAGTTATGACAGCGAAATGTGGCCATGTAATGGTCCAACAACTCAGCTCAGTTCCCTGGGCTTTGGCATTGTTAATAGCTGTTGACGCTACAGCCAACATTCATTACCGTGTGCTTTTGCTGTCAACTGCACACTGGGGCAAAATTACTCAGTTTTGACAAAAAGGTGGTTATCAACTAGCAAGACCTGCTAGTTTAATCTAGGAAACAGTCAAAATGTGGACCCGAGTTATATACACAAAAGAAAATGATTATGATAAATGCCCTTATAAGTATGCTATGTTAATAAATGTTCATAATAATTGATAAGGTTTTTGTTTTATATTTGCCTAAACACTTATTTGTTTTGTATAACTATAACTGGTCAGACCATGTGAGTGTGACCATACTTTATTATATCTTTAAAGTTGATAACACAAGACTTTTGGTCTAAACCTTATTTAATAAGAATATTAATATAATCCTTTTTGCTTCGAACGTTTTTACGAAACCTTTTTTAATAAGAATATTAACGTATTTCTTTTTGCCTTGAACGTTTTTACGATTTGTATATGAAACATATGAGGACTATATTTATTTTGATTTTTCTTTGATGAACATTAGTTTTTGAAGAATATTCGAGTTCTAATCTAATCCTACATCGATTTAAAAATATAATATACAAAATCACTGCTTAATAATTAGGCCTACAAATGAGTCGAAAAATCTTTATACTTAAAGTTTATCGTTTTCAAGATATTTAGCTAAAAACCTTAAAAAAAAGTAATTTAATAAGAACAAATTTTTGCTTAAAAAACTCAACTACATTCGAAAACAATTAAAAATGAATCAATTTATTTATTTTTATTGCAATACATACATCAATATACCGTCAAACGAGCTATTCTGTGTTCAAATCCGTGTAGGATTTGGATAAGGACGAAATAGGTAAAACCATAGACCAACAAATAAATGTAAGTGTGAAACATGTTAATTGAAATCAGTTTATACACCGCGGTTGGACAGGCGATTGCTTTAAAAATAGTGGTAAAAAAAAGGTTTGAAAATACAGTTTAAAAACAGTGTTAGAAAATAGAGTTAGAAAACATTGTTGAAAAAGAATATTGGAAATAAATGCTGATAAACAGACAAAACAATATTGGAAAACAGAGGAAACAATGTTGGAAAACAATATTGAGAAACAGTGTCGGAAAACAGTATTGAGACACAGTGTCGAAAAACAGTGTTGAAAAACAATAGTGAAAAATTGTGTTGGAAACAATGTTAGAAAACTATGTTGAAAAAGAATGTTCGAAAAAGAGTGTTAAAAAAAGTGTTGGAAAACATTGTTGATAACCAGTGTTGGAATCCAAAGTTGAAAAGCATTGTTGGAAAATAGTATTGGAAAACAAAGTTAAAAACAGAGTTAAAAAATAGAGTTAGAAAACAGTGTGGGAAAATACTGTTGAAAAAGAATGTTAGAGAACAATGCTGAAAAACAGTATTGGAAACAACGTTGGGAATCAATGTTGAAAATCAGTGTTAAAAAACAATGTTCAAAAAAGAGTCTTGGAAAAAAATAATGATAAACAGTGTTGGAAAACAATGTTGAAAAACATTCTTGGAAAATAGTGTTGGAAAACAGTGTTTAAAAAAAGTATTCAAAGTTCAAAATCGGTATTAGAAAAAGGAGTTTGAAAACAGTATTGGAAAACATTGTTGAACAAGAATGTTGGAAAACAATGCTGAAAAACAGTGTTGGGAAACAATGTTGAAAAACAGTGTTGAAAAACAATGTTCAAAAAAGAGTGTTGGAAAATAATGTTAATAAACAGTGTTGGAAAACAATGTCAATAAACAGTGTTGCAAAATAATGTTAATAATCAGTGTTGGAAAACATTGTTGAAAAATTGTGTTAAAAAACAATGTTCAAAATAGAGTGTTGGAAAACAGTGGTGAAAAAAAGTATTCAAAGTTCAAAATCAGTGTTAGAAAAAGGAGTTTAAAAATAGTATTGGAAAACAATGTTACACATTGTGGTAAAATAATGTTAGAAAACAGAAATACTCGGAATATCAATTCTTCAGGTTTTTAAACTCCAGATAAACTTTTTTTTGTTGCTAAAGATATGGTTGCAGCGCCCATGCGTTCAATTTTGTTGGCAAATATTTGATTTTATTTAGGCATACAGATGCCCAGTGTGCCCTGACCCAAGTCCATCCAATGCAGTATTTTCTGCTTGGTTGAATTATTATGTTTTCTTGCGCTTCTTCCAGCTTCTCTTCTAATGATGTACCTTTTTTTTTTTGCAAAAAAAGGGAAAAGGAAAAGCCAACTCTCAAGGTGTTGTCATTAAAAATGATAAATACAGCTTGCAATGAAAGGTAGTAATGTGGGAGAGAGAGGGGGGAGGGCCAAATGGTTGGCAAGGGTAACTTTGGCGTTGTCATCATGGTTTGTCTCTGGCTAATAAGCCAAGTAGACTAATGTGATGAAGATGCCCCCACGACACGGTGGTGGTGGAAGATGATGATGTGCCGCCTGCTGGTATTTATGAAGACTAAAAGTAACTGAATCATTTATGTGATTTCATATATATAATGTCAGCTAAGCCAAAAATGGGAAACACATGTAGTGCAGACGACAAACCCACTCTGTCATGGGACAATTATATTTAAAACAACAACAACAAGCATGATAGATTTCCAAAGGGACTAGAACGACACGCAACAAATATAACGAAATTGATTTGTTATGAAAGTCATCAGTTTGCCGAGTCCCTGACATTGATCACTCACCCACATTCTAAATGAACCTAATTGCCTGCTATGTGGGACCCATTAACAAAGTAAAAACAAAAAAAAAAACTTAACCAAATCATTCACACATTTGCACTTGGGAAACCCCAACAGAAAAAAACAATGAAAAACGCTGTTCATTGAAAGCTCATTGAAAATGCTAGACATGCAACGATCATAAATACATCTGTTTGTTCTTTCCACGCATGCGTGACCCATTAGTTGGGCTCACATGACTAATTTCGCTTTCATTCCAGTTGGCTTATAGTAAGTCGCATGTTTGTTTGTTTGTTTGTCTGTCTGTCTGTGTGTGTGGTTTTTTTTTTGGGCCATTATGCATAATTTACGGACCATTAAATGTGATTGTTATTATCTAATAATTGTCATATTAAACAACAACAACAAAAAAAGGCACTAAGAAAATATTTGTTCAAGTTAATTGTGGTTTTCAAATAGTTTTTATGTACGGATTCGATGCTAAACTGTAGCTAAACTAAAGCCCGGTGTAGCTCGAAACATAAGTTTACTAAACAAAAAATTAATGAAATGGTGCTCAAAGTGTGTGCATTAATATAATTCCTTGATTTTAATTTACACACGCAAGTTCACTATGAATTCGTCTTTAATTCTTGAAATGGGAAGACACAGTCACTCCACTTCACTCCTTACTGAAATAAGTCTGGCCACACCAATTTTCCATTCAATTGTGCATTTGATTTTGAAAACTTTCGCTATTTTTAAAAAATTTGTTTTTCCAACACTGTTTTTCAACACTGTTTTTCAACACTGTTTTTCAACACTGTTTTTCAACACTGTTTTTCAACACTGTTTTTCAACACTGTTTTTCAACACTGTTTTTCAACACTGTTTTTCAGCACTGATTTTCAACACTGCTTTTCAACACTGTTTTTCAACACTGTTTTTCAACACTGATTTTCAACACTGTTTTTCAACACTGTTTTTCAACACTGCTTTGCAACACTGTTTTTCAACACTGTTTTTCAACACTGTTTTTCAACACTGTTTTTCAACACTGTTTTTCAACACTTTTTTCAACACTGTTTTTCAACACTGTTTTTCAACCTTTTCAACTTTTTTCACTTTTTTCACTTTTTTCAACACTGTTTTTCAACACTGTTTTTCAACACTGTTTTTCAACACTGTTTTTCAACACTTTTTTACACTGTTTTTCAACACTGTTTTTCAACACTGTTTTTCAACACTGTTTTTCAACACTGTTTTTCAACACTGTTTTTCAACACTGTTTTTCAACACTGTTTTTCAACACTGCTTTGCAACACTGTTTTTCAACACTGTTTTTCAACACTGTTTTTCAAAACTGTTTTTAACACTGCTTTTCAACACTGTTTTTCAACTGTTTTTCAACACTGTTTTTCAAAACTGTTTTCAACACTGTTTTTCAACATTGTTTTTCAACACTGTTTTTCAACACTGTTTTCGACCTTCGCATTGAAATTTCAAGTGCAAATCTTACTTGATTGTACTGAAAACAAAAACGAATTTTTGTATTAATCCGAAAAAGTTTATTTCAAAAGTGTATGCTTAATGAAAATCAAATAATCGTGTAAGTAGATTAAAGTAATTAGGGCAATAATATCTTATATGACTATATCTTATAGCTACCATAAGAATGAGCGGTCGGAAAATGGGTCTTGGTAGGAAAATCTTTTTTATTTTTCATTTCAAACAGATTTAAAAAACTTGGTAGGAATCGGATGACTAAATCCTATAACTGCTTTAGAACCGATCGGTGCAAAAATGTGTCATACTAAAAAAACTGAAACTTTGAGCTTTTATAGGAAATTCTAAAACTCCTCAGTATTATGCTTAAGCGTAAACCTGATTTCTAAGGAATGTTAAAGTTATGAAAGTCTTCTGGTTTAGGTTTCCCTTCTCCATTCAAAATTCACAACTATTTGTATATGATGTTCATCTTGTGAATGAACCTTCGTTCCACTTCTGCCTCAGCTGACTGCAAAATAAGCTGGTGGGGCACATACATACCAACCAAATACCAAACCAGTGGGCGGGTTTTTAATTTAAAGTTATTTTTGTAGTCCACTTTATATAGTCAACAAAATTTTATTTGTTTGTTTATGTCTGGCAGAAAAGCAAAGAAAACCGACAAAAAGTTATTCACATGATTCGACTCGTCGTGGAACTTTGTGTGCAGTGTGTTGTCCTGTCCTCCTGACAGCTCAATGCGTTTAGTGGTTATAGTGGGTGCCCGTTGTGTTTTTCTTACAATGTCTGGGCCATTTGATTGACAGGGCGCTCTTAGCGGTTTTTGCAAAAACTTGTGCTACTTTTTCTTTGCTCAGAGAGTTGTCTAATTTTTTTTGTTGTTTTGTTATTTTGTTTGCGGATTTTATGAAGCGCGTGCGTGTGGCCCAGCCCCGTCAGTTTCATTCGCATGTCCCTGCGCATCCGCTGCGGTAGTTAAAAATGCAAAACTAATTAGTTTGGCAGGGTGGAAGAAAACTCGGGAACGCCCGGAATGTGGACATGTCCGCAGGCCGAGCTGAAGTTGTTGTTGTTGTTTCTTTTTTTTGCTTTTGTTTTATTAAATAGTCAGTCAAATTAGTTGCTGTTGTTTGTTGTTTGTTGCGGATGTTTGGGTCATTGGCAGAGTCATAAATTAATGGAAATGAAGTTGCGGAAAAGCTTTGCAACAGGACAAAATAGTTACGAGTTTTAAATTAGCTTCAAAAATCAACGCCCAGGCTAAACGTCTAAGGGGCAAAGACCTAAAATTTAGACAGACGGTTTTTATTTGTGGTCTAGAGGCTCTCTAAGAACGGATTTTGCAAGGTTAAACGTTTAAGTATAGAATTTGACTGATAAATCAACGCACAGGCTAAACGTCTAAGGGCAAAAAGACCTAAAATTTAGACAGAGGGTTTTTATTTGTGGCCTAGAGGCTCACTAAGAAAGGATTTTGCAAAGGTTCACGTTTAAGTATAGAATCTGACTGATATATTAACGCACAGGTTAAACGGTAAAGACCTAAAATTTAGACAGAGTGTTTTTATTTGTGGCCTAGAGGCTCACTAAGGAAAGGGTTTTGCAAAGGTTCACGTCTAAGTATGGTATATCGAATTTGACTGATAAATCAACGCACAGGCTAAACGTCTAAGGGCAAAAAGACCTAAAATTTGGACTGACATGTTTAAAATGTGCCCCAGAGGCTCACTAAGAAAAATGTTTGCTTAAGTTTGGTAAGGGAAATCCAACTGACTGACTCATATATCAACGCACAGGCTAAACGGCGAAAGCTTTAACCTGACTTTCACAAAATCGCTTGTTTTCCCATATATAAACTCGAAAAATTGTGGCCCATAAACACAAAAAACATTAAACTAAACAAAAGCCATAAACTTTTTAAAGAGGCGCGGTGATTTTTTATGGTCCCACACGAGACTATTTAAATCAACACAAATTAGACAATTTTTGATGAGCTGCTCCTCCTCCTTCTCCTCCACCTGCTGATCCTCTGACACACAACAAAAGCCAGAAAAATAGAAACAATTAACGACAAATAATTTAATTTGTTTACTGCGAAAAAAGGAAGACGAATATAAAACACAATTTTTTTTTTTATGGCTACGCATATTTTTAGGTGTTTTGTACTCTCTTTCTTTCTTTTTTTATTTGTTTATTTTGTTCACGCATTGCTTCAGCCAGCAGCAGCTCCCCCCATCATCATTTGATGCGCTTCAACGCGTCTTCGTCGTTGAATTTTATTTATTTTTATTTAATTTTTAAACAACTTTGACAGATTTATGCGTTGTTGTGGCGTAAATTATTGCATCTTTTGTTGTCCCACAAAACCCCAGAGCAAGAGGCAGAAGACGGAAAGCGACTTAGTGAAAATTAGCCGAAATTTTTATGTGTTCGAAAGGCAAACGGTAAGACTTCTTCTTTATACTTTTCAAGTATACATGATGATGGGGATTCTGGTTATTTGACTAGGGAAGGGAGAACGGGTCATAGTTGACAAGGTTTTGTGTATAGGGAAGTAAAAATAACATATAACTTATTTTTGAGGTCGCAAAAACGACAAAATTTTCATACGATTTCGGTCGTTTTTGCATCGAAAGCGATTTGTAGAACACCTGGGTATATATTCTTGATCCGACGAGCTGAGTCGTTTGAGTTTTGTAGGGGCCCGTCTGTCAGTTTTTACGCAAACTAGTCTCTCAGTTTTAAAGTTATCTAGCCGAAACTTTGCACATAATTAATATGTCGGAACCGCCAGATTCGGTTGACCATATCTTATAGCTTTCATAGAAACGATCTTTCGAAAAATGAGTCTTCGTAGTAAAAAATTTTTTCTTTAACCAAAGAATTAGGAATTTTATAAGCTGTCAAACAGCTCTGCAAAATTTGATCAAAATCGGAAGACTATATCTTATAGCTAACATAGAACCGATCGGTCAGAAATAGTGTTTTAGTATAAAAAAAATTTTTTTGTTTTCAATGTTAGAGTTTAAAACTCAAGAATCATCAAGCTTATATGCTGTTAAAGCAGTTCTTAATAATTTGCTTGAAATCGGTTGACTATATCATATAGCTGCCATAGGAACGATCGGTCGTAAAATGGGTCTTAGTGAGAAAACCTTTTTTGTTTTCTTTAAAAGCGTTCTTAAACTCAGCAATTATGAATATTATATGCTGTCAAACAGTTCTGCAAAATTTGATCAAAATCGGATGACTATATCTTATAGCTAACATAGAACCGATCGGTCAGAAAAAGTGTTTTAGTAAAAAAAACTTTTTGTTTTCAATTTTAGAGTTTTTAAACTCAAGAATTATGAAGTTTTAATATTGTGAAACAGTTGTGCAAAATTTAGTTAAAATCGGAAGACTATATCTTATAGCTAACATAGAACCGATCGGTCGTAAAATGCGTCTTAGTAGGAAAAACTTTTTATTTTTCATAAAGCGTTCTTAAACTCAGCAATTATGAATATTATATGCTGTCTAAATGTTCTGAAAAATTTCATCCAAATCGGATGACTATATCTTATGACTTACATAGAACCGATCGGTCAGAAATAGTGTTTTAGTATAAAAAACTTTTTGTTTTCAATGTTAGACTTTTGAAACTCGAAAATTATGAAGTCTTAATACTGTCAAACAGTTTTGCAAAATTTGGTTAAAATCGGAAGACTATATCATATAGCTGCCATAGGAACGATCGGTCGTAAAATGGGTCCTTAGTAAGAAAACCTTTTTTGTTTTCTTTAAAAGCGTTTTTAAATTCAGTAATTATGTATTTTATATGCTGTCAAACAGTTCTGCAAAATATGGTCAAAATCGGATGACTATATCTTATAGCTGACATTGGAATGATCGGTCGGAAAATGGGTCTAAGTAAGAAAAACATTTTTGTTTTCCATGAAAGCGTTCTTAAACTCAGTTATAATGACTTTTATATGCTGTCAAGCAGTTCTGCAAAATATGGTCAAAATCGGCTGACTATATCTTATAGCTGTCATAGGAATAATCGGTCGGAAAATGGGTCTAAGTAAGAAAAACTTTTTTGTTTTTCATGAAAACGTTCGTTAACTCAGGAAATACGAATATTATATGTTGTCAAACAGTTCTACAAAGTTTGGTAAAAATCGGCTGACTATATCTTATAGCTGTCATAGGAATGATCGGTCGTAAAATGGGTCCTAAGTAAGAAAACATTTTTGTTTTCCATGAAAGCGTTCTTTAACTCAGTTATAATGACTTTTATATGCTGTCAAACAGTTCTGCAAAATATGGTCAAAATCGGCTGACTATATCTTATAGCTGTCATAGGAATAATCGGTCGGAAAATGGGTCCTTAGTAAGAAAAACTTTTTTGTTTTTTTTAAAAGCGTTCTTAAACTCAGGAAATAGGAATATTATATGCTTTATAAAAGATTTATATAACTTGTTAGGAATCGGAAGACTATATCCTATAGCTGTGGGATCTTACTAAGCAAAACTTAGATGTTTTTTTTATGGTAAAGTGCGCTAATGTTGAACTAATTCCTGAAATTCTGAATGATTTTGAATTTGATAAATTTCTGACCTCTATATCCTCTATATATATATTTAATCGGTTAAATTGAATATTTTCATCAAGTTTTCAACTAAACCTATTGAATACCTTAAAAAAAGTTGAGCCAACCAACTGGATGCTGTCTTTTGGTTGGGGCTATAACCATATAATACTTGGCCAACGTATGAATTCTTAGTGCTCCCGTATAAACATAGTTTTTATTTTCTCTTAAGCTCACGTAATGCATAAAATGGGCAGCAGGTGGGCGTGTCGGCCATAGATGCAGCAGCTGGTGCCAGCTTTTGTGCCCTGCTGTACTAAAGTATTTCCACTTTTTGTTGCTTATGATTAGTATGTGTGAGGGCAAATGGGCGTGGCCACACACACAAACACACACACACACTGACTAGACATTTGCTGGCAAACATTTTACGATGTTAACGTCGCACACACACACAAAACTGCAAGAGCCCATGATTTCTGCTAGCAGCAAGCTGTGCCACGGAATGCAGGACACGGCAGGAGGACAACAGAGACCCCAAACCGGGCGACGGAAAAAGCATTAGCATTGTGTGCCCTGAAATCAATATCTTGACAGCAGCTTGGCCCAAAGGGTCAAGACGGAGAGGCCATGCAATAAAAATGCATGGCCCAGACAAGTTATGCGCCAGCACATAAAAACCTAGAATTCCTAACCAGTTCTAACAGCGCAAAAAAAAACGGGGAAAAATCTGATGTATGCATGTAGAGGAAAACAACGAAGGAAAAACAAATTTAAAGAAAATATCACATAAAACATTGGAGGGCCACTGCCGCCGCCGTCGTCGTCTTCGATTTCAACTCCTCCCGCAAATACAGGAAACAAGCGTTCAGCCAAAGGAAATGAAATATGCGCATAAATTTCATATCGTTTTTATGATTTTCTGTTTCGTCTTTTGCGTTATAGTTTTTGTTGTTGTTGCTTTACACTTTTATTGGTTTTGCAATGGGTTTCGGCGTTTTTCTTGCATTTTATCTCCCAAGACAGAGATAGAGTTTTGTGGGTTTTTTTTTTTCAAGCAAATGCATTTCATTAGTGTTGAAGCATTTCACTTGATGACTAAATACAGACTGACTGACAGACAGACAGACAGATGCTTATCCATTGGTGGGTAATCATCTAAATGACAACTCTATTTACCATTAAATGGCCAAGGCTGATATAAAATTTTATGCTGTAGCAGTTTGAGTGGAAGTAATATACATACATATGAGCAATTTGGCGGATTTTTAAAGAAATGAAAACACTTGGGGGGGCGAACTAAATGGAAATATCAATCGAAAGGGAATAAAATTTCCCTTGAGCTGGTAGTTTTATGCTCGAAAATTGTTTTAGTACTTGAATTTGATTGCTTGGCATCAAAAAATCAAACGAAAGGGCACTGCAACAACAAACTAACTCGCGCTGTAAGCAAACTCCTCTTTAACTTATCTTATGAATTGTATTTTGAGCATAAACAGGGTCACACCTGCATACAAAATTTGTGTGCTGCCCAGAATTAATAGCGATTTTTCATAGAAAATGTTTGAGTTTTATATAAGTTATTAAAAAAACATGTTTATAATGCGTCTCATATCAAATTCCAACTCTTTCAGTACCCAACCAAATTTTCGGGATATTAAGAATTACAAATTATTTCCCTTATGTGAATTTTCAAATGAATCACAAACCGACTGAACACGTAAATTCCATGAAATTCCAAATTCATAGAAAGAAAAGAGAATTTTCAACTTGAATCAAGAGCATTCGAGCACAATAGTACGGTAAGAGTGGAAATTCTTGATCCAAGATTGACAATTCTTGGCTAAAGAATGAATGTTTAAGTACGAAATTTCTTGGTCTAAGTATGAAAAGTTCTTATTTCAAGTAGAAAATAGCTTGACAGACTGAAAACTTAGATTCTCTCATTCTTGATTCAAAAGCGGAACATTCTTAAAACTAATTAGATGCCACTCTTAAATTAAGAGCCGAACGTATATTCGGAATTTCCCATTCTTAGATAAAGAGAAGAATTTTTTAATCTTGAATTTAGAGCTGATCGTACTTAAATCCAAGAATTTTCCATTCTTAAACTGTAAGTATGAAAAATTCTTTTTTCAAGTAGAAAATTCTTGTATCCATAGCTTGACAGAGTCAAAACCAAGATTTTCTCATTCTTGGATCAAAAGCGGAACATTCTTAAAACCAATTATATGCCATACTTGAATTAAGAACCAAACATACTCAAATCCAAGAATTTTCCATTCCTTTTTAAAGAGCTGAACAATCTCAAATTCAAGAATTCTTTATACCCTTGCAAAGAGTATATTAAAATTGTCACGATGTTTGTAACGCAGTAAAGAAATCATCTCCGACCACATAAAGTATATATATTCCTGATCAGCATGACGAGCTGAGTTCATTTCCGTTTGTCCGTCTGTTTCTATGCTATCTCCTCCCTCAGTTTTAAAGCTATCTTGACCAAACTTTGCAAAAAGTCTTTAAATACAAATACGTTGCACATTTGTCGGAATCGGCCGGATCGGATGACTATATCATATTGCTGCCATAGGAACGATCGGTCCAAAAACTAGTTCTAATGAGCAAAAACTTTTTTGTTTTCCATCGTAGCGTCACCAATCGTGGTATATATTAGTTTTATATGCTTCCACACAATTCTGAAAAAATTTATCAAAATCGGTTGACTATAGCATATAGCTGCCATATAAACGATCGGTCTAAGAACTAGTTTTAGTGAGAAAAACTTTTTTGTTTTCCATCGTAGCGCCACCAATCTGTATATTTCACAATTCTGAAAAAATTTACAATCGTACATAAATACATAAACGGTCGGTCAAACTGTTTAGAACTTTGTTTTCCACTAGCGTCACAATCTGGTATTTTGTTTATATGCGCACACAATTCTGGAAAAATATCAAACAGTCCACCCACCCACTGAACTTCCATCCCCAATTATTTTTATCCACACATTCTGAAAAACGACAAAAGCCCTAAAACGTCGTCAAAAACTATTCTATGAAAAACTTTTGTTTCATAGCGTCACCAATCGTGGTATATATTAGTTTTATATGCGTCCACACAATTCTGGAAAAATTTATCAAAATCGGATGACTATAGCATATAGCTGCCATATAAACGGTCGGTCCAAAAACTAGTTCTTGTGAGAAAAACTTTTTTGTTTTCCATCGTAGCGTCACCAATCGTGGTATATATTAGTTTTATATGCGTCCACACAATTCTGGAAAAAATTTATCAAAATCGGATGACTATAGCATATAGCTGCCATAGGAACGATCGGTCTAAGAACAAGTTTTAGTTAAAAAAAACTTTTTTGTTTTCCATCGTAGCGTCACCAATCATGGTATATATTAGTTTTATATGCGTCCACACAATTCTGGAAAAATTTATCAAAATCGGATGACTATAGCATATAGCTGCCATAGGAACGATCGGTCTAAGAACTAGTTTTAGTTAGAAAAACTTTTTTGGTTTTCCATCGTAGCGTCCCCAATCTTGGTATATATTAGTTTTATATACTTTCACATAATTTTGAAAAAATTGATCAAAATCGGAATGACTATAGCATATAGCTGCCATAGGACAGATTGGTCGGAAAATGTGTTTTTTCTAGGAAAAGTTTTTTTTTATGGTATTAAATTTTTATTATCAATGATTTAAAAATTTTAAATATCTATATCCTATATATATTTTACCGGTTAAATCAGTTGGAGTAAAGTTTTCCACAGTCGAAGTTAGCTTTGCCTTCTCGTTTTAGTTCGGGGTGGAGATGCTGTACTGACAAAATATGCAAAAGCTACAACAACAATCGCTTCTTTTACCTACAGTATTCTGATGGATTAAATTTTGCTTATTTATCTCAATTTATTGCAGACTTTCACTTATCACCTCACTCACACATTTTCCCTTACTAATTCCCAACACTTTCGAACACACACACACACACACACACACACTTACTCATTTATGTTTTGTTATATGCATCATTTTGTTCAATGACCAAATAAATTGATGTATTTGTGCAATATGTAAGCTCTGACAAACTTTTACACGATAAAAGGACCATAAGCTGCAGATCACTAGCGCGCCCCGTTCTGCCGCCCCCCCCAAACAAATCTGTCAAATTTAAAACGAATTGAAAATCGATTATGACCAAACAACACACACACACACAGACACACGGACACAAACAACAAACAGCAATTCCACTCAATAGACGGCAGTCAAATTGAGATATGTAGAAGCCAAACCTAATGATTTATCTTGTTAGTGGGCAACACAACACACCGACCGACCGACCATCTACCTACCTGTGTACAAAAACGACAAAATGTTTGAGCTTGTTTGGGAACGAAACTTTTACATACGAAACTAATATGGCAGAACGAATGGGGTTGGGGGCAGAAAAGTTAGTGAAAAACGCATTGAAAGGGCAGGTCTGTTGGGAACATTTCTTTTATTTACTCACTTTGAATAAGTTCGGACAAATGGAAACGTAACAAAATGGGGAAATGGACTCGTCGTCGTTATGCCAAAGGAATTTTTCATTTACGCACTTTTGCATGTTAGTGGCAGGCAAAAGGTTCCAGGAGGAGGAGGAAGTGCACTCCGTTCACTAATAAGACAAACTTTTAGCTGCTCAAATCTGTCCAACTGAATATACTACTACATACACATGTTCAAGCATTATATGTATGTACGTGTTTATGTATATTTTTGGTCAGTTGTTTTTTGGGGTTTTGTTGGTTTGTGAATGACAGCTGAAATGGGTGCCGCCGCCCGCCGTTGTGTTTCTGCAAAATTTGAAAATAAATAATTTATGGCCTTTCATTTATATGATCAGAAAAGCACAAATGTATAACGTCACATTTGTTTTTTGAGCTTTGACTTAAGCTGGGGGGTGGGGGGAGGAAAACTGATTTAGAACAGCTGTTAAGTTCGACAGTTGAAAATAAATTGGTAATTTTTCGAATTTCAAAATGATTTTGGTATTCATTTAAATTGTTTAAGTATTTGTATGAAATTACAGACTTATTATCAGTTACTGGAACTGGAAGCTGTTTCAGCTTTCTTAGATTAGTCCAAGAATATAATAATAGCTAAACAAGGCTGCAGCAGCTCAGCAGAAAGCAGAAAGCACAAAATGCAGCACCGATACGAATGCTGCTGAGCTACTGCTGCCTTGCTGAGATTGTTGAAATTAAAGGTACGCGCGTGAGGTGAAATAAAACGTGTCACAGTTTGTCACGACGTGTCACTACCTGATCGTAAGAAAACACAGACTTTCGTGCTTGTGCATCCGTTTTTCGTGCGTGTTAAAGTTATATATCGTAAATATAAGTCCAGTACTCACGAAATTTTGTATCTTCTATATATTTCATTAAAAAGAAAGTTTACCTATAACTGATTTGCTTTTGATTGCTAAACCATACAAAAGGCGCAGTGTGGCCATAATTGAATAAGGGTCACTTCACGCATTGCAATTGATTGTTTGCTTAATGACCATGTACAAATTGGGGTGTTTTTTTTTTATACAACGCTGAGGCACGAACACACACATACATCTCACCGCCACTCCAGAATGTGGCAAGTTATTAGGCATTTATATGAATAACTGTGGTACGGGCACACTTAAATAAAAGATAGACCACAGTTCCACGAATCAACAATTTTGTTTGCGTTTTTACAAATCTGCCTTGAAATATGTAAAAAGAAAACTTATGAATAGATTTTATGGAGCGTGATCGTTATAATGGATCGTGCAAAAAAAAAAAAAATGTGGCTACAAATCAACAACTTTAATTGTCGTTTTAATTTTGTTAGTCCGTTTCATAAATTATTTATTATTTATTTCCAGGGAATATAATAGTTATTTTCATAAAACTCTTATAGAAATAAAACAATGAAAGCTCATTCGGTAAAATTATACGAAATACACCAAAACGTTTGTTTTCCTTATCGCTATCGATATGTTGTCGCTGTCGGAATGTTATTGTACATTTGTTTGGCTAATAATGTAAGAACTATGCTAAATCGAGTAGCCTTTTCATATTTCCTGTACACATTTTGTGAATTAATCAACTAGTCCTGCCATAAAATTTAATTCACTTTTTCGTGAAAAAACGGCTGTAGCTTAGTCCAACAAGCTGATAAAAGTGCAACAAAATTCGTAAAAATAGCGGATTTGTTAGGCTGTATGCTAAAATAGTTGTTTTAATTTTACGATTTATGCACTAGGTTGTAGATGACGGTTTATTTTAAAAAATTTGCTATAAATTGAGAAAAAATTATCTTCAAGGTCAATTTAGCCACTTTCGGGTTTGCTGATGCGGCTCGCTTGATTTTTTATGGCTGCATTGATGTATGTAGTATCGCATAAAACTTATAAACCTACAAATTTGTGCTTGGTGTGACCCCCCATAATTTTCCATAAGCTGATGGAGAAAAACCGAGTCCAGTTTTGGAATCAGGGCACAGAACAGGAACAGAATTTTGCATCGAGAAGGCCAGAGCTCACAAAAAGGGTCTTTTTGTTGCCCTGTGTAATAGTTATTATACATTTTTTTTTAATTTACACAGTTAATAACAGTTTTTGGAAGACTTGTATAATTAAACTCATGTTATGACAGTTTTTCTATACTTTTATTAAAAAGTTAATAAATAACAGTTACTAAAGACTTATATTTTATTACTAAGAACATAATTATTATGAAAGAATTTTATTTTATTAATCAGAAAAAAAAATCGAAAGACTTTTTTATAATGAAACTCATTCAAAGACTTTTTTTTTTAAAAGTCTTCTAATTAATTATAGCTTCAGCGGTTTGCTCTCCGCTTAAATGGTCCATTCATATCATTAACTGCAATAAATAACGAAGACTTTTATATTGTGATTTAAAAATATAAGTCACTGACTGAGATTTTATTTTTTTAATAAAAGTCTTTTAATTTATTTTCTTAATTAAATAGCTTTATAATCGTTGCTTGAATGCTTGAATGATCCATTTATATCATTAACTGCGATAATTACGGAAGACTTTTATATTGTGATTTAAAAATATTAGTCACCGACTGAGTTTTATTTACTGAGTTAAATAATAAAAGTCTTTCGATAACTCTTATTTTCTGAGTACTATATTATAAGATTCCTTAATAACTGGTATACTCAGAAAATAAAGTTACGAAAGACTTTCAATAATATAATATCAAGTTTAGTGTTCAAGGGGTTAAAAAATAAAAGTCCTTAATAACTGTTATTTGAAGCCTTATTAATTAAAACTCCAACAATAACCCTGAAATGTGTACTTAAATAATATAAGTTATAACTGTTCCACAAATTGAAATTGAAATATTTAAAGAGAAAACTTTTGAATTGAAATCAAATGCATTTTTATGGTGCGAGATCATTCTTGATCGTGCATTCACAAATCGTGCATGAATCGTGCTTTCAGAGATTATTATTTCGTGCGTTACGTGAAGGAAAAAATCAAGTTGAATTGATATAATATTAAAGTCAATTAACTGACTTTTATGAATTCCCCAATTAACTTAATTTGATTAAATTTGGAATTTCAAGGATCCTAGCTTGTACCGAGCAAAGTGCCCGCTTAGCTCTTAGAGCATTTAAGCCTCTTCAGTCCGATTATTAATTTTCACCGACCTTGGCTTTATCTTAATGCCAGCATCAACAATTGACAATCGAAATGGGCTTACCGTAAAACCAGTAATACGTACAACAAAACTTGAACCGGTCATTGTCAAAGACATAAATCCGCTTAGACCACTCGGAATGATGGGATGGTGGAGGGAGGGAAAAACTGAGCCGCAAACAAGCAAATTAAGTAACTCATCCCAGACTGTGTACTGTGCGGGGGGGGGGTGCAAAAAGTTGGCACAGAAAAGTTTTACCGCTTTTCGCTCAGGTACGTACAGCTCAGGTACTTAGCTACGTACGGAGGCGGAATGTAATAATGCCAAGATGATGTTTGCATTTAGCGCGGGAAGGTACTCTTGGGTTGGGTTGGGTATTATTTTTAGAACTGCAGTTGCCAACTGCAGCCGCTGAGCAGAGAGTTAACTAAAGACAAAGCGACAAAAGCCAGGCAAAAGTTTCACTTCCAAGTGCTTTGTTTGAAGACGCGCGGCACAAAACTTTGCGCCCGCTGGCAATACTTTTCACTTTGTTCATACTTAACGCTTACTGTCATTGCAACAGCCCACCCCCCACCCCCTCGCAGTCGCTTGGCAGGCAATAAAAAAATAATTTAGCAGCTTTTTGTGGCTCCCCATTGTATTCGTACGCCGCCCCATATGAATTATATAGACTTTCGGGCCCGTAGGCATAATTTTTTGAAGCATTTTTTTGAATTATGCGTCGTCGTCGTCGTGTACAATTTTTGTTGAGATTTTGTTTCAAGGTCAATGGGTAAAGTTCTAACATACTTGAATTGATGGGCTTTTGCATTTGTATTTTGGCCAACAGAAAAATGCGTCTCCTCTATTGTAGTCTTTTTTTTGCCTCGTCGTAAAGTTCAAGTTATGACTTATAGCCGGGAGGCTGACAAAATAAAAAAAAAACAAAGAAGAAAAGTTTTCAATTTTACTTGAGGTTCTAAGTTAAAGTCCTTTACGAATATTAAGCAAATTTATTGAATTAATTGGCCGAGTTGTGGCCGCTGGGACAAATAAAGCACAAGGACAAAGTAATTTTGGTTTATAAATAGAAATAGAAGGAAAAAGTTTTTAACAACCTGGCATTTGATAGAATTTCATATCGACACTAAGAAGCTTAGAAAGTAACAAGAAGTAATAACAAGGCGGCAGCAGCACAGCAGCATTCTCTTTCGCTCGCTTTCTTTACAACATTTTAAGCTCGTTAAATACTTCCCCAACTCAAAGCTGGTTCAAACCCCCATTCTACTGGTTCTAAAGTGACTATGAAATACAAATTGGGTGTAAGGGTTAATTTATAAAGTTGAATATTTTTCCGAATCAAAACCGGTTCCGAATCAGTTATAAATAATGGTTCGAAGCCATATCTACTTTTAACAAAAATTATAATTGCTTAAAAACCTGTAAAAAAAATATCTTTTCACACATGTAAATAAAAGAATTATTTTGTCAAAACTGTATTTTTACTTGTCTGACTTCTCATATAAGTTTCTCATATGAATTGCTTAAATAGTGTAATAGTCAATCCAAGAAGTTCAAATGTGTCGAATTTTAGTGCCAAATCCTAACAAAACTCTCTTATAAGTTTCTCATATGAGTTTTTTGACAGCCAACTCACAACTTCCTGAGGTATTTCTCATCCATTTCATATTTTTCTGTCTGGAAAAAAAATTTTTTTACCATAATATTTTACAGGCGTGGTTACAAATTTTTCCCTAAATATTTTTAGATGTGTAAAATTTGTGCACAAAATATTTAACAGACGTGAACAATTTTCCACAAAATATTTTAATGGCGTGTACATTTTTCCACAAAATATTTTACTGTTGTGTAAAAATTTTCCACAAAATATTTTTTTATAGATGGTGTAAAATTTAAAAAAAAAATATTTTACAGACGTGTAAAATTTTATCACATAATATTTTACAGGCCCTTTCAAATTTTTCACAAAATATTTTTAGATGTGTAAAATTGTTCGACAAAATATTTTAAAGCCGTGTACATTTTTCCACAAAATATTTTAAAGGCGTGTACATTTTTTCACAAAATATTTTACAGGTGTGTAAAAATTTTTCACAAAAATTTTTATATGTGTAAAATTTAAAAAATATTTTACAGGCGTGTTAAATTTTATCACAAAATATTTTACAGGCGTTTTCAAAATTTTTCACAAAATATTTTTAGATGTGTAAAATTGTTCGACAAAATATTTTAAAGCCGTGTACATTTTCCACCAAACATTTTATAGGCGTGTACAATTTTTCCACAAAATATTTTGCAGGCGTATAAAATTTTTCCACAAATTATTTTTTATTTGATAGTTGTTAAATATTTCGACAAAATGTTTTACAGGCGTGTAAAATGTTTCCACACAATATTTTACAGGCGTGTACAAACTTTTTACAAACTATTTTATAGATGTGTAAAATTTTTCCACAAAATAATTTACAAGCGTGCAACATTTTTTCACAGAACATATTATAGGCGTGTACAATTTGTTCACAAAATATTTTACAGGCCCTTTCAAATTTTTCACCAAATATTTTTAGATGTGTAAAATTGTTCGACAAAACATTTTAAAGCCGTGTACATTTTTCCACAAAATATTTTAAAGGCGTATACAATTTTTGCCACAAAATATTTTACAGGCCTGTAGAATGTTTTCACACAATATTTTTGTATTTTATAGATGTGTAAAATATTTCCACAAAATGTTTTACAGGCGTGTAAAACTTTTCCACAAAATATTTTGCAGGCTTGTAAAAATTTGCACAAATTATTTTACAGGCGTGTAAAAATTTTACTCTAAATAATTTTTACAGTTTATTTTATGTTCCAAATGTAAGCCTAGCATTATATAAAAATGGAAAAATTGTTTATTTACATATCTGTAAAAAAAATATTTTTTTTTTATGTTAGTTTGCACTGGTTCAAAAGTGTTTCAGAGCCATATCTCAAAAATTACTAAGACTATGAACTTTAAATTTAGTTTGAAGGTGGATAATATGTATATATGTTTCAAGACCAGCTTCAAACCAATTTGAACTGGTTCAAAAGTGGTTCAGAGACATTTTTGAGAAATAAATGAAACAATGAACATAAAATTTGAACCAAATTGAACCGCTTCAAAAGTGGTTCGGAGACATATTTGAAAAATAATTGAAACTATATTTGAATTGAAACTATGAACATAAAATTCAAACCAAATTAAACTGGTTCAAAAGTGGTTTCAAAAACTTATTTGAAAAATAATTGAAACAATAATTTGACGCGTTATAAACCAGATGAAACCGGTTCAGAAGTTCACTTCTACTGCTCCAGGACTGTTACCAAACCACATTCAACCGGTTCGAATGTGACTCAGAGTCATATCTCAGAAAGAATTTAAGTCATGCAGTTAACATTTTTTTGTGTAGGTTGATAATATGGTATTAAACACTTTGTAGAATTATGTGAGTGCAGTTTTTTCTGACTGTTGAGCAAGAGGAAGGTATTTAATGGGTGGCTGTTGAATGTTGCTACAATTATTTGTTGATTATTTTATTTGAAAAGTTATACATTTTTCAATTGGAATTTCGAATTAATAGACTTGAAAATGATTAATAACACAGCATAACGTTATTTCCTTTCCACAAAAACCCAAACCAAACTGCAGCTCTTTATGTATATTTACTATGCACTACAGACACTATATAAAGTCATATTCCTTTGCCCTTTGACTTTTCTTTAAAATGCGACATTTGTGCCTGGTAAAGCCAGCCAATAACTTTGGTCAAAGTTCCATTAACTGTCGACAGATATCTTTTCCTTCTTTTTTTTTTTTCTGCCTCGTTGTGCAGTGCATCATATTTCTCAAAAGGTTTTCGTTCACTCACTCAAACTGTGCCAAATGGAATGACTCGCCCTCGTCCTCGTTCTCGTCCTCGCACTTGTCCCCCATCCAATCCTCAACTGAGTTCTACCCACAAGCCACTTAACCCTTTGATGGACAGTCTTCTCGACAGTAGCCACAAATGAGGCTGGACTTGAGGGGGGTGGCAATTGTTGTTGCTGTTGCTGCTGCTGCTGCTGCTGCTTCTGCTGGTGGTGCAGTGTTTACACAACTTTTCGAGCGGCCACAAAATCTGTTATTAGTGTCAAGTGGACTTGTGAGAGACTTTTGCGCTTTGACTGCCAAAGAAAGTTTTGGGCGAAATATTAAATTGTGGAGAGGAAGGAGGGAGGGGGAGGGGTTGTTAAGTAGTTGAAAGAGGGGATTTACAGTTTTGTAGTCGTGATCAAATTGAAGTTGAAAGTTCGATTTAATGGCTGCACTTCAAATTGTTAAAACTTGTTGTTTTTTTTTTGTTCCTTCTTTTTGCAGCTGCTGCCAAGTTTTAGCAAGGACAGTTGAAATCAATTTGGCAAATTTGCCAAGGATCTCTCTGCCATACACTAATTTCCTTTCAGTTGATTCATTTCCTTTTTATTCATAGGCACTCGAAGTAAATCTGTTGTCTTAACGCATAATAAATCAGCCACAAATTTTGTATGGGGACCAAATCAAATAGCCGCACTTCAGCTGCCACTCCCCAAAATCTGAATCAATCAATCACCAGTCTTGGTACTGACTTCTTCTCGGTTGTGTTGGCTAATTAAATACGCTCATAAATTCAAAAGCAGAAGAATCGACAAACCGCACAAAACGGCCAGAGAGATTATGTACTTCAACTTGGGTTTCCGCAAAGTGCTTTGTTGTCGCTTTTCTCGGCCTGAACTTTGAAATCCGAAAAAACGCCACACAATAAATGTACGAACAATATGTATGTGGCACTTCTTATTGCAGCTTATGCTTGGGTCGCGCTGCTTTATGCCTTTATTGCCTACTTTTTGAGTACTTTGTTGTTGTTGTTGCGCTACTCAGACGTTGATTATTGATTGATTGAATGGAAAGGCGACGTATTCACTGCTTAAATGACAATAAAAAGAGATTTTCCATGAAAGAGAGACGTCGCCCGGCTATAAGCTGTTTACCCAAAAGACCTTTGTCGCTCTTCCGCGTGAGATAGTGTGGCTGCGCACTCATTCAATGAATTACACACACAAAAAAGGGTCTAAATAAGTAAAGTGTTTGCTACTTAGCTGAACATCATTTACTTGACAAGTTTTAAATTGTGCTTGCATTTGAGAGAGAGAGAGGGGAATGGCAGCTGTAAATCGGTACCCTTGAATATATAATAATAGTGTGGCTGCAGTTTTCAATTAATGAACAAATACCAGAGAAAAGCTAACCTTTATTTTCTCTCCTTTAATATATGCAAATACAAGATTTTGTACTGATTGTCAATCTACGCACAGCCTAAACGTTTAAAACTAAAATGCTGAAACTGCCCATGGGGGCAAAAAATGCAGATGTAGTATAATATCTTGAATTTCGGTACGATAGAATTTTTTTGGTAGGGCTAAAATTCATTATCAAAGTAACGCATAACGCTGATTTCAATAAATCTTATGTGAGAACAACTCAGATTGATTGATTGCTTAAAAAATTAAACAAAATTATTTAATTGATGGCCAGAGACTGCTTGCTGGTCATAGAAAACAGAATATTACCAACTAAACAGAGAACACCGAAAGAACTTACCAAGCACTGGGGGGCCTGGCAATCAGATCAAGGCAATTATTAATGAAAACCTCTAAGATTGCCGAGAAATATTTAGTGAAAAAATTTTACACGCCTGTAAAATATTATGTTGTACAATTTTTCACATCTTTAAAAAAATATTTTGTGAAAAATTTTTACACGCCTAAAAAAAAATTTTTTTTTTAAGTAAAATATTTTGTGGAAAAATTTTAAACGCCTAAAATTTTTTTTTAAAGCTTACACGTCTGTCAAAAATTTTGTGATAAACCTTTACGAGTCTGTAAAATACTTTGTGGTAAAATTGTATACGCCTGTAAAATATTTTGGGAAACAATTTTACACGCCTGTAAAATGTTTTGTAGAAATATTTTACACGCCTGTAAAATATTTATATAAAAAAATTTACCATTTTGTGGAAAAGTTTTACACGCCTGTAAAATATTTTGTAGAAACATTTTACACGCCTGTTAAATAATTTGTGAAATAATTGTACACGCCTGAAAAATATTTTGTGGAAAAGTTTTACACGCCTGTAAAATATTTTGTTGAAACATTTTACACGCCTGTTAAATTATTTGTGAAAAAATTGTACACGCCTGAAAAATATTTTTTGGAAAAATTTTAAACGCCCCAAATTTTTTTTTAAAGTTTACACGCCTGTCAAATATTTTGTGAAAAACCTTTACGAGTCTGTAAAATATTTTGTGGAAAAATTGTCGACGTCTGTAAAATATTTTGGGAAACAATTTTACACGCCTGTAAAATGTTTTGTAGAAATATTTTACACGCCTGTAAAATATATATATATTTTTTTTTGTAAATTTACCATTTTGTGGAAAAGTTTTACACGCCTGTAAAATATTTTGTGGCAACATTTTACACGCCTGTTAAATAATTTGTGACAAAATTGTACACGCCTGAAAAATATTTTGTGGAAAAGTACAGGCGTGTCAAATATTTTGTCGAATTTTTGTATTACATACAGCAGTGGATACAACTTGGATACGTAAACCCAGAAGAATTCACCGAGCAGTGGGGGCCCTTAGAAGGCTAATGGCAATCAAATCGAGGCAATTATTAATGAAAACCGCTAAGATTGCCTAGAAATAATTGTACACACCTGTAAAATATTATGTTGGAAAATTTTTCACATCTTTAAAAAAATATTTTGTGAAAAATTTTTACACGCATAGAAAATTTTTTTTTTTTAATTTTACACGCCTGTAAAATATTTTGCGGAAAAATTCTAAACTGCTGTGAAATGTTTTGTGGAAAAACTTAACACGTCTATAAAATATTTTGTGAAAAAACTTTACGGGTCTGTAAAATATTTTGTGGTAAAATTGTATACGCCTGTAAAAATATTTTGGGAAACAATTTTACACGCATGTAAAATGTTTTGTAGAAATATTTTACACGCCTGTAAATATTTATAAAATATAAGAGAACCATTCCATCATTAACCATATATCCCCGACCTTGGACATTCAGCTTATCATTGGGCGCGTTCAGCAGAGACACTTGATCACTGATCAGCTGAATACAACTGCTTTTATTATTAAGCATACTTTTAGGGGGTCTTGTTAAATTGACATTTGGAAAAGCTATGATATTTACATGACATTTTAAACACAAGCGGAAAAGTAGGCTACGTAAATTACCATGAAACATATCATTGATCAGGGATCAAGATCTTCTGCTGAACACGGCCATTGATTTGATCTCTTCAAAATTCATTCGGCTGGTCCAGTTTTTTGACAATAAGGTCTTGAAGTTTTTCGAAAATAGAATCCTGCAGCTGCTCAAAAGAAGGTCAGAGATTAAATTTATTTTTGAATAAAATTTAGATCGATTAAATTTACTTTCTTATCTTAAATTTGAGAAGAATTTGATATACGTAACTTTAGCTTCGATTGTGCATATAATTGTCATATTTATGTAACATTAGTGTTTTTATTTATGATCCCCTTGATATAACCCCCCCCCCCAATACCCAAAATACCAAACGGACCCAATCTTAACATCCGGTGCGAAACTTTTCGCCTGGCGCGTAAAAAGTTTTTTTTTTTCGGTTTTTTTTTTTTTTTGACTTCTGAGGCTGCTGCCTGCCTGCCAGGGGCGTTGTCGTGCCTTATCTGTGTATCGCTGAGTGGGCGGACTTTGCTCACTTAACTCGCTCTCTGGGGCCAGGCACCTTTTGTGTGCTCTCGGAATGGCGTCGATGTCCTTGTGTGGTGCTGTGGCTGTGCTCGTTTTTCACATTTTTGTCGCTCTGAAGAGGTTATTTAAATTAATTTCTGCGGTTGCAATAAATTTGTTTTTGTTTTTTTGTTTCTGCATAAACCATTATTTACGGCTCTGCGATTTCTTGGACCCCGACGAAAGGCGCGGCGCCAATCTCGGCGAAAGTAGGGGGTGGGGGTTGGTTGGGCCCTATTTTATTTATAGGCTATCAATATTTAACGTTTAATGTATACGCTGCTGTGTTCGCCTTTTGGCTTTTGTTTGCTCTTGTGATTGGGTAACATTTTCAATTAATTTAATTTCATAATTAAATTTGTGCCTGTGGGGGTGAAGGGGGCTTGGTTTTGATGGCACAAATTACCCAAATGGTTAATTAAAAGCAAATTAAAAACCGCCAATTAATTGTCTGTCTATTTTATTTCTTCTTTCAGGTAAGCTTCCATTTTGGACTAATCCCCTGGCCAAAAAACCCGCATTCAATTTGCCTGACAAATGCATAAATCATAAAATATCTAAATGGATTTTTAGTTGATGCAAAAAAACAAAAAATTAAACAAAATCAATAGGTAAATAGCCATCCAAATAATGAAATAATAAAGTGCATAATGCGGCAAATAAACGAATTAATTTAAAATATAAACGCAAATTGAAATCGACACACACAGAAAACGGATACACTCGGACGTGCTGGTGGGACAATTGGTGGCCATTTTCACAAAACTAAATACAAAAATAATAAGTGAGGAAGTGTGAAAAGCTCGACAGTAATATACTCTGTATATAAGTGATAACTTCGGCTGGATTTAGATTGCCTCATTTTGTATCATTTTGAGGCAAATTCCTATTATTTTCAAGGCAAAACATTGTCATTTTATGAGCCAATGTAAATTCATTGTCATTTGTCATTTTATGACCCAATGTAAATTCATTGTCATTTGTCATTTTATGACCCAATGTAAATTCATTGTCATTTGTCATTTTATGACCCAATGTAAATTCATTGTCATTTTATGACCCAATGTAAATTCATTGTCATTTGTCATTTTATGACCCAATGTAAATCCAGCATTATACACAAACTATGTAAGTGCTGCCCATCACAATTGCGGCCAGTGCTGCCCAGCAAAATTATTTGTTTGGCTTATAACTCGGCTATTGTTCAACTGATTGGGTAATGAAGTATGGTGGATAGGTAAATAATGATGAGTAGAATAATTCTCTAAAAAGTCCATACAATCTAACTTCAAAATTATTAAAGATATTTTTTTTTTTTTCATTTTATGGAAATAATAATAAATAAACCTAATCTGCCTGCAAGTATAAGGATTATATGTTCCATACACTTCAAAGCTGTAACTCTTATCATCTCCGACTCTATATATATATATTGTTTAAATACATTTGCCCCAGCCCAATATACTTTTTATACCTTCATTACAGGGTATAAAAATCAATTTGCAAACATTTTTTAATGGCAAAGAAAAGTATTAAAAAAAAAAAAACCTTCCCATTTAATTACATTGATTTATTTGTGGCGAAGTCAGTTGTCTAGGCAACTCGATGAAATATTGAAATTGTAATAAATAAATGTTGCCAACTAAAACCACAAAAAAAAAACAATAAAAAATATTTACTGATTGTTTGTTGATCTCCGATAAGTTGCAATTTAATTCACACATTTAAATTATTAGCTGCCCCAAAAAGTAGGCAATATATTTTTGTATACAAATGCGACTAAACAACAGGCAGTAGCAAAAATCATTAGGAATTACATTTTTTTTTATCGGAAAAAAAAGAAATCACTCACAGCAAACGACTTCTGCAGAATTTGCGCAAGTGTGAGGAATGGCAGGAAACACATCTGCTCCTTCGCCTTGCCATTGTAAATGGAAACACTTTCTCTTAACCTCTCGAAGGTATTCAAAATAGTGACCAAGGCTGTAAACCTCAAAAATTTTTAAATAGGTTTGGTTCAGGCTTCAAACCCATGAGGAATCTTTATGTTCAGTTCAAACCCCAGGTTTTGGTTCGAACCTCGTTTCACTGGGACAAAAAGAAAGACAAAGAAATGACGCTACGCTACACAATTCTTAAAGATAGAATGATTAAACCTTTCAGGCATATGTTTTAATCATCATTACTTATCGATCCTTCACTTACCGTTTCCCGATCAGATGTTCGATAGTCAGGTTATAAGCAAATGAAATAATTACGCTGGGTATCACTGGCCGCCATCGTGATGGGCAGCACTTATACAGTTATATACAAATTTTGACAGGTATTTTACAGTCGGGCTTGACGGACTCTCTTAAGCTAAGGTCCCACAGGCAAATAATTTGCCCAAATTTTTATGAAAATTTAGCTTAAAAGGCACTTTTTAGGCAGATTATTTGCTATTGATTAAAGCTTTAGATCTATAGCTTTAGGTTTAAGTCCTGCAAAATCTAAAGTAATGCCGATTTAGGCAAATTTTCATACAAATGTGTCCAAATTATTTGCCTGTGGGAGCTTAGCTTTACTTGCTTTAAAAATGTGCTTACAAACCGATATTGAAGTCAATCGGAATTGAAATAAGTATTTCCCTAATAAATTTTACGGTCATTTTCCTAGTGGGTGGATTTTCCCAAAATAGGAAAATTATTTGCATTATCACATTTCCCCATTAATTTTTCATAGTATTTTCATAAACCGCGATTAAAGTCAATTGGTTTAAAAATATTTTTTCCTGGGGCGAATTTTCCACCATCGAAAATTTTGGAAATATTTCCACTATTTAAATATTTTTTTCTTTTTACTCAATTTTTTAAAATTGGAAAATTATTTTTTCATCTATTCGGCCCTTGGAGCTTACAAACCGAATTTCCTTCAGATCCAGAACCCAATCCCTCCACCCATTTCCTGTCCTTGCGCGTGGTTTTTCATACTATGCTCACAAACCGCGCTTAAAGCCAATTGTATAAAATATATATTTATCATATTGCTTTTTTCCTACCCTGTGTGGCGAATTTTTCACCATTGAAAAATCATATGTTCAATTATTTTGCATAATATACTCACAAACTGAGTGTAAAAAACAAAATTTCATCCATTTAAAGTTTTCCTGGAGTCCAAAACACTTTGCATATAGAAACCTCTGTGAAAGCTTCAACTATCTATCTCTTACCGTTTAGGATTGCGTAGTGAATCAGTCAGGACAATTTTTTTTTTAATATATATATTAGATATATAAAGATAGGCCTTAAACCTAAGTTTCAATCTAGTTCAAATGATAAAGATTGTTGCATATCTAAATGCAAGTTTAAGCCAGCTCGAGGTCATTTACCTAATGTTTGCTCATATCTACAAAGCATACACAAAATATCAAAATTTACAACTGTTTCAAGAATCTCCCTGCTCTGCTCCCTTTCTTTAGTTGCCCCAAAATATGCTCCAGATGGATTAAAATATATATTTTTAAAACCAATACTACTGCGCGACATACTTACTGTTTATATATGACAAATATGTACCCAGATGGCTTCAATAAGCCCGCCCCCTCAACTGACTGATAGAACGAATTTAGGCGTTTTCCAACCGTGAACTTCCATTTCAATTTGCCTTCAACTAATCGTATTAAAATTTTGACTCATTAATGTTGATGTCGTTGCTGCTTATTAGAATTGTGAGTTAAATTGAAATGAAATGAGCAAACAGGCGAATACAAGCTGCCAGGTTTAACACACACACACACACACACAGTTACATGCACACAGATATGGCTAGCTAGCTGCTTCAAAATGTGAGCTCCATTAAAACGCACTCACTTTACTCATTTTTATGCAGATTTTATCTAATTTTTAACACTTTCATCATCAAACCTGTACCTGTATCCCATCCTACCCCTTGCTGAGCTCAGCCCTTTGCCTATACCTGAGCTCCTTGCTGGGTTTTAATTAAACACAGCTAACAATGTACATTCATTCATTGCAAGACTTTCCGCCGCTAGTTGCTTACTTAGAGCTGCCATTTGCGCCTCCCCACCAAAACCACCACCACACACCCCCCACACACACACACACACACACACACACATGGCTAGTTGTGCCCTCCCTCCCCCCCTTCCATTACCCTCGGTTGTGTGTTGTATTTTTAATTAATATTTTCTGCGTTGCATACTTCTCGACATTGCGGCATAATACAACAAACCATTAAAGCGAAAAACTTGCAGTTGAAGTTGCTAATGTGGCATTTATGGCTTTTACCACGGTGTTTTATGGCATATAGGGGAAATTAAAGAACATGGAAATTTTGGTAACATAATTAACATTAGAACTGTAGTCTATCAACCAGATGTAGCTGGCGACGATACTGCGCATGCATTTTGTTTTTGTTATAAAAAAAAAATTTTTCTTACTATAACTAGTTTTTAGACCGATCGTTCCTATGATAGCTATATGCTACAGTCATTCGATTTTAATCAATTTTTTCAGAATTATGTGGAAGCATATAAAAATAATATATACCACGATTGGTGAGGCTAGGATGGAAAACAAATAAGGTTTTCTCAGTAGAACTATTTTATGGGCGGAACGTTCCTATGACAGCTATATGATATAGTCATCCGATTTTAATAAATTTTTCCAGAATTATGAAAAAGCATATAAAACTAATATATACCAAGATTGGTGAGGCTAGGATGGAAAAAAACGTTTTTTTATAGAACTAGTGTTTTGACCGATCGTTCCTATCGCAGCTATATGATATAGTCATCCGATTTTTATCAATTTTTCCATTATGTGAAGCTAAAACTAAAACCGTTGGACCTGATGGAAAAAATAGTTTTTCAGTTTGACGTGCCTTCAAAAACGTTTTTTTTTTAATAGAACTAGTGTTGTTGAGCCGATGAAACGTTCACTAAAAATGGATTTTTGACCGATCGTTCCTATGGGAGCTATATGATATAGTCATCCGATTTTAATAAATTTTTCTAGAATTATGGGAAAGCATATAAAAAATATATACCAATGAGGCTAGGATGAAAAAAAATGTTTTTTTTTTAATAGAACTAGTGTTTTGACCGATCTTTCCTATCGCAGCTATATGATATAGTCATCCGATTTTGATAAATTTTTCCAGAATTATGTGGAAGCATATAAAACTCATATATACCAAGATTGGCGACGCTAGGATGGAAAAAATAAAGTTTTTTTCAATAGAACTAGTTTTTTGACCGATCGTTCCTATGGCAGCTATATGATATAGTCATCCGATTTGAATAAATTTTTCCAGAATTATGTGGAAGCATATAAAACTAATATATACCACGATTGGTGAGGCTACAATGGAAAACAAAAAGGTTTTTCTCACTAAAACTGTTTTTTTGACCGATCGTTCCTATCGCAGCTATATGATATAGTCATCCGACTTTAATAAATTTTTCCAGAATTATGTGGAAGCATATATACCAAGATTGGTGAGGCTAGGATGGAAAAAAAAAGTTTTTTTCAATAGATCTTGTTTTTTGACCGATCGTTCCTATCGCAGCTATATGATATAGTCATCCGATCCGGCCGATTCCGACAAATGTGCAGCCTATATGTATTCAAAGACTTTTTGCAAAGTTTGGTCAAGATAACTTTAAAACTGAGGAAGGAGATGGCATAGAAACAGAAGGACGGTCGGAAATGAACTCAGCTCGTTATGATGATCAAGAATATATATAATATATATATCAAGATGCTTCCTTCTATGCGTTAAAAACATCGTGACAATTTTAATATACCCTCTGCAAGGGTATTAAAAACTATGATAAGTGGGGAATATGAATGATCAGTGATTGAGGTGGTCTGCTGAATGCACCCATTTAATGCTTTCACCACAGACTTTTGATTACTGATCAGCCTAAGGAAACTATGCATACTTTTGGGGTAGAAAAAAATCAGTGTAGTGAAGTAAAGAAAAGTAAGTAGAATTATGGTAAACTGGCAAACTGTTAAGCAGGCAAACGGATTCAACATTCAGTGTGATGATTGCCTGCAAAGTTGTGTTACTCCACTCCACAGGCCACTGATGATGCCACAATCTACCAAATCTATTCATGAATTTCCCTAGTTTAAAATGACATTTGCAAATTTCCGCACATTTTGACAATCAAAAAGTCTTTTATTTAAATCCTTCAAATCTTTCAACAAAGAAATTGAGTGGTAGGTAGGGGAGGGGTAGGGGTTGGGGGGGGTGTGTGAAAATAAAATAAATGGCCAAAATCTTTCGTTGCGCATATAAAATTGCAATTTTCGAATGCAACTTTTGTCAACAACGCAGCAGCAGCAAGTCAAATTATAAAAGTTACCAGTTCAGCTGCCACTCGCCGCCGCACAACTCTTGAAACTTAATTAAAACTCTTGCCGAAAAAAAAAAAATAAAACTTGAAAAAATTGGCACATAAAAATGCTAATAAATGCGTCTCCAGGTGGGTAGCAGGCGGTTGCGCTAGTTGCCAATTGCAGCAATCCTTGGCCCTGAAACAGCCGGCGGTGGTGAGTCTCGATGCCTTGCGATTTGGCCGATTGTGCACGTAACATGAAATTAAGTAAAATACACGAATTACATTTGCACTTTGCGTGCCATGCGCCATTTGTTGCAAACGTGACAACCGCTGCCGCAGTTTCGACTGACGTCGAGACAGTGTCCACATTACCCCCCCTCCCCCCTCCACCTTCCCCTCACCGTCTTAGCACTTCTCGCGTTTACGCCTGCTTCTGCCCCTTTGGCCTTCCTAATCATATTTCACGCTTTCTGCTACTTCAAGCAGTTTTGGAGTTTACTTTTTGTTTCTTGCCCAACTGAAATGGGAGAAGCTCAAATGGTTGGGAGGTACATTGACCCATTCTACTTGAGAGGAGTGTTTTGAGGCAGTTGTGAAGAGGGTTTCTACTTATGATGAACCTTAGAGGTGACCAAAAATAAATCAACTAAACGAAATTTAAGTAAAGATTCAACTTAAAGATTTTGTTGTCAAATTTTTATGTTCTAACTTAATCTAAGAAAACAGGGTTTCAGCTGCAGTTGGTCCTTCGAACCGGATGACTAATTTTTATATAACTTTAAGACCCTTTTGTGACCATTTAAAATAACAATTCAATTTGATGGTTTTTCTGATTATTAATTATACAACAAAAATAAATTTTGGGAATTCTCAGACATACGTTTTCCCATTTGGAAGATTTGAGGTTCACTCTAATAATAATTTTGGAAAAAGTTAATACTAATACAAATCAATATTAAATTGGAATAAAAAAGAATACAAAAACAAAGTAAACAATAGACTGAGTGAACGTTCTACAAAAAGTTCTGAGTAAACTTCATAATGTATCTGGTCACACTTAAAAAATCCAGAATTAGAAAATGACAAACTTTATAATGGGTCTGGTCACACTTAAAAAATCCAGAATTAGAAAATGACAAACTTTATAATGGGTCTGGTCACACTTAAAAAAGTCAGAACTAGAAAATGACGAACTTTATAATGGATCTGGTCACACTTTAAAAATCCAGGACTAGAAAATGATAAACTTTATAATGCATCTGGTCACACTTTAATTAGCCAGAACTAAAAAAAAACTTTTAAAGGAACTGGCCACACTTAAAAAAGCCCGGGACTAGAAAATGACAAACTTTATAATGGATGGTCACATTTTAAAAAGACAGAACAAAAAAGCTTTTAAAGGAACTAGTCACACTTAAAAAAGCCCGGGAGTAGATAATGACAAACTTTATAATGGATGGTCTCACTTAAAAAGCCAGAACTAAAAAAAACAATCTTTTAAAGGAACTGGCCACACTTAAAAAAGCCAGAACTAGAACATGACAAACTTTATAATGCATCTGCTCACACTTTAATTAGCCAGAACTCAAAAAAAACTTTTAAAGCAACTGGTCACACTTAACACACACTGGCCCGGGACTAGAAAATGACAAACTTTATAATGGATGGTCTCACTTAAAAAGCCAGAACTAGAAAATTACAAACTTTATAATGAATCTGGTCATACTTAAAAAGCCAGAACTAGAAAATGACAATATTTATAATAGAAAGAGATACGACCCTTTTGTGCCCATTTAAAATTTCAATTCAGTTTAATGCTTTTCATAATTATTATTTATAAAACATGAGTAAATTTTGACTAGAACTAGAAAATTACAAACTTTATAATGGATCTGGTCACTCGTTAAAAATCCAGAACTAGAAATGACTAACTTTATAATGAATCTGGTCACACTTTAAAAAGCCAGAAGTAAAAATGACAAAATTTATAATGGATGGTCACACTTAAAAAGCCAGAACTAGAAAATTACAAACTTTATAATGGATCTGGTCACACTTTAAAAAGCCTGAACTAAAAAAGACAAATTGTATAATGGTCACACTTAAAAAAGCCAGGACTATAAAATGCCAAACTTAATAATAGATGGTCACACTGAAGAGGCCGGGACAAGAAAATAACAATTGAAAAATTACAAACTTTATAAAGGATGGTCACACTTAAAAATAAACAGAATTATAAAATGACAAACTGTATAATGGTCACACTTAAAAAAGCCAGAGCTAGAAAATGACAAACTTTAAATGCATCTGGTCACACTAAAAATGACAAACTTTATAATGAATCTGGCCAACACTTAAAAACGCCAGAAGTAGAATATGACAAACTTTATAATGGATCTGGTCACTCTTAAAAAAGCCAGAACTAGAAAATGGCAAACTTTATAATAGATCTGATCGCACTTAAAAAACACTGGACTAGAAAATGACAAACTTTATAATTGATCTGGTCACACTTAAAAAGCCAGGACTAGAAATAAAAAAGTTAGGCTGTGTTCACCCAGTTTGACGCATGAGATATGAGATATCTAAATAGTAGGCCCTTGTGTTGTCTTCTCTTCATTGTGAATAGCCAGAACAAGAAAACATGAAGACCAACTAGATTATCATGTCTCATGCGTCGAACAATGTGAACTCAGCCTAACCATTGTAAATGTTTCATTCTACTTATTGGAGTTCCAATTGTAGCTGGTCACACTTAGTTTACAGCTTGATTAAGAGGTATTTTTTCTTCCACCTTTCTTGCATTTTGGCTAACTGTCCGAAAATGTTTACTAATAAGAAATTTTCAATTGCTACGACAGCAGCAATGGCAAATTAATGCCATTCATAATTTGCACATTTGCTCTCTCATATGGCAAATTAAGCAAATTTTCATTGAATAATTGGAGCAAAAAGAACAGCAACAACAACTACAACAACTGAGCGAATTATGTATTTATGTGCATGAGTTGGCAAAGCTTATTCTTTTTCTGGCTCATTTCGATGATGATGATGTTGTTGTCGTTGCGGTTAGCTGTCCATTTTGTTTTGTTTTGGGGTTTTTGTCAATTTTATGCAGCACAAAGAAAAAGTAGAAAGAAAAAAAAACACGTTATATTTTGACATCAATTCTGTGGTAATTTAATGAAAATTAAGTCATTAGTCGGGCGGGTCCAGTGGGCGATGACATGCTGTCAAAATGGCACTCACACGCATTTACGCCAGATTACTAGACAAATTGATTTTCCACACACACACACACACACACACGCACGTTTTTTGTATTGTTATCATTTTGGCTCTATTGTAGTTGTTGTTGTTGTTGTTGTTGGCGCCGCCTTTGACCGCAAACACAACAAGTTCGAGACAGAGCCAGCCAAATGGCAAATTAGTACTCAGACACACAAACAAAAAAACTTTGGCCAAACATCAAAACAAAATCTGTCTTTAATTTATGAAAATTCCTTAAATATTTTCATCTATTTTTATCCAGTCGTCTGCAAAACCCCTAAAGTTTTGACAAAGGTTCGGACTCTGTACTCTCTCCACCCACCTACTGTTTGATTTTGGTTATTTATAATTTAAAAACTTGAATTCAGTTTTGGACCCGGGTTGCCTCAGGCATTTGCCCAAAATATGGCTGGAGTCAGCGGGGTACCGAATTCGGGACCAAAATTGTTCAATTTTGGTTTGGTGCAGATGCTAAGGTATCTAGGTTATCTTAGTTGAGGGTCAGCGGGTGTCTTTACGTGTGGCTTTTAATTTAATTTGATATTTGAGTCGATTACAAACATACAAACTGACTGACTAACAGACAAACAGTCAAACAAAAAAACAGACACTCTAACAAACTGGCATACTGACATACTGACAAACTGACAAACTGACAAACTAATAAACTGACAAACAGACAAACTGACAAGCAGACAAACAGACAAACAGACAAACTGACAAACTGACAAACTGACAAACTGACAAACTGACAAACAGACAAACAGACAAACAGACAAACTGACAAACTGACAAACAGACAAACTGACAAACTGACAAACTGACAAACTGACAAACTGACAAACTGACAAACTGACAAACTGACAAACAAACAAACAGACAAACTGATAAACTGACTAACTGATAAACAGAGAAACAGACAAACAGACAAACAGACAAACAGACAAACAGACAAACAGACAAACAGACAAACAGACAAACAGACAAACAGACAAACAGACAAACAGACAAACAGACAAACAGACAAACAGACAAACAGACAAACAGACAAACAGACAAACAGACAAACAGACAAACAGACAAACAGACAAACAGACAAACAGACAAACAGACAAACTGACAAACAGACAAACTGACAAACAGACAAACAGACAAACAGACAAACAGACAAACAGACAAACAGACAAACAGACAAACAGACAAACAGACAAACAGACAAACAGACAAACAGACAAACCAGACAACGACAACAACACAACAACGACAACAACAACACACAACACAACGAAACACAAGACAAAGAAACAAACTGAAAACTGACAAACTGACTAAAAACTGACAACTGACTAACGACTAACTGACTAACTGACTAACTGACTAACTGACTAACTGACTAACTGACTAACTGACTAACTGACTAACTGACTAACTGACTAACTGACTAACTGACTAACTGACTAACTGACTAACTGACTAACTGACTAACTGACTAACTGACAAACTGCCTACAAACGACTAACTGATGCTAACTCTCGACTAACTGACAACTGACTAACTGACAAACGACTAACACTCAACACCGCTACGCTACGACAACTGACTAACTGACAACGACAAACTGACTAACAGACAAACAAAAAAACAGACTAACTGACTAACTGACAAACAGACAAACTGACAAACTGACAAACTGACAAACTGACAAACTGACAAACTGACAAACTGACAAACTGACAAACTGACAAACTGACAAACTGACAAACTGACAAACTGACAAACTGACAAACTGACAAACAGACAAACTGACAAACTGACTAACTGACTAACTGGCAAACAGACAAACATACAAACCCTAGATAGAGAATTTCAGTAATACTAGAACTGATTCTTTGACAGAGTCTGCCAGAATATAAATAATATATAGAAGAATAAACCAACCAGTAAAAGAATTTAATTTTTTGGGTTAAAGGAATTTCTGTATAATTTTAATAGAAATATTTTGATTGAACTTGGCTAGCAGCAATTTTTGCTTGCTCAGCGCACTCACAAAAACAACAACAACAAGAGCCACACATATATAGCAATAACAGCAGCAACATCATCATCATCATCATCAGCATTATTATTGGCATTGACAAGAATGACCAAATAACTGACAGCAGCAACAACAACAACAACAACATTTCACTCCACAGCTAACCAAACGTTGTCAGTCATCTGGCAGCAGTCGCTCGCCCCCCCTTCTCTCGACGATGAACAGATAATGCAGGTCATATGCTCAGCAGATTTTCCCCATTCAGTTGAGGCACTTAAAACTGAAATGTCTTAATGCTGTTGCTGCCGTACTGATTACGACCGCAGCAACAATTAAATCAAGACACCGACTAGATTGTATATATATATATATAGCTGGGGATATATAGATGGCAATATAGTTACAATTACATTACAAATTAAAATGGTAAATGGTAAAGGAAATCTTTTGCGCATAATTTTCTATGAATTTTGCTTGCCTCAGCAAGTGGCAGCCGTGTAAATTATTCATTTTGGGCCCAGCAGCAGCAGCGGCAGCAACATGAAAATGCAAAATGAAATGAAAATCGTTTCATTCTAATTAGAGCAGCAGCAACATTTTACGCTGAGACAGCAAACAGATGAAGAAAACAGGAGGAGGAGGAGGGGCTGTCGACTTGAGATAGACGACAATTAGGCTAGCGGGAGGGTTGGGCGTTAAATTAAATGAGTTGCTGTAGCTGTTGCTGCTGCCGCTGCCTATTTCTGAAAGTAAAAGCGTTAAAAAGCTGCTCACTTGAAGGTAAATCTCTGACTTCAAGTATCCCATGTGCGCATGAGTTTGTGTGTGTGACACTTGTGCGCTCATTTTCGCTTACGCCCCATTTCCAAGCCAAAGGCTTAGGCACTTTCAATGATGTTGCTGCTGCTGTCGTCGTGCTCGTCGTCGTCGTCATCATCGTCAACTTGAAGTTTGCTTTTTTTCCACACGTTATTTTTTTTGTCTGCCTTGTTTGTTTATTGCCGACTTAGAATAGAGCACATGGAAAGTGCTTAAAATGTGTTTAAAAAACAATTAAAGCGCCGCCCCAGCCGAGGAGGGGGGGAACAACTTATGTGGAAGCTGATTTTAGTTGGGAATGGAAAATTCCTAACATTCGTAACGCAAATTTGTGTCACATTTATTTCATTGAAAGACGAAGTAAAACTCTTAGCAGGGAGAATGAAGGTTTTTATACCATTTTTAGAATTTTACAAGGGTACACTGAGAAAATTTGTTATCTTGTTTTAAGAATATTGCCTTAACAGTTACAACAATTCACCAAACTTTTACTCCAAGAAACAGAATTACTCTGAGGTTAACAGCACAAAATAAAAATATATAAAACAAAGGAAAAAGTACATTATGTCGAACGGGACCTTTTAACACTTTTGAAGTGAAAAAAGTCAAAATAAAAAGGATTTTTGTTTTGACAAAAGGCTTAACTTATAGCTCTCTTAATTGATCGTATAATTGGAGCTAAGTTTTATTTTGGGCAATTTATACTCTTCAAGATAATTGCAATAAAACCAAGGCATTCGCACGGGACAAAAACAGAACAGAAAAATGTCAGTTAAAAATAGTTTTGATTTTATCCAAAAGAACCTAAAACTTTTTTTTTTTAATTTAATTCAAATGTCGCACGGGACATTTTTTCCTATCACAATAATTATGTTATTTAAGTTATAGGTTGCTACATATATTTCTGACCTAATAATGAAATCGCGAATATTTATGATCAAAAATGGTTTTATTGTTTTTCAAAGTATTCTCCAGCAAGATTTATACACTTTTGCATGCTCTCAAACCAATTGTCGAAGCACTTTTTCCACTCCGATTGAGACACCTCAAAAACATGGTTTTTGAACTCTTCAGCAGCATCTTCTGGCGACGAAAATCGTTGACCACGCATTTTCCTTTGATGTGCGGGAATAAAAAGAAGTCATTGGGTGCCAAGTCAGGGCTGTACGGCGGATGACCCATCAATTCGACGTTTTGGGCGGAGCTGATGTGTGAGAGCTCGCATTGTCATGGTGCACATGCATCTGTCTTCTCCTGTTCGTTTTTCGAATTTCTCCAAAAACTTCAGGCAAACAAATTGTGGTGTACCACTCAGAATTGACCGTCCTACGTTGCTCAAGCGGAACAGTCGCCACATGACCAGTTTTACCGAAGAAACAGGCGACCATTTGCTTCGAAGTGCTTCTTCCACGAACGACTTTCGTTGGATTTGGCTCTTCTTCGAAGACCCAAACACGGTCGATTGCTGTTTTGTTTTGGGCTCAAGATAGATCCATGATTCGTCACCTGTGACGATCTTATAAACGTCTTTTGAAACACCGCGATTATATTTTTTCAAAATTTCTTTGCACCAATCCACACGAGCCTTTTTTTGAGCGATTGTCAAATTGTGCAACGATAACAAACCTTTTTACGCCCAGGTGTTCATGCAATATCGGTATGCTTGTGGAAGAAAGCCAAGGATGCCTCTATCTCACGGTATGTCACATGACGATCTTGCATTATCAGTTCACGCACGGCATCAATGTTTTCTGGCACAACGACTGTTTTTGGACGACCTTCGTCTTCGAGCGAGCGTCGCCCGCGATTGAATTCATTAAACCAATATGTCACAGTACTATAGGATGGTGCTTCATTGCCATACAAAGATTCAAGTTCATCGTTGCACTCTTCTTGTCATGATAATCCACGTCGAAAGTTGTGAAAAATTATGGCACGAAAATGTTCACGAGTTAATTCCATTTTTCTGCCGAGGTAAGTTTTTGATAAATCGTTAATCGATATCAAACGTGGTCACACATGAAAGAGTTGTATGGAGCTTTTATCGATAAAAGTCCAAACTTTTTTTCTGGAAAAGGCCAATTGGTCCTAAAATGGCTAGAAGTGACCTGGGCCAGAAACTTACATAGCAACCCACGTATTATTATTTTTGTATACCTTTGACTGGTCAGACAATCTAAGGACCGTTTTCTCATGTTCCTAATTTTCAAATCTAGGTGCTTTTTGGGAAAAATTGTGTTGCCTACTTTCAGGCCGCTTTTTAATTGTCTATATTAGTGTCTCCTACGACCCTTAGGACCGTTTTTTAATGTTCCCTTTTTGTAAATCCAGGTGCTTATTAAGAAAATATATTTAGCCTTTTGTTTAGGCCGTGGATCTTCGTGGTCACAAGCAAAGATATTACAAAAGCGTCCCAAAAGTAGGCAATCTATATTTATTCAATAAGCACCTGGATTTACAAAAAGGGGAACATTAGAAAATGGCCCTAAGTGAATGCACAATGTGTGGATTATGTAAGATGCTGCCATAATTGACTTTAAATTATCTTGTTTAAAATATAATAATTGAAGATAATAAAGGTTGCATACTTTGAGGGGTAAAAAGCAGGATATTTTTTTATAAACATAAACTAAGTCGGGATTTACACCCTGAAGCAAACTTCATGAAGTTTTTTTTAGTAGGCGTGGAATTTAGAGGAAATCTTTCAGACCTTTTTAACGAATAGTAAGGATTTTCATTTAAATCTCTGGCCTACTAAGAAAACTTCATGAAGTTTGCTTCATCATGTAAATCCCGTCTTAGTATTCGTTTGGGTTCAGGTCATAAACTTAAAAGGTTCGATTCGAGAGTTCCTAAAAATTCGAAGAGATTTGATTCTATATTGTTGGATATTTATTCCGCTTATAAGTCTAAGTGAGCAGATCATGGTTAAAAAATATACAACATTTATTTCGCTATTAATCTCTGCCTAGAGGAACATTTAATTTTATCGATTACAAGGTGAAACTTAAAGCTTCAGAGATATACAACAATTTGTTGTAAACATAATTTTTAATGTAATTTTCCCTATTTAGTCTCCCTGTTAAAGAAGACGCACATAAACCATTTAAGCGTCAATGCAATGCAATCGCTGGCCATAAATCAGGAACCATAAAATGCTCCCAAATGTAACCCCCCCCCCCCCCCCCCTCCCCTTTACTTTGACTATCTCTGACTCTAAAAATAAACCCCAAGATAGGGCCACAACACGACGAGTGCGAGAGGAGGGGGGGAGGGTGGGGACTGTTGGGTCAGTGGGCCATTTGCTGAATGCTTCTCACGCCGCTTTGATAATATTTAAATCGCCTGATAAAAACGACAAAAGCCGCTTATCGTGCATGCATTTTGCGAGACGGACGGGCATAAATCAAAAGTGAATGTTAAACAAAAGCGAAAAGTGCACGACAAAAGCGAATGTTGTAACCACGTACGACGATGTGCTGCATGACTAATTAGCAGATGGCGGCAAAGGCAGCAGCAGCGGGTTGGCCTGCCTAATGAGCGCCAATTAAAGAGGCATTAACAAGGCTCGAACCCAAAAAGCGAGCCGATCAATCAAGGACCCCCCCCCCTAGGGAGTTAGGTAGGTAGGTAGGTAGGGGGGCGGCGGAGCTTTGTGCAAATAAAAATAAATTGTGTGGAAATAAATTTTTGCCTTTTTATGACTTTTCCTTTCACTTTCCTTCCTCTTTTTGTTAGACCCAAAAGTAGATTATTTGTTTATTAACACAAAAAAAAGGGACCCAAAAGAATATTTTCATATTTTGCTCAACCTTAATTCAAGAAAGTAAAGTTAGTATATTGACATCTTACATTAGCAGTCCTTATCAACTAACTGACAGTTGTTGCCGGTTGTCGTCTATGGCTGACATTTGCATCAGCAACTGTAGGAGGGGGAGGCAATGCAATTTCTATGTTTGCCAGCAGCAGCAACATACATAAATAAAAACGACTGAAAGGGGGGCGGGGCCTGACAATTGCAACGAGTTCTTCGTTGATTTCTTTTGACATCGGCGCTGGCAACCAACTTTGGCCCTCAGTTGTGCCTGATAAAATTAATGAACATCTAGTCCTGTGACCTGAAAACTAAAATGTTACTGCTAGAGGAGGAAGTGCAATTGAATTCGGAAAAAAAAGGGTTAAAAGCAAAATCAATTTATTTATGAAGCAGCAGCAGCAACCCAACCCAAATGCCTGTCAAACTGTAAACGTAAGTCGGATTGATAAATAATGGAATGTAAAGTGAAATCCGTTTATTACAACTAATTGCATTCAATTGAACTTTAAATGGATGAGGCGAAAAAAAAAGATAACGACTCGTTGCTAATAATTCAGCACACAAACTGCTGCTGCTGCTGCTGTTGCTGTTGCTGTTGCTGCTTTAAACAAACACCCGGCAGCAACAGCAGCTGTTGTTGTTCTTGTTGTTGTTGCTGCTTGTGGCCAGCACAATGAATGCAAATCGCTTGGGGGCTGCTGCAATTGTTATTTTTTGCTGTTGCATATTGAAATACTTGCAAATGGGTAGGAAGAGGTCAAGTAAATGGTCAGAGCCAATAACAATTGCCAACAGCAACAACAACAACGAGAGTTGGCTCTGCAACTTGTTTGGTTATGTATATGTAAGGGTAACGATCACTTAACCTAGCGGCACAAACTGCAGCTTGGCATTGAGCCCCTTCAACACCACAAACCTTAAATTGAGCAATACACAAAAATGTTGAACAATTATTAAATTGAGTAATAATTGCTGTAATAAATGGAATGGGCGGGCAACCATTTTTCTACACAGTGCAACAATGTTTGCAAAGTCGAAAAATATTGTGAAACAATTTTTTTTCAAGCTGTAAAAAATAATTATTTTCAGACATGAAAATAAACAAATTTACATAAGGAAAAAATGATATTTTTTTTCATGTAAATAACACGAGCATATTTGACACGACTGTTTTTTACACGCGTCAAGAAGGCAGCTCAAATTATTGACATGCCTGTAAAAAAACAATTGTGTCAAAAATGCTCGTGTTATACGCCGCATCATTGAAATTTTCCGTTAAACGGAAGGTGCGAAATTGTTTCCCATAAGAAACCTGTGCATGTTTAATGATGCGGCAATGATGCGGAAAGAGTGACCGTATATTGAGGAGTATCGAGTATTGTTTCACAGCGTCGATAGCGAGCAGCTGATTCTGCCATCGAAATTCGATAAGCAACAACAACATAATTGGAAAAAATAAATGATCCGCATAAACAAGCTCTATTTTCATTTTGGTGAACGCAGTGGCGTTGCCAAATACACCCCGTGCCACATTTAACATATTATCGCTCATAATTGTCTCTATTTCAATAAAAATACATTTGTTCTCTTCTTCTTACTAATTCGGTTTGTTTACGTTTGGCATGGCGAACAGCTGTTTCAATGATGCGGCTGCGGTCTAAACGCCTGCATCATTTTTTCGCATCTTCGACAATGATGCGCCCTGTGTAATTCCGGTATTAGTTACATGAAAAAAATAATTTTTTTTCAAATGTAAAATTTTTTATTTTCATGCCTGAAAATATTTTTATACACTTGAAAAGTGTATATTAGAAATAGAAATATTCATTTCCGACCCCATAAACTATATATATTCTTGATCAGGACGACGAGCTGAGCTCAATTCCGTCTGTCCGTCTGTCTGTCCGTCTGTCCGTCTGTCTGTCTGTTTCTACGCGAACTAGTCCCTCAGTTTTAAAGCTATCGAGTTGAAATTTTGCACAGAGTCTTCTTTTTACTGCACGCAACTAATATGTCGGAACCGGCCGGATCGGATGACTATATCATATAGCTGCCATAGGAACGATCGGTCTAAAAACTAGTTCTAGTTAGAAAAACTTTGTTGTTTTCCATCGTAGCGGCACAAATCTTGGTGTATGTTAGTTTTATATGCTTCCACATAATTGTGAAAAAATTTATCAAAATCGGATGACTATATCATATAGCTGCCATAGGAACGATCGGTCGGAAAATAAGTTTTAGTGAGAAAAACTTTTTTGTTTTCCATCGTAGCGTCACTAATCTTGGTATATGATAGTTTTATACGATTTCACATAATTCTGGAAAAATGTATCAAAATCGGAGCACTATAGCATATAGCTGCCATAGAAACGGTCGGTCAAAAAACAAGTTTTAGTGAGAAAAACTTTTTAGTTTTCCATCGTATCGTCACCAATCTTGGTAGATATTAGTTTTATATGCTTTTAGAAATTTTTTAAAAAATTTATAAAAATCGGATGACTATAGCATATAGCTGCCATAGGACCGATCGGTCGGAAAATGTGTTTTACAAAGAAACGTTTTTTTATGGTATCCTATTTTTATTATCAATGATTTAAAATTTTTTAATATCTGATATCTATATCCTATATATATTTTACTGGTTAAACCAGTTGGAGTAAAGTTTTTCAAGTGTATTAAAACTTCGGCACAGTCGAAGTTAGCTTTGCCTTCTCGTTTTTATACTCTGTACCGAAGGTACGAAGAGTATATTGGGTTTGTGCCAATGTATGTAACAGCCAGAAGGAGGCATCTGCGACCCTATAAAGTATATATATTCTTGATCAGCATGACGAGCTGAATTCATTTCCGTTTGTCCGTCTGTCCGTCCGTCTGTCCGTCTGTTTCTATGCTATCTCCTCCCTCAGTTTTAAAGCTATCTTGACCAAACTTAGCAAAATGCCTTTAAATACAAATACGCTGCACATTTGTCGGAATCGGCCGGATCGGATGACTATATCATATAGCTGCGATAGGAACGATCGGTCCAAAAACTAGTTCTAGTGAGAAAAACTTTTTTGTTTTCCATCGTAGCGTCACCAATATCAGTATATATTAGTTTTGTATGCTTCCACACAATTCTGAAAAAATTAATCAAAATCGGATGACTATAGCATATAGCTGCCATAGGAACGATCGGTCCAAAAACTAGTTTTAGTGAGAAAAACTTGTTTGTTTTCCATCGTAGCGTCAACCAATCTTGGTATATATTAGTTTTATGTCCCTTCACACCATTCTGAAAAAAATTGATCAAAATCGTATGACTATAGCATATAGCTGCCATATAAACGGTCGGTCAAATAGCAATAGGTCCAGTTTTTTGACGTTTAAGACAAGAAGTTCTATGAGAGTGGAATCATGCTATTGCTCAAAGGGCCAATACACAATCGATTAATGTTCACCAATAAAAACCGACACTTCTTTCCGTCCAGCCCAATAATTTAAGACTCTACTCGGGGCGTGTGCTCTTTGTGAGAGCAGAGTGTGAGAGTGAAGTTGTCTACTTTAACAAACTAAGGGCTGATAACTCATCTTTTATATAGCACTATCTGTCACTTAAACTTACAAATTGAAGAGTGAAATTGATGTTTATCTGACACATATAGCAGCTATTTAGAAGATGAGAAATTGGCCCTAAATGAACCAATTTGCTTAACTTTTAAGAGAGGCTAGATAACAGAGGACAGAAAAATGTACTTGTGTTGGTGAGCGCCACAGTCAAGTAATCCCGAATTCACACAGCCATGACTTCGGCTCGCATCGAATGCGCTCGGCCCCTGTTGGCAATGATTTAAAGTTACTACGCAGGATATTCAAAAATGCCTAAAATAACGTCAAGTATAAAACATATATTTTAATAAATTCAGCAAGAACAACTCATGCTACACAGAAGATCAAAATCCAGTGCAGAATTTATATATAAATTTAAATAAATATAAAAGTGTTTGCCTCAGTCCAGGTCCAAGAGTTCATCCTCCGTTCCAGTAGGCTATGAGATTTCATTGCCAATTAACGCGAAGCAGACGCGTGCTCGTTATGAGAACAATTTTTGGTTTAGTGTTCAGGCCAGATGTTTAAAGTTGGCCACGCTATCCAGAGGGGAGGGGGAGGGGGAACCATTGTCAGCAAAATATCCCGAGAAATTAATAAGAGTTGATTCCGGGCTCCTCTGAGTGATAAGTGTGTATGCTCTATATTGTTGAAGGTCGGTACTCCACTAACCAACCGCAATAAATGGTACTGAGCAACTGTTTGCTGACTAATGCCAGCATTTTGACCTTAATCAAATGGAAGAGCTTGAACTGAACTGAACTGAACTGAATATAAAGGGGGGGCAGCCACAAATAAACTGGCTTCCGGTCTTATGAAAGTATTCCTAGTGGGATATAATGATGTCCATTCTGGGGCCATTCTGCTGAGTTGAAGTCCGTCGTCAGACGTTTTTTTGCTAGTTTGCCTGGAGTTGATCTTGAACTGTCACCAGTTGTTAAGCCTTGATCGCAGCTGAGCAAAGCAACTGGTGCACAAGATCATCAGCTAAGAGCGCCTGCAGTTGAATCTTTAAGAGAGAGAACCAGCGACAGTTGCCCATTTAGTTATTTTCTGCAGGAAATCAAAGTTGATGATCCAGATTCAATTCCTTCCTTGGATTGTATTGTATTGCACGGAACTAAAGCAGGCGGAATTTGCTACCATACTGTGGGCTGATTAATGTATACCAAAACGTAGCTTGTTGTACAGGATACCCAAAAAATGAAGTGTGAACGATATCAACGTTCGGTATATCTGCAATAATGTGGACTTCTTAAGCGACGAAGATGATAATGATTATGTTGAACTGGGATTCATTAATGGGTTGGGGTTTTGTTTGTTAACTGAAAGTGGTAAAACATTAATGCACAATATAAACTTTATTTTTTTTTCACTTACCATTTATAATAATAATATAAAAACGAAATAATTTTGTAATTTTTTTTTTTCCGACTAAATTTAGAACGTGTTGTTCGGAAGGAAGCCGAAATAGAAATGAGAATAAAAGTAGAAAATCAACTGAATAGGGGTAAGAGACACACTGAAGTCAAAGGCAAGGGCTACTTGTTTCACATTTTTTTTTGTTTTCTCAAATATAAATATATTAAAGCATTTGCGCTCTGGGCATGAAAATATATAGTTAAGGGGGTCTTCTACCTTTGAACATTTTTATACTCTGTACCGAAGGTACAAAGAGTATATTGGGTTTGTGCCAATGCACATTGGGCCAGCGAGCCGATTTTTCGACGAAAATTCAAATTTTTTATAGAAAGTAAACCTATTTTAATAATAAAATTTGAATAGTATATACTTTGAATAAAATGAATCAAAAGATTTTAATTGGCAGCCCTTGAAAGTCACCTTTTTGATTGCATGCGTGCGAAACTAAAAAGCCTGGGAAAGATTTTGTTTACTTGCGAGCGTGCCAAAATTGTTGTGGTTTAAGCAATTTTCACTAAAATTATGGAAAAGAAAGACCAAGGTATGTAGAATATTTGTATTAAAAAAGACTTTGTTCATGTTTGATAATGTGTTTTTTGTGTGCGTTTATTGGTGTTGTCCAAAAGTAGAAAAAAGCTAACCTGCTAACCCGTCTGTTGTGGATTATAACAAATTTTGTGCCAACTTGTGCCAAAAAGTAATTATGAGTCATAAAAGTGCAAAGTGTATATAAACTAGTTGTATAAACCGATGTGTATAAATCCCCAATATTGTAGCTGTGGTTGAGTTCGCCTATGAGCAACTGCTTGATATCTGCATACAAAACAATCGTAGCGCATCTGCCGTTTCGAGTTGGATTTAAGATGAACTGAAAGAATTCGACTTAAGCACGGAGGAAAAGGATGAAATCAACACCAAAGTGAGAAGCTTTCACCTTTACATACATAAGAACTTGGCAAAATGTAATAGAAGTATGACCAGATTTAAGACAGAGCATACCGAAAGGCTTTTGTCCAATATGGCTATAACAGTAAGTTCATTCTTGTCGTCAAATCCAAAGCCGTCAACACCAAGACCAGTTGGACGCCCACCCATTGAATATGTTAACGCCGGTCCCCGTCTGAAGATAAAATTGGCATCCGATTTAGCTGTTAATCAGGGTCACAACACATCCCTTCTTGTGCATGCATGTGCAATATTTTTGTAACATGAACAATAATAACAATGTTCCCGATTTTGATGCTAGCAATAGTGATAGTTTTAGATTCTGACTTTGAAAATCCGTTTTCAATAGAAATTGATGTAGAAGACGACTTTTAGGAACATTTTTAAATGTAAAATACTTATTTATAGTCATTTTGAATGCATTGTTATTTTTTACTTATTAATATTAAGGTTAAGTGTTAAAAAAATGTATTAAAAACATTTGTTGAATTTAACGAGTGCTAGCATTATTTATTACTGTACAAGTATCAATAAGAGGAAACCTATCTCATATGGGCGGCTAGGGAAGGCGTGGTCAGATCGGTCTGAAACTTAGATTTATTTTTATGTGCATCGACACTATCATATGTACCAAATTTCAAGAACCTAGCTTTAAAACTTTAATTTTCGTCGAAAAATCGGCTCGCTGGCCCAATGTGCAATGTATGTAACAGCCAGAAGGAGGCATCTGCGACCCTATAAAGTATATATATTCTTGATCAGCATCAACAGCCGAGTCGATATAGCCATGTCCGTCTGTCCGTCTGTCCGTCCGTCTGTCCGTATGAACGAAGAGATCTCAGAGATGGTAAGAGATAGAGGTTTGAGGTGTATGGAACATATATTTCTTATACTTGCAGGCAGATCAAGTTTAGTTTTAATTTTTGCCACGCCCCCTGCCTCCCCCGCAAATTAAAAAAAAAACGAAATAACTCCCACAATTTTCAAGATAGATAGTTCGAACATTCTAGACATATATTCTACTACTTATTTTGAATCGACCCGCCATACATCGTTTTTCGATCAGATGAACGATATTAGAGCTATACGTAAAAGAAAATGAAAACCAACGCCAACAACAACACCGTTGCCATTGGTAGAACTGACGAGAACGAGAGAGCGAGAAGGCAATAGCTAACTGGTAATTTCCCAATTGGACCTTGCTATGAGAGGAGCGATGTAATTGAGATGGCCGCGTGACTAATATAGATACGTTTATGTTAATAGGAAATTATATACAAATTTTATAATTTTACGGTTTTGTACTGGGGTAATTCTACTCATCATTACTTATCGAGCCCCCATACATCGTTTTTCAACCAGATGAACGATAGTCGAAAGAGTTGCCACCCCCAGATTTTGAAAAAACCTCACACTTTAAAGTTATTAGTTACGTACAAACAGGTACAGAGTATATTACAGTCGGGCTTGACCCGACCCGAAAAAAAAAAACACTCAAAAACCATGTGCAAAGGTACAAGACCCCCTTAAATGGATCTTGTTGGGACGTCATATATAAGATGTAGAAAAAATAAATCCATTATTTTAGTATGAAATTGAAGGATTTAATTAGTATATAAAGAATGGTCCGATCTAAGTCAAATATGTGCCATTTCGTTTGATAACTTTCTGCCATTTTGAAGGTAATTTCATTGTTCCTCACTTATAGAAACCCTGGTTCTTATGATCAAAAAACTGTAGCAATCGATTTTCGTCAAACTTCTCTTGATGTAACCTCTCTCATGCCATACCCGATCAAAAGCCTGTTTTACATCTATGTATATATCCTCTACGTATTCCTTAGCTTGATAACTATCAAGAATGAATTTGACAACACGATTCAGTGGTTCCGGTGTGCCATGAGACTTCCTAAAGCCAAACTGGAAAGAAGGGATTCTACTTTTCACTTCATCCAGTGCCAATATTCGATTTAGTAGACATCTTTCGAAAATTATGGCCACCGCAGACAAAAGGCTAATAGGAAGGTACGTTTCTATCTCCAAAGGACTCATCACAATTTGAGCTTTCATCCAGCACTTAAGGAAAAGAAACTCAAACGCAAATCAGGACCACAAATACGTGGGTTGCTATTTAAGTCTCTGGCCTAGGTCACTTTTAGCCATTTTAGGACCAATTGGCCTTTTCCCAAAAAAAAGTTTGTACTTTTATCGATACAAGCTCCATACAACTCTTTAATGTGTGAACACGTTTGATATCGATTAACGATTAATCAAAAACATACCTCGACAGAAAAATGGAATTAACTCGTAAACATTTTCGTGCAATCATTTTTCACAACTTTTGACGTGGGTTATCACGACAAGAAGAGAGCAACGATGAACTCAAATCTTTGTATGGCGATGAAGCACCATCCTATAGCACTGTGAAAAATTGGTTTGATGAATTCAATCGCGGGCGACGCTCGCTCAAAGACGAAGGTTGTCCAAAAACTGTCGTTGTGCCAGAAAACATTGATGCCGTGCGTGAACTGATAATGCAAGATCGTCATGTGACATACCGTGAGATAGAGACATCCTTGGGCATTTCTTCCACCAGCATACACAGCATAAAACAGGTTTGTTCTCGTTGAATCCCGCACAATTTGACAATTGCTCAAAAAAAAGCTCGTGTGGATTGGTGCAAAGAAATTTTGAAAAATTATAATCTCTGAATTATTCCGTGAAAAGACGTTTATCACTTAGATCGCTACACAGTTGTGACGAATCATGGAGCACCGAAAACAAAACAGCAGTCGATTCCGTTTTGTCTTTGAAGTCGAGCCAAATCCAACGAAAAGTCGATTATGGAAGAACCTGTCAAATGATCGTCTGTTTCTTAAGGTAAAACATTCTGTAGCGACATGTTCCGACTATAAAAGGGTTCAAATAAAAGGCTGACGAACAACCGCCCCCGATATTTTACCGTTTTGGATTAAAACCTTAATTCTATTAAATGGTTACACTGCGCCTTTTGTATGGAATAAAGCAAATGAGCGCAAAGTCGTTCTCGAAATCAACCGCAAATCACTTTTAGGAATAATATTATAAATCAAATATGAAGGAAACTAAAAATTCGTGTTTTTGCTGACCGCGCCCACTGTTTCATGAATATGAATTACTGAAAGTCTTTCCAAGTGAAACTGAGACTTGGGTTTGTTTATGAAATTGAAAATTAACCGTCAACATTTAAAGCAACGGCCCAAAAACTGAACTGACTTAGACCTTCTTCTTGTGTCGCTACCCTCACTATTTGCCAAGTACTTGGCCAGATGATGATGATGATGATGCTGCTACAATTGTTGAATATGCAGAGGAAGATGCAGCAGAGTTGTGCTGTGCCAACAACAACAACACTAAGTGGAAATGTCGTGGGGTCGTTTTATAGTCGTTGTCGTGGGCAACACAGAAATTGCATTTTGAAAAATGTTGCATATCATAAATAAATGTAAATGCAAATAAATCAACTTTGTTGACATTTGTCAGTTCTTCTTCTGCTATATATATATATATCTCTTTTTTTGTAACTTGCTCGACTCTGGTTTTTACATTTTCCCCATTTTTTTTGTCGTATTTGTGTTGTTCCGCTGTGTTGTACTGTTTCGCTTTTCATCTTTTAGACATAGCCGGCCCGCCGCAGACTCAGCTGGGAAATGTCAAGCGCACTTGGCTGCTGTCGTCTGTCGTCTGACAAAATGCTGCAAACTGCATATTATTGCCACCCTAACAGCAGGGTGTGATAAGTGGGTGTGTGAGGGGCTCTGGCAAGAAAGCATAACAATGGGCAAATGACATTAGCAGCAAAAAAAAAATATTTGTACCAAAAGAACTCTCATTCCTTATGTGTTATTTACTTCTAAATAAGTTTTTAAGGCAAGTTTATATTTGAATTTGTATGAGAGAAGTATAAGGATGGATATAGACTGAGACTATTGGGAGTCTATTTTTTTTTTTTTTTTTTTTAATGACGCAAGTTGATATTTGAATTTGAAAGAGGGAAGTATAAAGATTGGATAAAGACTGAGACTATTGGGAGTCTATTTTTTTTTTTTTTTTTTTTTTTTTTTTAATGACGCAATTTGATATTTGAATTTGAAAGAGGGAAGTATTAGGATTGGATGAAGACTATTGCGAGTCTATTTTTTTTTTTTTTTTTTTTAATGACGCAAGTTAATATTGGAATTTGAAAGAGGGAAGTATAAAGATTGGATGAAGACTGAGACTATTGGGAGTCTATTTATTTTTTTTTTTTTTTTTATTTTTTTTTTTTTAATGACGCAAGTTGATATTTGAATTTGAAAGAGGGAAGTATAAGATTGGATGAAGACTATTGCGAGTCTATTTTTTTTTTTTTTTTTAATGACGCAAGTTGATATTTGAATTTGAAAGAGGGAAGTATAAAGATTGGATGAAGACTGAGACTATTGGGAGTTTTTTTTTTTTTTTTTTTAATGACGCAAGTTGATATTTGAATTGGGAAGTATAAAGATTGGATGAAGACTGAGACTATTGGGAGTCTATTTTTTTTTTTTTTTTAATGAATTTTATAATTTTACTTATTGGAAGTCTACTTGGGTCTACTGTAGGTCCCTTTCTCTTGAGCAAAAAATAAAATAAAACACGAGCCCAGAGATTGAGAGAAGTTCGGCTGGTAACAGCCAATTTTACATTTTACAAGGCAGCAACAGCTCAGCAGCAACTTCGTTGAAAAAAATCGCACAATTGTGTGCTATAATTTATTTTAAAGCTTATGAATATTACTTTACAATAATAAAACCAAAGTAAAGTTGGTCCATAAAACAAGCCTTGAAAAAGTCAAAATATCAAAATATTCTGACGTAATGGAATATTTTAAATAGTTTTAAATTTTTTTTTAATATTGAAAAATATTGCAAACATTTTCGTCTTAAATGAAAATGGAAAAAACTTATAGAAGTATTGATATTAAATTAAAATGTAAAAAAATTGTATAATTTTGTAGGTTAAATAAAATTGAAAAATCAAACTAATTAAAATAAAAAAATTTTTATAGATCGAATTTTTGGCCCTTAAAAATATTTCGAAATATAACAATTCAAATCTAAATGCAATTTTTGTATGTTCTTTTTCGTTTCAGGTAAGCACCCCACGCATAATGTACCCACCGAAGGCTTAAAGGCTACGCTGCGCTTTTGGCGTTTTATGTTCTAAAGGTAACTACACACAATGTAATTATGATGTCTGTGTGTGTGACCGGAAATAAAAGTCAATCTTCTTGTTGTTGTTGCATATTTTCGCTATACCGAATCAGCCTGTAAAGTATATTGTTCTATATATAAAATTTGGTCCACACTGTTTGGTTATGTTTAAAAGGCTTTGCGCCCATTGTTTCGTAACCGGCCAAGCAAATAAATCAAATTGCTTTTTAAATGGTTGGGGTTGGTTCAGTTCCATCCCATCTGTCACTGTGACTTTTAAAGCCAAAACTGAACTGAAAAGAATCCGATAAACAAAAAAAACCAAAAACATTTTAAACACGCATAAAAACTGGCTACCAAAAATTTGTTTCTTTCGTTTTGTTTGTCAGGCAAAGTTAATGACCTATGCGGCTGGCTGGCATCTGTTTCCCCCCTTAAATGCAACGCCAGCCACTTGGAGAGGCATTTTTGTGTTTGGCATCCGCTGGCAAACTGACAGACATTGTCTGTGATTTGGCCTTAAAATGGATCTGAATTTTTCCCCCATCCTCCCTCCCTTCAGCATTGCTTCTGTTATCTTAAGTTGAAGAGAGTTGACTTATCAATACATCAATCAAATTTTTATCACAAAATTCAAGCCATGCTAAACCGGAGTACTTACAATCAAGGCCACAAGTCTTGGTCCAAAACGGCAATTGCATCGCTCCTCTTATACTTGGTATTTGCCTCCTTACACAAATATCTAGGGGAAAGAAGGCTGCCGTCAAGGTCCAATTGGGAAATTACCAGTAAGCTATTGCCCTCTCGCTCTCTCTTTCTCGTAAGTTCTACCAATCGCTGCGGTGTTGTTGTTGTCGTTGCTTTGAATTTTCTTTTACGTATAACTCTAATATCGTTCATCTGATCGAAAAACGATGTATGGCGGGTCGATTCATAATAAGTAGTAGAATATATGTCTAGAATGTTCGAAGTATCTATCTTCAAAATTGTGGGAGTTATAACGTTTTTTTTCATTTGCGGGGGAGACAGGGGGCGAGGCAAAAATTAAAAATAAACTTGATCTGCCTGCAGGTATAAGAATTATATGTTCCGTACACTTCAAACCTCTAGCTCTTACCATCTCTGAGATATCAGCGTTCATACGGACAGACAGACGGACAGAAGGACATGGCTATATCGACTCGGCTGTTGATGCTGATCAATAATATATATTGTTTATAGGGTCGGAGATGCTTCCTTCAGGCTGTTACATACATTTGCACAAACCCAATATACTCTGTATAACTTCGGTACAGAGTATACAAATCAAAGCATATACAAAACTGACAGGTTTTAATGTAAATTTTTTGTGTGTCATAAAATCTACGGTATGTATTTAAATACTCAGTAGTTAGTTAACATTCAATCAATGTTTCTTCTTACCCAAAGCTTAATTTCGTAATAACAGGGAAAAAACTATATATGCATACTGTTTATTTTAGGGCCCACTTAAAGTTCCCACTGTTCCGAATACACGCGCAATTACTTCCTCATTATGCCAATTTCAATTATGCCCCCCAACAAACTCCACTCACTCACTTAATCAGCCCATCGTCAGTCGTCACATACAACACACATATTGATGTATGTACAATGTACATTGTTTCATTGTTTACTCACCAAGACCCAGTTTTTCAGTTCCCACAGAAAAGCCAAGACGAAATGTTTAATTGCCCACAAAAACGCAGCAACTATAAAAATTATATATGTGTGTGTATGTATGTACAATGCGATTTGCATTAATTTCGTTTCGTTTATTAATTGGAACGTTATTGTGGCCAAGCATTTAGAGGACGCTGGGTGGGTCACACGCAACAACAACAGCAGCAGCGAAAAGAGCAAAAAAAAATCCATAAAACGTTACATAAAGCACCAAAGCTTCATTAAGCTGCCAAGATGATTGTAATCTATATACATACAAAACATGGCCACGACGGGTAGTGTATGGAGTGGAGTGGAGTGGTTTATGGTTATCGGGAGAAGGAAGTATATATTACACACTTGGATGAATTTTGGAATTGAAAATTTGCTAGAGAAACTGTGTGTGAATTCATTATCCTAGGCATATTTACAGAATATCGTTCACTTTACACTCAATAGAGTTTCTTGGCATACTTTTAGGCGTGTTGCAAAATATGCAAAACCAGGCAAAGCCAAAGCCTGCGTGGTGTTTGTAGGCGTGCCTTTCGCTCTCTCTCTCTCTGTGTGTGTGTGTGTAAAATATTTTGTGCTATTTTGTTACCCTTTTTGCGGTCATAAAAAGTCATTTGGAGTTTTCCACCTTTCCAAATGTATGTATTTTTACAGCCAGAGCAAAAGTGTTGGACAAGTATAATAACCATTTAACCCCTCCCCCACCCGTCGGTTGCGCGAAAAAAGGAGAAAAAAAAAGAAACTTTTAAGGCTTCAGCCATTTTGCCTTGCAGCAGATAAACCGGGCGTAAAGCTCTAGGGATTTCTCGCTTTTGTCTGTCCCTTCCGCCTGGCTAGATTTTTAATGCCACGAATTGCATTGAAAGGCAAGCAGACGAGTAACCAAATAAAAAAAAAAAAAAAAAATACAGTCACAATTTTATGTGCGAAATTTTTATTGTTTTAAATTTTTGTCCGCCCCACCGGCCAATTGTCTGACAACTAAAACAAGTTGCCATAAAAGTCACTAAGAATTGAGTTTAACTGGATTTTGTGTCTTGCAGCTTTAATACTAAAAGTAAACGTGCCAAAGTCTGTCGTTAAATTGTTGCTAGAATCTGCCCACATTCAAACGTGACACTTTTTGGTAACATTTTGAGGTACTATCGTACACCTTAGAGCTAAAAAAAAAAACTATCGTTTGCGGCGTCAAGGAGTAAAAAAGGGGAACAAGTAAGCTTCTCCGAAACCCATAAAGTATATATGTTCTCAGAGACTATAAGAGCTAGAGTTACCCTTTGGTTCAGTTTCAAATTACTGCCACGCCCCCGCAGTAGAAAATGTTAAATAACTCCTTAAATTTTACAGATAGCTAGCTCTTCTTTTGAATTTATTTGCTCAATATCTAATATGTGTGAAATTTTTAGAAAGATTGGATAATATATAATGGAGATGTAAAATTTTTTTTACTTTTTTCATAAACAATTTTATGCTAAACTAACATTTTATGTTAATACTAAGATTTTATGTTAAGACTAACATTTTATATTAATTCTCACATATAATGTTGATACTAACATTTTATGTGAATACTAACATATTATGTTAATACTAAGATGGTATGTTAATATTAACATTTTATGTTGATACTACCATTTTATGTCTAAATACTTAGATTATATGTTAATATTAACATATTATGTTAATATTATCATTTTGTGTTGATACGAACATTTTATGTTAATAATAACATTTATTGTTAATACTAACATTATATGTTGATACTCACATTTTATGTTAATACGAACATTTTATATTAATACTAACATGTTATGTTAATACTAACATTTTAAGTTAATCCAAACATTTTATGTTAATATGAACATTTTGTTATAATGTTAATACAATCATTTTATGTTGAAACGAGCATTTTATGTTAATAATAACATTTATTGTTAATACTTACATTTTATGTTAATACGAACATTTTATGTTAAAACTATAATTGTATGTTAATAAGAACATTTTATGTTAATAAAAACATTTTATGTTAATAAGAACTTTTTATGTTTATATGAACATTTTATGTTTATATGAACATTTTATGTTAATATGAACATTTTATGTTAATGTGAACATTTTATGTTAATACTAACATTTTATGTTAAGACTCACATTTTATGTTAATTCTTACATATAATGTTGATACTAACATTTTATGTGAATACTAACATATTATGTTAATACTAACATGTTATGTTAATACTAACATATTAGTCTAATATTAACATTTTATGTTAAGATTTACACTTTATTTTATGTCGTTTATGTCGTTTTATGTTAATATGAGCATTTTATGTGAATACTAACATTTCATGTGAATACTAACATTTTATCTAAATACTTACATTTAATGTTAATATTAACATATTATGTTAATACAATCATTTTATGTTGATACGAACATTTTATGTTAATAATAACATTTATTGTTAAAACTAGCATTATATGTTAATATTAACATTTTATGTTAATACTAACATTTTATGTTAAACCAAACATTTTATGTTAATAGCAACATTTTAAGTTTAAACTATTATTTTATGTTATTACTTACATATTTATTATGTTGATACTTACATTTTATGTTAATACTAAAATATTATGTTAATACTAATATTTTATGTAAATACTAACATTTTAGGTTAATCGAAACATTTTATGTTAATATGTTCATGTTGTGTTAATACTAACATTTCATGTTAATATTAATACTTTATGTTAATACTTACATTTTATGTTAATACTAACATATTATGTTAATACTAACATTTTATCACTAAGCAACTATAACATAGAGGCGTTAAACCCCTTAACACACAACAAGCCGACTGCTACTGCCGACTGTAGGTTCGAACTTCGAGCGAGCGCAAAATTCGAATTACGAGTGATTTTATGTTAACACTAACATTTTATGTTAATATTTATATTAGTGTGATTGTGATTGAATAAACGATTTTCAAATAATTCTATCCCTGAACGAATGTTAGTTTGAAAATTTAAAACGTCATGCTCGTTTCTCTGTACCAAGCAAATTGCACAAATGCAGCAACTTGTAATTCTCAAGTTGTTAATCAGCACATTGTTGATATATAAAAGGTCAACTGAAGGGTCAACAAAGGGACCATAAAGGCTCAACTGAATAATTTCAATCCATTTGTGTAGCTCCTTCCAGTTAAGTCAAAACATCTTGGTTCATTTTTTACATCTATTGCATTTCTGTACTCACTTGTGTTATCAGTGGGTAGTAAATCTCTCTCACTAGTACAATATCATGGCAAATAAGGACACACGAGGCTTGATTTGTGATCTCATGCTGCCTAACTAACGACCTATTAAACTCTTTTATGTCCAATCCAAATCAAAAATTTTCCTACCTCAAGCTGTGTTTTGTCCCACTGTGCCACTTTATTCGAGCCACAGTTCATAACTGGCTAATAACGAATGCAGCGAATTCTCTTCCTGATTGCATAGAAAATTAGCCAAAGATTGGCGCCCGCCGTCACACATGCTTTATGGGATCCAAGGGTTAGAGGGGCAGTTGAGAAGAGTTGAAGGCGTGTGCATTGCAATCAGTTGAACAATGTTGCATATTAACGCATATGCCATAACCCACCCACACCTACACACCCGCCCACCTGCTCGCTTACTTCCTTCCTGTCTGCCTGCCTGCCGTTCGCCCTGCAATGTCTGTGCATAAATAATACATAAATAACCGACAGGCGATGGCGGTCCTTTGGTCCTTTTGGTCGGTTGGCTAATTAAAACACTTGATGGCCTCTTTCAACGACAGGCGCCAAGCGCCCTCTGCGCCAGGTCGTTGGTGTCAAAATTTCTAGCTACCGGCGCTGTAAATTGCAAATTTCTCATAAGCGGGTGAGGGGGTGGTGGGGGCGTGTCTGCTTTATTGAGCGGCAATAACAGCTGCTGAGGTGAACGGTTTTTTGACCCACCTGCGGGGCAGCAGTCATCCAAAATCCGAAAATTGTGGTGGGTCAATTGGGGTTGAAATGAGCGGCGGCGTGTGAGCCTAGGATTTGTGGGGGGCTGGCTGTGCTTTCGGGTTGTGGTGTGTGTCCGTCCGTCCGTCCGTCTGCTTGTTATGCCGCGCATTGCAAATTATTTATTGATATTAAGTGATATTAATTATGATGCCATTCGGTGGGGGGGGGCACTGGCAAAATGGAGTATAATTATCTTGTCCAAATGGAGATTCAAGTAGAAGAAAGATGGGATTGCTAGTCTTTAACAATGTTGAAGCTTAATTGATTTGAGCAAATTAATTTGAAAAGAGTTTAAAGAAGACTCATAAAATACTCATCCATATGCTTAAAATCTAGAGAAGAAATGGGATTGTTTTGGCTGTTGCGATGCTAAATGACTCGAAACTGCTCAGAAAAGCGGGTTATAAGCGACTCATCAGGAAAAGTGGCGGCTAGAATAACATTTTCTTTCGACAAAAGTATCATTTATGATAATTTCAGACTCGAAAAAGAAGTTTATCGATCCACCATACTTCATTTCCCGATCTGACGAACGGTAGTAGAGTTGTCACCTCACTCAATTTGAAAATAAACTCCATATCTTCCACAATTTTGAAAATAGCTGAGTGGAACCTTCTAGAAACATATTTTAATCATCATTACTTATCGATTCACCATACATAATTTCCCGATCAAATGAACGATAGTAGAGTTGCCACTCCTGCAATTTGAAAAAAACTCCATATCTTCCACAATTTTGAAGATAGATTGGTGGAACCTTCTAGACATATATTTTAATTTTCATAAGTTATTGATCCACCGTACATCATTTCCCGATCAGACGAACGATAGTAGTAGTAGAACGCAATTTGAAAAAATCTCCATATCTTCCACAATTTTGAAAATAGATTAGTGGAACCTTCTAGAAACATATTTTAATCATCATTACTTATCGATTCACCATATATCATTTCCCGATCAGACGAACGATAGTAGAGTTGCCACCCCCGCAATTTCAAAAAATCTCCATATCTTTCACAATTTTGAAGATAAATTGGTGGAACCTTCTAGATATATATTTTAATCATTATTACTTATCGATGCACCTTACATAATTTCCCGATCAAATGAACGATAGTAGAGTTGCCACTCCTGAAATTTGAAAAAAACTCCATATCTTCCACAATTTTGAATATAGATTAATGGAACCTTCTAGATATATATTTTAATCATCATCACTTATCGATCCACCATACATAATTTCCAGATTAGCTGAACGATAGTAGAGTTGCCACCCCGGCGATTTGGAAAAAATCGAATATCTTCTACAATGTTGAAGTTAAATTATTGGAACATGCTAGAAATATATTCTACTTATCATTACTTATCGAGCCCCCATATATCGTTTTTTGATCAGATGAACGATAGTAGAGTTGCCACTCCTGGAATTTGAAAAAAACTCCATATCTTTCACAATTTCAAAGATAGATTGGAGGAACCTTTTAGACATTTTTTTTAATCATCCTTACTTATCGATCCACCATACATCATTTCTCGATTAAATGAAGGATAGTCGAGTTATTTGCAAAATAAATAATCACGCTGACCTCACACTTACAAATTATGAGTTATATACAAGCTTTGACAGGTAGAGAGTATATTACCGAATTTATTACTTGTTTTGTTATTGAATTTTGTATTTTAGGGCCGTTTTCTCATCATAAGGTGGATATTAAGAAAATGTTTGTACTCATACACAGGTAGACACAAGCATAGATATTTAAAAATTGTCCTAAAAGCAGGCAACATAAATTGTTGTTATATCCACCTCGATTTTTAAATACATGAAGATGAGAAAACAGCACTTAAATTTAAAAGAATAAATAATCATAATATTGAATATTAAATTATGAGCAAAATATTATAATTTTAAGTTTATTTTATTATACCGAAATTAAAATTGAAACCAGATTAAGGCCCGATTTCTCACCTTCTATATAGCACCAACTGTCAGATAAACTTACTTTATCTGACATATAGCATGAGAAAAGGGTCCTTCGAAATTCTGTAATTAGTCAGCTTTTGAAATTCCCCTTGTTTTTCTTTTTTGTGTATGTAATGACAACCCTGTTTCAGTTGTTGTTTCTGCTGTTCCTGTTCCTTCTCCATCAATAACGCTTGAAAATTCAGTCAATATTTTTTCATAATGCTGCAAATTTATAACGCCTTCTTGTGGCAGGAGCCACTCGGAAAACTTCCCGCTGGCCATAAATCAAGCACAAACCCTGGACGTCACAAGTGCTACGTTGCATGCTATATATCCCTTCCCCCTCCCCCCCTTTACCCACCTTCATTCAAGCAAGAGCAAATAAAATTGCTGTTAGGCATAAAACAAACAGCCAAATGAAATAAAGGCAAGCGAGTTGAAAATGCTGAAAAGTGGCAAATGGGAAATGCGAAATGAAGAGAGAGAGAGGCAGCGGCAGCCTTAAAGCTGCAATTTTAATTGCAATTGCGCACACAAATCAAATTTATGACTCTCAAACTGTAACTGCAAGGCAGTCCATGGGTTTGAGCAGCACTGGCAGCTGTCCCCGATGGGAAGATAAAGCACACTCGAATCAAAAAACGAAAAAGATACGAAAAAAAAAAAGGAAAAATTCATGGCTCACACAGTTTATTATGCAAATTTCTGGTAGAGATGCAGCCAGGCCCTTCTGCATCTGCAAGCATTGCAACTTGAAAATTTATTTTAATTTTTTAGCCCGAACGCGCAACACTTTTATTTACTTTGCTTTAATTCGTATTTGTTTTGCACATTAAAAATGACTGAGATAGACTAGGAAGAGAGGTAGGAGAATAATGGGGTAAAGGGGGGGGGTGGTGTGGGTACAGGACCCCCCCACATTGACAATGAAAATGGGCGAGAGAGAGGCTCGCGTTTTCAGCGGGTGGTGCAAGGGGGGGGGGGGGTTTACGTTGTTCGGTGTGTTCGGTATACGGTGTAAGAGTGTGTAAAGGCAACAAAGTAAACTTTGGCTGGCCAGCCAAATAGACGAGGCTTAAATACTCTTGGATTTTTTTTTCCAGTATGGGTATTCTATTTATTTTAAGCTTTTCCCCTTTTATTTATCATGCCAATTAATTTTTCTAGACTTAAAAGTAAAAAAAAAACAAATTTTGTATAAGCTGACGAGCAGCGTGGAGATTACCTCTCGTTTTAAGTGTCAGCTGCACACTGAAGCTGTGTTAAGTAATGATTAATGATCGTTTTCAGTGTCAGCTGACACTGAAGTGCTAGTGTCGTCAGTGTCATGACTTAACACAGCTTCAGTGTGCAGCTGACACTTAAAACGAAAGGTTGTCTCCACGCTGCTCGTCAGTGTCATTACTTAACACAGCTTCAGTGTGCAGCTGACACTTAAAACGAAAGGTTGTCTCCACGCTGCTCGCATGTCTTACTAAACAGCTTCAGTGGCGCTGACACTAAAAGGTTGTCTCCACGCTGCTCGTCAGTGTCATTACTTAACACAGCTTCAGTGTGCAGCTGACACTTAAAACGAAAGGTTGTCTCCACGCTGCTCGTCAGTGTCATTACTTAACACAGCTTCAGTGTGCAGCTGACACTTAAAACGAAAGGTTGTCTCCACGCTGCTCGTCAGTGTCATTACTTAACACAGCTTCAGTGTGCAGCTGACACTTAAAACGAAAGGTTGTCTCCACGCTGCTCGTCAGCTTATACAACATTTGTGTGCTATGTAACCCGTTGCTGGTACTTAAGCTCTCATTTACCTCTTGGCTTTAGGGATAAGGTATAAGAAACAACTGTTTAGTCAGCCCGCTCATTTTGGTGTGATCGTCTAGAAAATATTCATACCCCCTGTCCAGGTTAGAGTATAGAGCTGTTACCAGCAAGAACAACAGTGAAGCATCAGCATCAGCAGCGGCACAGGAGCTGCAAAAAATAATAAAAAAAAAAAAAAAAAGAAAAAGTAGACTCGTGGTACTCTCCTGCTGTTGGTGCTCGTCTCTCGCTATGAAAAGCTGCAGCAAAATTTGCATAAGCAATTACGAAAGCGCTGCCAACAGAAATGGAGGGACAAGCCAAGTTGAGTTGGGAACAGGCAGCAGGCGGCAGCAGGAAGACAACAAACATTGTCGCCTGTCGTCTGTCTCCGGGCTCTGTCACTATCTCTAACATTGACAACATTGACGGGCACGAGCTCAGAGATTTCACTGGCCTAAGTGCGTGGCACAAAATTTGCAATGCATCAAGTGCAACAACAACGACAACGACAACCAGAGCAAGGGGAAACTTTCTTGCACTTAGGCAAAAGGTGTGCCAGCCAGCCAGCCAGTCAATGGGCATCCTAAGCCGAGTCATGCAAATGTAGTTTTTTTTTCTCACCCTCCTCCTTCAAGGATTCAGCAGAATCAACAGAATTCTTAATAATGGCAAAGTCCTAAAATCAAAGTTGAAATTCAATGCATATAAATAGTCAATTTTTGTGATTTTGTAATGAGTTAAGTGTGAAACTTGCTTGTTACATTTTTAAGAGCTGATTGGGTAAACATTGTTGAAGAAGGGGATAGTCGCCACGACTTGATTTGTCAAGATTTGGTATAATTTCTTAATAAATCTGGTCACACTTTATTTTATATAAACTTTGACTTGAAGCCAGTAGCATAAAAAACTATAATTGCCGTCCTATAAAGTGAAATACGGAACGAAATAACCATGGAATGTACGATCTGCTCCAAAAGGTGGGATAGTGCAGACTCAGCCAAGGACTCCTTTTCTTCCTGTCCTTGTGCTCAGTAAAGTTTGCCGAAACTGCAAAGATCTGTAAAGCACTTTGCGCATCGAGTTGGCCATGTCTGCCTTGCGATTCTACAGGTTAAGAGCGCATGACATTTCTGGTTTGCTTTAAGCTCAAACATATTTCATAAAATGAGCATACACGTTGCCATAGGCATACCTAAGGAGATTTTGCCATTAAGTTGCCCTCAATGTTCCCAATGGTCTGGTGAAGGTGGATGTTGGACTGCTCTGACACCTCTTGGACAATTTCTGGCAATCATTTACTAAAATCGAATTGCAGGATATCGAGCCAAGCGAGTTCATTGACGGAAAAAATGTACTGTATAGAGTGTTTCCTTATTCCCGACTTAAACTTAGCAGATCTTAAACAATCCTTTATTATACACTTGAAAAGTGTTTAATAATTTTGACCAGAAGCTGGTAACGCATAGAAATATTCATTTCCCACCCCATAAACTATATATATATTCTTAAACTATATATATCTATATTCCGTCCGTTCGTCTGTCCGTCTGTCTGCTTCTACGCGAACTAGTCTCTCAGTTTTAAAGCTATCGAGCTGAAATTTTGCACAGAGTCTTATTTTCACTGCATGCAACTTATATGTCAGAATCGACCGGATCGGATGACTATATCATATAGCTGCCATAGGAACGATCGGTCTAAGAACTAGTTCTAGTGAGAAAAACTTTTTTGTTTTCTATCGTAGCGTCACTAATCTTGGTATATGTTAGTTTTATATGCTTTCACATGATACTGGAAAAATTGATCCAAATCGGATGACTATATTATATAGCTGCCATAGGAACGATCGGTCTAAGAACTAGTTTTAGTTAGAAAAACTTTTTTGTTTTTTATCGTAGCGTCCCCAATCTTAGTATATATGAGTTTTATATGCTTTCACATAATTTTGAAAAAATTGATCAAAATCGGATGACTATATTTTATAGCTCCCATAGAAACATTCAGTCAAAAAACTACTTCTAGTGAGAAAAACTTTTTGGTTTTCCATCGTAGCGTCACTCATCTTGGTATATGTTAGTTTTATATACTTTCACATAGTACAGGAAAAATTGATCAAAATCGGATGACTTTAGCATATAGCTGCCATATAAACGGTCGGTCAAAAAACTAGTTCTAGTGAGAAAAACTTGTTTGTTTTTTATCGTAGCGTCCCCATTCTTGGTATATATGAGTTTTATATGCTTTCACATAATTTTGAAAAAATTGATCAAAATCGGATAACTATAGCATATAGCTGCCATAGGAACGGTCGGTCTAAGAACTAGTTCTAGTGAGAAAAACTTTTTTGTTTTCCATTGTAGCGTCACCAATCTTGGTATATATTAGTTTTATATGCTTTCACATAATACAGGAAAAATTTATCAAAATCGGATGACTATATTCTATAGCTGCCATAGGAACGATTGGTCCAAAAACTAGTTCTAGTGAGTAAAACTTTTTTGTTTTCTATCTTAGCGTCCCCAATCTTGGTATATATTAGTTTTATATGCTTTCACATAATTTTGAAAAAATTTATTAAAATCGGTTGACTATAGCATATAGCTGCCATAGAAACGATCGGTCTAATCACTAGTTCTAGTGAGAAAAACTTTTTTGTTTTCTATCGTAGCGTCCCCAATCTTGGTATATATAAGTTTTATATGCTTTCACATAATTTTGAAAAAATTGATCAAAATCGGCTAACTATATCATATAGCTGCCATAGGACCGATCGGTCGGAAAATGTTTTTACCAAGAAAAGTTTTTTTTTATGGTATCAAATTTTTATTTTCAATGATTTAAAAATTTGATATCTATATACTATATATATTTTACCGGTTAAATCAGTTGGAGTAAAGTTTTTCAAGTGTATTAAAACTTCGGCATAGACGAAGTTAGCTTTGCCTTCTCGTTTTAACATATTTTTTATTTTATTAGTTTTTTTTTGAGCGAAGCTCTTTAACGACAGTTTTTCTTACATTCATTTCATGAATTCAAACATTACAGAATAGTACGTGTCATGTATAGCAGTAAATTCAGATCTATTGTTTGATATTTCGTCTGTCTGAAAGATGAACAAGCAAACTGAATGTAACTGACCTAACTAACACTGGGTTTTGTAACTGAAAATCATTTGGCAATTTTGCCTTCTTTACGGAACAATATTTCACCAACAAAACTTGCGTTTGGATGGAAGGATGCACACATCCAATATCTGTGCAAAGTGCAGGGTCAAATTCAATCAGGAACAGTAAAAATCTAACTAACTATTACCAGTTTGTATTTCAAATGGTTTCCTTTTTTTTTCTCTCTCTCGCACTCTGATTGATTTCATGTAATAATCAACAGAAAAACGTGGTTTTTGTTTTTGCCAAAAATACAGCACACACACGCCCTGAGAGAGAGCAAAGATTGTGCCACAAGGGCTGACCAGTATCAAACATGTTGCCTGATATTGCAGCTGCCGCAACGCAGTAGTTGCAGCGGCAGCAGCAGAGCAGCAGCAGCTGCAGCACCCATCCCAACCTTTCAAGCATTCAACCCAAAAGCAGCTGCAAATATTGTTTGCCATTGTATTGGATGGCATCAACACTTTTAGAGCTCAAACCAATTGAGCCCCAGAGAGATGTGTTGTTGCTGTTGTTGCTGTTGTTGTTGTTGCTGTTAGTATCAGAGCAACAGCCCATGCTGACACACATCAACAGCATCCATCCCTAAACATTCAGATGAAAGTCCAAGCTGACCGTTTAATTGGCTGCGGCTGTCAATCAACTTGCCACTCAATGTGTTGTGGGTAAGGTGTTAAATGAGCTTAACATAAACTGTTAAGGCAATTCTTTAAGTTAACATTTACTCAATTGTTATTTCTATTTTGCAGCAGCAGCTCCAATTTCCCCCCTCCCCCAATGCTAATTAAAACATTCTCAATAAAAGCAATTTCCAATGCAATTTAATGCCAATTTTATTATATGAATTTTCCTTTCTCTCGTTTCTTCCTTATTTTTTCTGCTCAGGTCGTTTGCCAAAGTTTAAGCTGAGGGACAGCGCAAAAAAAAATTGCAAAGAAGTTTTCCCACTCCGTTTTCAATTTTGATGCCACAACTGGTAAGTTTTCCTCCTATATATATATATATAGTTCCATATAATTGCTGTCAACAAAATAAAAAAAAAAATAAAATCGAAAATGCAACTTTCCTTCATTCTTCTTTCAACAAAGTTCTTCAATCATTTTCATTAGAATTTCACTTCTCGTTTTTCCTTCCTGTGCCCCGGGGTCAACAATTTGATTATATTCGGTGTTGCTTTTCGCATTTAGCTTCAAATTAATTCATGGCCTGCAGCAGGTTTCATCATAGTTTCCAATAAATAAATAAATATCCGAGTAATAAAAATACTCGAGTTTCCTAACGCCCATACTTCTGGAACTCCCACTCACGATTGTCCAGCGGGCAGACGTGTCGCGTCTTCAGCCAACGCGAAATGCAATGGAAATGAAAGGCATGATTACACATACCCCAGGCCACGGTGCAATCCTCGAAGGAGTTCAACTTTGGATTGGCCTGACACTCAATACACAGATCCATTATGGGATTGCGACAAATTGCACAATTGTCCACCACAATGTCCCAGGACCACAAGGCCACAGCATTCCATTTTTTGATCACAAAACGGGGTTTGTTCTTCTCACAATTTGTACTGCATGTGGGCTGATCATCATCTAGCTCAGCCAAATCCTTTGTTGTGGTGGCCGTTGGCTTATTATTCTGGTCAATATCTGTATTCTCCTCATCCGTGATATAGAGTTCATTGCCGCTGTGTTCGCTTGATTCGTCCATGATTCGTTTGATTTGTTTAAGATAATTCAAGAAATTTATTGTTTGGTTTTTTTTTTTTAAGGAGGAAGGGAAAATTAATTGAAAGCAAAAATGAGAATGAGAATTGTATAAGTTTTTACAAAAGGTTGAGTTGAAAATAATGACATCCAAGGGTCAAGGATAACCTGATTAGACATTACAAAGCTGAAATCTCGGGGTTTAGTTCAGAACTTACTGAAGTGTTGAACATTTTTGAACATTATAGTTATTTGTTTTGACAATTTATATTCTATTTTCAACTTGATACTCTTTTTTACCATACGATCCAATAAGAATAAGCAACGATTTTTTTTTTCAATTAAAAAAACTTATTTTTGAACACAATGCTGTAAAATTTAATATGGCCATATCTTCGGTAATCCTTACCCCATTTGAAAATGTTTTATAGGGAATCACTGTATATTGAAAGGCCCACAACTAAGTCCCAAACACTTTTTACTTAAACATAATCTTTTTTGAGTTATTTAGCTTGAAACTTACAAAGAAAGATTTTTTTTTTTTAATATTCCATACAAAACTTTATTATCAAAATTTCAGGCAACAATAATTTTTTATACACTTGAAAAGTGTATATTAATTTTGCCCAGAAGTTTGTAACGCATAGAACTATTCATTTCCGACCCCATAAACTATATATATTCTTGATCAGGACGACGAGCTGAGTTCATTTCCGCTTGTCCGTCCGTCCGTCTGTCTGTCCGTCTGTCCGTCTGTTTCTACGCGAACTAGTCTCTCAGTTTTAAAGCTATCGAGCTGAAATTTTGCACAGAGTCTTCTTTTTACTGCACGCAACTAATATGTCGGAACCGGCCGGATCTGATAACTATATCATATAGCTGCCATAGGAACGATCGGTCTAAAAACAAGCTCTAGTTAGAAAAACTTTTTTGTTTTCCATCGTAGCGTCACTAATCTTGGTACATGTTAGTTTTATATGCTTTCACATAATTCTGAAAAAATGTATAAAAATCGGATCACTATAGCATATAGCTGCCATAGGAACGATCGGTCGAATAATAAGTCTTTGTGAGAAAAACTTTTTTGATTTCCATCGTATCGTCTCCAATCGTAGTATATATTTGTTTTTTATGTTTCCACATAATTCTGAAAAAATTTATCAAAATCGGATGACTACAGCATATAGCTGCCATATAAACGGACGGTCAAGAAACTACTTCTAGTGAGAAAAACTTTTTTGTTTTTTATCGTAGCGTCCCCAATCTTGGTATATATTAGTTTTATATGCTTTCACATAATTTCGAAAAAAATTATCAAAATCGGATGACTATAGCATATAGCTGCCATAGGAACGATCGGTCGGAAAATGTGTTTTACTAAGAAAAGTTTTTTTTTAAGGTATCAAATTTTTATTATCAATAATTTAAAAATTTTAAATATCTGATATCTATATCCTATATATATTTTTCCAGTTAAATCAGTTGGAGTAAAGTTTTTCAAGTGTATTAAAACTTCGGCACAGTCGAAGTTAGCTTTGCCTTCTCGTTTATATTTGTTTGTGGTAAATTTTATTTTTAAAATTTTTTTGGAAATTTAATTTTTTCAAAATGATTTTACATTTTAATAGTTTTTTTTAGTCCTGTTTTAAGCTCTGTCCCATACTTTTAATAATCGTTTTTGGTTTTTATTGAAACTTAAAAAAATTTTTTTTTTTCTATTTTTATCTTTCGTTTTCTTAAAATTTGTCTATCTTTTTTTTAAAATTTTTATTTATTTTGTCAAATGTTTTTTTATGTATTATTTGATGTTTATGGGAATCCTGTATTAAAAGCCACACTTCCAAACACTTTTATTAAACATAATCGTTTTTGAGTTATTTATTGATACTTAAAAAATTTTTTTTATTTTTCTACTTTTTTATCAAATTTCCATATTTTTTAAAATTTTCTGTGGTATTTTATTTTTAAAATTTTTTTGGAAATTTAATTTTTCAAAAATGATTTTACATATGTAGAATATGGGTAATCCTTACCCGATTTGGGAATGTTATATAGGAAGTCGCTGTATATTAAAAGGCCTACAACTAAGTCCCAAATACTTTATACTTAAACATAATCGTTTTAGAGTTATTTAGCTTGAAACTTACAAAAAAAAAGTTTTTAAATTTTTTGAGGAAAGGGTTTTTAATAAAAATATTAGTTCTTATTTGTCTCGAACGCTTATACGATTTATATGTGAATTATATAAAGGGCTATTAGCGTTTTTTGTAGTATAATTTCAGTTTTAGGAATTTTTGAAATTATAATTTTTTTCAAAAATGATTTTACATATTTTTCCTTATCTTCGGTAAACCCAAACCGATTTAATAATGTTATATACTGAATTACTGTAATTCAAAGGGCCGACATTTAGGTTCCACACACTTTATACTTAAACATAAGCGTTTTGAAGTTATTAAGCTTGAAACTTAAAAGAAAAATTTTTTTTAAAAATTTTTTTCCCAAAATTATATTTTCAAAAATTCAAAAAAACATATTCGAAAAAAAAGGAAAGTACATAATTTTCTTCTTTGAGCGCATAAATGCATTAATTGCGTGCCAAAAAAGCTTTCGTTTATTGAAATCGGTGGATAAACGTCGAAGATATTGACATTTGAGCAAGTCGCCTGCCTTTGGTTTAGGGTTGTTCCATACAAAACCCAACAACATTTCTCTGTTAAGCTACTGTTAAAAAAGGCTCTGTTATGGAGGTTGCGGTCCTTGCCAGCTCTTACAAGCAGAGAGGGGACAGCAACAAATGGTGAATGCAGATAAAAAGAGAATCAAAAATAAGTTAAGAAAGAAGCAAAACAACACTTTCAATGCAAAATTAACCGTTAAAATTGGCATTTTTCTGTGGAATAAAATAATACGGCAAGAAGAAATTTGCTTGGTTGTTTTGTTTCTTGCTTATCTAATTTTTGATTCTCTTTTTATTTGCATTTACCAATTGTTGCTCTCCCCTCTCTGAGTATTCGTACACTGAAAAAAATGGGTGCGGCTATAAATATGCATCAGAGTTTAGCAAGAACGCTCACCTTTTCACTTCAAATAAATCAGCGGTTTTGCTCTCTAAATTCCTTTTTGACGTATGTCCGTCTCGCTCTAACACTTGTATTTTCTTATAGTAACAATTGTTTTGAGTAAAGTATTTAGGGTATATGAAAATCAAATACAAGCGGCATTCCAAATCGCCTCTCCATATGAATTCCTGCATGTCGCAGTCTGCGCTTTTGTTTGGGTTGTTTTAATGCCACAGTTTTAATAGGTAAATTTGATCCAAATTTGATTGAGAACACATTCTTCCATTCCATTCCTTCTTCCTGATATTTACTGTAGCTTACTTCTTCTGATCTTTAAAAGGCTATTTCCCTAAACAAATATTCCAGCTTTCGTTCAATATATCTTCCATCCTGGGTAGAGCAACCTACCTCCCTCCCACACACACACACACACACACACAGCAAATGTTTTATGGCTACCCAAAATTATTGTAAAAGCAAAGTTACCAAGGTCAAAGCCTAAATTACGCTCATTTTCAGATTCATTTGAACGGCACGCCCAAGTTATTGTTGTACCAGGATTTGAACCCTACTTGCTGCTGCTCTTTTGGGTGCGTGGCATGCATTTAAAATATGTTCATTACAAAAATGTTTGCCCTTTTTCCCAGGCACACCCACACACACACTTCCACCCACACACACACACAGAGAGACCTTTTCTCTGTGGCTCTGAGCATCAAATTGTTGGCATTTTATTAGTAAATTTATTTGCAATCCCACAGACAAGGGCCAAAGCAAAAACTATTTCCGGTATTAACCCATTTTGGTTAAAACTATTTAAAGTTTTGAAGTAAATTGCAATGATTGATTTTTAAAATATTTAAAATAATGCTTAGAGGAGAGGAAGCTATTTTCAAATCAGTTAACAAACTAGGTTAAATGCTTTTCAGTCATCTAACAGGCTGCGGGAGGGAGCCAAAGTCGCAACTGCGACGTCGCTGCTGCATTTTGAAAAAAAGTTTGAACTATTTACTTTACTTACAGCGATTCTGTAATTTCCCGTAATGTATTTTGTCACATTGCTTCATATGAATAGAAACACTTTTGTAGAGCCTTGAAATCAGAATGCTTTTGAACAACTGTCTTATTTATATGAAGCATAGTACCGAAAATAAAGTTTATTTCATCTGAGAATAGCCCTTTAATACTATAAGAAATTTCAAGTTAAACTAAAATAATTGTATACTTTGGTCACACTGAAAAGTTGCAAACTACTTCTACCTTGCAGAGGGTTTATTAAAATTGTCACGATGTTTGTAACGCATAGAAGAAAGCATCTCCGACCCCATAAACTATATATATTCTTGATCAGCATGACGATCTGAGTTCATTTCCGTCTGTCCGTCTGTTTCTATGCTATTTCCTTCCTCAATTTTAAAGCTATCTTGACCAAACTTTGCAAAAAGTCTTTAAATACACATAGGCTGCACATTTGTCGGAATCGGCCGGATCGGATGACTATATCGTATAGCAGCCATAGGAACGATCGGTCCTAAAACTAGTTTTAGTAAGAAAAACTTTTTTGTTTTCCATCGTAGCGTCACCAATCGTGGTATTTATTAGTTTTATATACTTTCACACAATTCTGGAAAAATTTATGAAAGTAAGATGACTATAGCATATAGCTGCCATATAAACGGTCGGTCCAAAAACTAGTTCTAGTAAGAAAAACTTGTTTGTTTTCCATTGTAGCATCACCAATCTTGGTATATATTAGTTTTATATGCTTCCACATAATTCTGGAAAAATTGATCAAAATCGGATGACTATAGCATATAGCTGCCATAGGAACGATCGGTCCAAAAACTAGTTCTAGTGAGAAAAACTTTTTTGTTTTCCATCGTAGCGTCACCAATCTTGGTATATATTAGTTTTATATGCTTCCACACAATTCTGAAAAAATTTGTCAAAATCGGATGACTATAGCATATAGCTGCCATAGGAACGATCGGTCCAAAAACTAGTTCTAGTGAGAAAAACTTTTTTGTTTTCCATCGTAGCGTCACCAATCGTGGTATATTATGTTTGATATGACGTCCACACAATTCTGAAAAAATTGATCGAAAATCGGATGACTATAGCATATAGCTGCCATATAAACGGTCGGTCCAAAAACTAGTTCTAGTGAGAAAACTTGTTTGTTTTCCATTAGCGTCCCCAATCTTGTTTTTATACCACCCTAAAGTACACTCGAATTTTATAAAATTTTTTTTTTTGTCCCACAATTCTGAAAAATTTATCAAAATCGGATGACTATAGCATATAGCTGCCATATAAACGGTCGGTCCAAAAATTAGTTCTAGTAAGAAAAACTTGTTTGTTTTCCATTGTAGCGTCCCCAATCTTGGTATATATTAGTTTTATATGCTTCCACATAATTCTGGAAAAATTGATTAAAATCGGATGACTATAGCATATAGCTGCCATAGGAACGATCGGTGCAAAAACTAGTTCTAGTGAGAAAAACTTTTTTGTTTTCTATTGCAGCGTCCCCAATCTTGGTATATATTAGTTTTATAGGCTTTTACATAAAACAGAAAAAATTTATTAAAATCGGATGACTATATTATATAGCTCCCATAGAAACGGTCGGTCCAAAAACTAGTTCTAGTAAGAAAAACTTTTATGTTTTCCATCGTATCGTCATCAATCTTGGTATATATTAGTTTTGTATGCGTCCACACAATTCTAGAAAAATTTATCGAAATCGGTTGACTATAGCATATAGCTGCCATATAAACGGTCGATCCAAAAACTAGTTCTAGTAAGAAAAACTTTTTTGTTTTCCATGGTAGCGTCACCAATCATGGTTTATATAAGTTTTATATGCTTCCACTTAATTCTGGAAAAATTGATCAAAATCGAATGACTATAGCATATAGCTGCCATAGGAACGATCGGTCTAAGAACTAGTTCTAGTGAGAAAAACTTTTTTGTTATCAAGGGTAGCGTCTCTCAAAAACTGCAAGGGTATTAAAAACATCGGCGTAGCCAATGTTAGCCTTCTATTTTTCTTTATATTTTCATTTCGATTTGGAACCAGATCTGAAAGAAGTTCAGATTGAAGTGCATAATTTATTTAAGCAGACATGGGGAAAAAACGTGTGCTAGGGTAATTGAGCATTTTGGTTGGGCTGGGCTGACAGACAGATAACTGGAGTGTGGGAGGAGGGAGGGACGGAATCCGGCACGTGCCAGTTGCTTTGTCCAATGGATTTGCACTGAAAACGCATTTATTGTTTGTACAATACATATAAATCGGTTCTGTCATTTATTTTATCTGCCCCTTCCCCCTCCTCCCCCACACACTTAAAAACTAGGAATCACTTTCCGCTGGCAAATGTTGGGAATGCTCTTGACGCCATTGCTCTAGGATGCGTTTCTTTTGGCCAAACCAATGCCTGGGACGACTGGTGTTGGTTGTGGTTATATTCGATGAGGCTGTGGAGTTGGGTGAGGAGTGAACATCCATGACCACATTGGTGGAGACTTCAGTCTGTGGATTATGCTGCTCCTGCTGCTGCTGCTGCTGCTGATGGCGACGATGATGTTGATGGTGGTGGTGACGATGACGATGATGATGATGGTGATGGCGGCGTTTGGGTTTCTGCTCCTCCTCACCATTCTCCTCCACTTGCTCCGGTTTGAGCTCTTCGCTTTGTGGCGGCTCCTCTTCTTGGCGATCTTCTTTGTTGCGTTTTGAATGTTTTTTGGATTTTTTCGACTTCTTGGACTTGTGTTTATGTCGATGTCCGGTTAATTGTCCCGGCTCCGAATCATTTAGGACCGGCATACTGGGTAACTGTGGCACCACAGGCTCACCCTCCTCCGCCTCCAGATGCTGTCTCTTATGCTTGCGTGCACTCGACGAGGATCGTTTAACATCTTGGGCTATTTGAGATTCATCCACTGGCATCTCTGCTGTTCCATTATTGGCCACAGGGTGGCGCTTCAGGGAGTATCTTTCCATTTGACAACACACAAACTTTTGTGGAGAACTGCCGGCCACGAGCTTAAGCAAGTAAATGAGTGCCACAATCGTTATCCCATATATCGTATCATTTCGCTCTCACCCTCCCCTCACCGGCTCTCGGCACAGCTGACTCATGAAATCCTATGCCGTCGTCGTCGCTTGGAAAAGAAAACATTTGTTTGATTTGTGCCGTCCCAGTTGTTTACCGCTTAAGGAGAAATTTTGTTTTTTTTTTTTTTTAAAACCTGCAAAAATCTAACAGAGTTTCCATGAAATCGGCTTAGCACAGTTTTGGAACAACCAGCAAACCAAAAGCATAGATTCAATTAGAATTTTGTATAATTAGTTGAAGGCAAAGTGGAAAAGGAGCTTACCGTGCAAAGTCGTTAAACTTGATCCCATTGAGCTAAGAAGAGACTTAAAAACTGTGTCTGTGTGTGTGTGTCTGTGTGTGTGCGTGTCACAAATGTTTATTGAATTCTTGTCGAAGACAACAACCAAGGGCTGTGAGAGAGAGAGCATCATCAAAAAAAAATGAGTATATCCGCCTATCAAACATTTTGCGATTTAAAACCAACAAAATTTTGCGAAAGTGAAATTATTTATTTTCTAAAGAGCCTAGATATGAGAAAACCTATACTTAAACTGAAAATCAAAGTAGGTTTAAAATTTTTAAAATTGAGAACATAATTCTTATTTTAAGTTTTTGTAAATTTTTTAAAGAATTTCAAACTCCAGAATCAAGAAGTTTTCGTATTAAAAGTTAGTTTGAAGATTTTAGAAAACGCATTCTTCACTCAAATATAAAGTTTATTAAATGGCATAAGGAATATACTTGCAATGTCAAGCAAATAGAGTATGTTAAGGCAATAAAAATCAGACCCTAAAATTCCCAACTGGTTTTATCACTTTTATGAAATATCATAATGCCTGATTTCTGATATATACAATAGTTAAAACTTCTTTAACTTTAATCGTTGTTAGGTTTTACAATAATATCGTGATCTAATTTCAAGAACCGTATAAATTTGTGAATTTTGGAAAGAGTATTTTGTTCTTAGAGCAAATTTCCAGCAAAGCACCTTATATAGTTCATATACATATATATATCTTAAAACAGTTAAAAATCAAGTATTTTAGGATTGAAAAATGGTATTTGATATGGCTGCGCACTCCGGTGCGGTGCGGTACCATTAAGAGATCCTTTGAAACTTGAACCAGACACCCCTTTTTTTTGCTCCTTCGACTGGACCATGAACTCAACAAGAAACCCTTTTTCTGGTCCCTCGAAGCGGACAATCAACTGAAGCAGGCTACCTTTTTTTTGTGGTCCCCCGAACCACACAATCAACCGGACCAAGAATTGATCTTTAAAACTTGAAACAGTCAGCCTTTAATTTGGTCACACTATTTTTTTTTGGTCCCTCGAAACGGACAATCAACTGAACCAGACACCTTTTTTTTTGGTCCCTCGAACTAGACCATGAACTGATCTGTTAAACTTGAACCAGATACTCTTCTTATTTGGTCCCTCGAAGTAAACAATCAACTGGACCAAGAACTGAACCTTTGAAGCTCAAATCAGACACCATTTTTATTTGGTCCCTCGAAGCGGACAATCAAGTGAACCAGACATCATTTTTTTTTGGTCCCTCGAAGCGGACAATCAACCGGAGCAAGAGCTGACCCATTGAAACTCAAACCAGAGAACATTTTTTTTGGTCCATCGAAGCGGACAATCAAGTGAACCAGACATCCCTTTTTTTTGGTCCCTCGAACCGGACAATCAAACCAACGAACCTTTGAACCCGAACCAGACACCATTTATTTAACTCCATAACCAACCAGACACCCTTTTTTTGGTCCCTCGAAAACCATGAACTGTCTCTAAGACAATCAACTCAAGAACTGAACCTTTGAAACTCAAACCAGACACCATTATTTTTTTTTTTTGGTCCCTCGAAGCATCACCCCGACCACACTTCGACGCAACACCGCATCCTTTTTTGCCCGAACCGACAATCACCGACCGAGCCGACCCTACTCTTTTTGTCCCTCGAAGCGGACAATCAATTGGACCATCAACTGAACCTTTGAAACCCGAACCAGACACCATTTTTTTTTTTCCCTCGAAGCGGACAATCAACCGAACCATGAACTGAACCTTTGACACACTTTGTTTTGTAAAAGTTTCGGTTCAAAAAATAACTAAAGACATTTTTAAAATATTTTTATAAACTTCTCAATATTTTATTCGAACAAAAAAAAATTATTTTAAAGCTCAGGATCGGTGCATTATCTAATGAAGATGCATTGTGGAAATAATTTCATCATTTATGTACACACACATTTGGAATGGATATGGACATATCTTTTTTATTTGATATTGAAATGCATATCCTTTTCAAATTTACACATCCTTTTGATATTCTCAGCTCCATTGGATGAATAACTAAGATCAATTTAACATTATTTAAGCTCAAATGGATGATAAAAATGGATATGGACATATCCAGTCCAAATGGATATGAAAAATATCCAATGGATCATCAAAAAATATCCTTTTTTTTTCTGTGCAGAAGTCTATCTTTCAACTTTCATAGAAGTCTATCGTTCACTTTTAAATACCGTAGAAGGGAACATATGAATAATATCAACAACGAATGTGGTTCATTCGACAGTTAAATGTTTGTTTGAAAATTCTTCAAATAATCAAGTTTAAGGACCGTTACTTAGACCTGACGTCAAACTTAACGATACAACCTTCTGCAGATGAAATATTGGTATTTGATATAGACACTAAAACCTCATAAGGCAGTAAAGTTGAACAAAATAAACTCCATTGAAGGGCTATTATTAAGTTTTGTACAAGAATGGTGCAATGGTGGCCTTCTTCAAACAATTGTTTCAGTGTAGTTTCCCATTCAGAACTTTAGGCTACATATTTGTCAAGCTTCAACTTAGATAACAGCGAAGAGAAAACAGCTTTCAATTTACTTTGAAATGCTTGGTTAATACCTGATTATTACATTTCTAAGGCAGCAGCAGCTCAGCAGCATTGTAAGAGAGCTTTAGGGCAGAGTTCTCTCGAACACGTTCGGCAATTCACACAGACACAAGTCGAACACATGCCGAGCCCTTCGCAAAGTGAGTAAAAAAAAACCCCCTAAACCAATCAGTGGCTGCGTAGCCTTCAACGAGAAAGGTCAGAGCCGCTTTGCACACTAATACACTCTCACTATTTTGCCTTGCTTTAAGAGCTTTTCGAACCTGTATAGCGAGAGATAGGAGAGAGAATGCTGATGTGTTTCAGCTGCCTTGCTCAAGTACAGATTTAAGGGTATTTCACCTTCGTTTTTGGAACTGGGCCAAAATGTTGTGCCTGAGCCTGATGAATGCCTGAGCCAAAATGAAATGTAGACATTAAAGACAAAAAAAAACAACAACAAAGAAAAAAAAAAAAGGAGCCCAAACTTTTAGCTCCTCAAAGTCCATATAAACAAGATGAATTTTATGCCAGCAGGACCTGCCAGATAAGGAATACAAACACACACACACACACACACACGCATTAAACCAGCTCCAAAACGAAGTTCACGCCAAAGTTGAGCCGCAGCATGCAGCCAGCCAGCCTTATGGTGGGGAGGGGGTGGGTAGGTGGGTAGGTGGGTAGGTGGGGCCAGCTGCTGGTCGCTGCTCTTAGCCATAATATAATTACAAGCATGAGTGAACACACAATGGAGCTGGAGCAGCTCTCTCGCCACTTACTCAACAACAACACAGACTGACAAACAGGTGTAAAAATTGTTGAAAAGAAAAATTAATGGAGGACCCGGCGAGCCGCTTTTCACTTAAAATTATTAAATTCCAGCATCAACGATTATAAAACAAACAACAAGGAACAAAAAAAAGCACACACACACACACACACACACACACAAAGCAAATATTATTAAAGAGCAGCCAAAAAGTGAAAATGAAATTTGACAGGAAGCACTTGGCGGGGGTGGGGGTCCCGGGGGAAGGTTAACATGTGAAGGGACGTTTGACAGGAGCAAAAAAAAAGCCACTGGGAGACTGTCCTCCCAGCGGATAGAAGGTAACTATAAGAATTCTTTGATGAGTGACTAGAGCCGCCTAAAGCTGGGCAAGTGTCAAAACTGATTGAGAGATTTGGGAATGGGCATACTTAACTCAGCCCCAAAAAGTAGGCTATGCTTACCCATTTCTACCAATTGCAATAAATCAAAACTAATTAGCCCGGCTATTGACCTTTTACACGCCAGAATTCAGTTTAGTTGCAAATTTCATTTAAAAAGCCATTTCCCCATGTGTTGTCATAAATCGCTTTCCCCCTGTTACCCTGTTACCCCCCACCCGCAGTTGACATGTCAAAAATTCTGCATGAAATTGATTTGCTGGTTATTTTTTTTTTTGCTGTTTCCTACATGCCACCACCACCTGCTGGTTCCTTTCGAACCCTGGGGCAATAACACTTTCAAATCCACGCAATGCAACTAGAAACAACACAAAAAAAGAACAAAAAAAAACTGACTAAAAAGACAGAGCATCGAGTGGAGGAGGAGCATGTGTGCATCATGGGAACTTGATCCATATGCATGATACGACGGCTGGCACACAAGCGGGCTTAGCAGACACAGGGCACAGGTGTGTGCTGACGTTGACGTTGACTGTCAAATGTGTGACAACAATAGCAAAAGGAAACTACAACAAAAATAAATGACAATATCCTACGGGGTAACGGCATAAAAATTCACCCACCCAAAACCACACCCAAAACTAAGTTGACTAAGCTCTGGCAGTTGAAGTACTTGTAGAATTGAATAAGTGGATCACTGTGACACAAAACTTTAATAGACTTATTGAAATCGGAATTTATTATTGGATTATTGAACATTATAGCAATCGCAAGTCAGTATTATCCGGCTAAATGCACCCACTGTTCCCATTTGCATAAACTTATGGCATTATAATCACGATTTTCTTTACATGCCAATTATTAACACAAAGTAAAATTTACAACCTGTACAAAAAAATGTTTTTTTTCACACATGTAAATCGAAAAAATTCACAATTTTCTTTACAAGCGAATTATTAACACAAAGTCAAATATACAACCTGTAAAAAAAAAAAATTTTTTAAAAAAATTTTAAAAAAAAAAAATTTCACACATGTAAATCAAAAAATTTTCCACAAGAAAAAAAATAAATTTTCACACATGTAAATCAAAAAAATTGTTCCACAAGAAAAAAAAAATAAATTTTACGCTTGTGAATAATTTGAGCAATTTTTCTGTAAAAAAACAAATTGAAACAAATTTTTTACACAATATATTTTACAGGTGTGTACATTTTTTTTACATTTTTATATATTGATTTTGCCCAGAAGTTTATATATATATATGTATACCTGTAAAAAAAAAATTTCCACAAATGTAAATCAAACAAAAATTTTCCCACAAGAAAAAAAATCTATTTTACGCTTATGAATAATTTGAGCAATTTTTCTGTAAAAAAAAAAATTTTACACAATATATTTTACAGGTGTGTACATTTTTTTACATTTTTATATATTGATTTTGCCCAGAAGTTTAATATATATATATATATACCTGTAAAAAAAAAATTTTCACAAATGTAAATCGAAAAAATTTTCCACAAGAAAAAAAATAAATTTTACGCTTCTGAATAACTTGAGCAATTGAAACCAATTTTTACACAATATTTTTTACAGGTGTGTAAATTTTTTACATTTTTATATATTTATTTTCACACATGTAAATCAAAAATGTACGCTTGTGATTAACTTGAGCTGTCTACTGTAAAAAAAAATTTTTCACACATGTAAATCGAAAAAAATTTCCACAAGAAAAAAAACAAATTTTACGCTTCTGAATAACTTGAGCAATTTTTCAGTAAAAAAAAAAAACTGAAACAAATTTTTACACAATATATTTTACAGGTGTGTAAATTTTTTTACATTTTTATACACTTGCAAAGTGTATATTAATTTTGCCCAGAAGTTTATATATATATATATATATATATATTCTTGATCAGCATGACGAGCTGAGTTCATTTTCGTCCGTCCGTCCGTCTGTCTATTTCTACGCAAACTAGTTCCCTAAGTTTTAAAGCTATCTTAATCAAACTTTGCAAGAAGTCTTAAAATACACATAGGCTGCACATTTGTAGGAATCGGCCAGATCGGATGACCATAGCATATAGTTGCCATAGGAACGATTGGTCCAAAAACTAGTTCTAGTGGGAAAAACTTTTTTGTTTTCCATCGTAGCGTCACCAATCTTGGTATATATAAGTTTTGTATACTTTTTCACAATTCTATAAAGTTTTATCGAAATCGGGTGACTATATTCTATAGCTGCCATAGGAACGACCATTCGAAAAATGTGTCTTTATAAGAAAATCTTTTTTGTTTTCCATAATAACGCTCTTTACCTCAGGAATTATAAATATCATGTACTTTTAAACAGTTTTACAAATATGGTTAAGATCGGATGACTATATTCTATAGCTGCCATAGGATCGATCGCTCATAAAATGTGTCTTACTAAGAAAACTGGATTTTTTGATGCAAAAATTTTAAAGACAACAATCTGATTCTTAATGATTTTGAATTTATAAATATCTGATATCTATATCCTAAATCTATTCTATCGGTTATATCAGTTGGAGTAAACTTTTGTGAGTGTATTAAAACTTCGGCACAGTCGAAGTTAGCTTTGCCTGCTCGTTAATAGTTTGTAGCAAATGATTTTACACAATATATTTTACAGGTGTGTAAATTTATTTCACCTTTTTACAACAGTTGACCTAGGTCTTGTCAAAGTTCTAAGGTCAAAGCAGTTCTTCTATCATTAGCTCTATAAATAAATGTAAACATAATTCACCCAGACACCCACACCATTAGCTGGCATATCAGCTTTCTATATTTGTTTCGCATCGTGTCAGTTGGCATTTGCACATTCATCGAATTGTTATTACTTTACCCAATACCCAATACCCGATGCGTTTGTTTGTTTGCTTGCTTGCTTTTCCTTTATGCTCTCGCCGTTGTCTATATAGAAATCGCTGATATTGCGCAAACAAATGGCACGACATGACGACTATATATACACACATATATATATATATATATATATACCACCTGACAATAAGTATTAACCCCCATGTCATTGGGGGTGGGTGGTGGTGGACGGTTACTGCGTTGCATTTTGCGTGCACTTCGCCTGCTGATGCTTCCTTACACTAGTTCGTTCGTTCGATTCCATGTTGTTATGGGTTTGGGTTTATCTGTTGTCGGTTTGCTGTGTTCCGCTTGTGTTTTTGCTGTCGCGTTTTTATCGTTGCAGTTGCATTTCATTTTTATTTATTTAGACAAAGCTTTTGGTCTTTTCTCTCTCCCCCCTTGCCTTTCCCTCGCACTGTGCCATGCCGTGCTGTTAGTTTGTTTGTTTGTTTGTTTATTTGTTGTTGTTATTTAGAAATTTATCGATAATTTGTCAATGTGAATTATACGTTAAGGGTATTAAGTTGCCATGGCAAAATGTACAAATTTTGTTTTTATGGCTGCGACATGCGATATTTGTACATACATACATACATACATACATACAAATGCAGTTTTGTCGGTGGCTTTCAGAAAAGTGGGCAGAAAATTATCATTTTATTATTTAACTTGCATATAAGTTTTGGTTTACATGGTTGCCGGGGTTGGTATTTACATTGCTTTATCCTTATCCTGAACATCTAGCATCAAGACGATTCCTAATTCCAAATAAATAAATAAATATTATTTTAAAAATTTCTTAGATATGGCTCTGAACCACTTTTTGAAACTGGTTCGGAACTAAATATGTTTCGCCACAAGAACTTACTTCAAATTAATAACCCAAACACCAAGTTTTAGTTTCATAGCTTCAAAAATGTCTAAGATATGGCTCTGAACCACTTATGAACCGGTTCAATTTCATTAAGAACCAGGTTTGAACCGTATTTTTAATCCCTACTTCGAATTTTCAATAAACAGCTTAAATAACTACCTAGATATGGCTCGGAATCACATTTGAAGCAATTTTGTGAACTGGTTCGGAACCAGTAAAATATTTTACTTTCTATTCCCAACTTACATACCGAATTTTATATTCATAGCTCAATTAATGTCTAAAAATGGCTCTGAACCACTTATGAACCGGTTCAATTTCATTAAGAACCAGGTTTGAACCGTATTTTTAATCCATACTTCGAATTTTCCATAAACAGCTTAAATAACTACGTAGATATGGCTCTGAATCACATTTGAAGCAATTTTGTGAACTGGTTCGGAACCAGTCTGGAACCAGTAAAATATTTTACTTATATTCCCAACTTACATACCGAATTTTATATAATCATAGCTCAAATAATGTCTAAGATATGGCTCTGAACCACTTATGAACCGGTTCAATTTTATTAAGAACCAGGTTTGAACCGTATTTTTAATCCCTACTTCGAATTTTCAATAAACAGCTTAAATAACTACGTAGATATGGCTCTGAATCACATTTGAAGCATTTTTGTGAACTGGTTCGGAACCAGTCTGGAACCAGTAAAATATTTTACTTTATATTCCCAACTTACATACCGAATTTTAAATTCATAGCTCAAATAATTTCTTAAATATATAATAAACCACTTTGGAACCGTTTTTTTCAACCGGAAAAATATTTAACCCCAAATTGACAATCCGCTGACCAAATTTCAGATTCATACTTTAAATAATTTTGGAGTTATGGCTATGAACCAGGGCTGCAAACCCAAATCATTTTTTCGGACCTCCGGTTTGCGGGTTCGAACCAAAATTTACCAATGGTTAAGGTTCAGAAATTAAAGGTTCAAGGTTTTTGTGATAAGGTTTTGGTTCGAACCTTGGTTCGTCCGAAGTTTTTCCAAATTTGTAAAGAAGAACAATTAAATTGTTAAAAATATAAAAAATATATACCGAATTTCTGAATTTTTTTTTTACTCGAACATACAAGTTCATTTAATTTCCAGTAAATTTTATAAGTATTATTTCTTTGAGCAATTTTTGGTCTATACTACTTCTCTTATCAATAAAATGCCAGCTTAACTAAGACTTGTCATTTTTTTCTGAACCGAACCGAAAGTTTTAGTTCGGAACAGGTTCAGGGGTTCAGCTTTTTTTTTTCAAAAGAGGTTCGGTTGAAGGTTCGGTTCGCAGTAAAAGAAAAGTCGGAGTTCCGGGTGAACCTGCTATGAACCTCTTTTGAAATGGTCCTAAACCACTTTCGAACCAGTTCACAGACTTTAGACATAGTCGTTGACAATTTCAGGCTATATTCATGTCCTAAGTAAATAACAAAACGATTTCCAAACAAATCCTTTAAAATCGTTTAGTTTTTGGTATTTTGGTCCTTCGAGCCGGATGACAAACACAATCTTATACATAGGTAAGCCACCTCCCTCCTAAGGAAGTTAGACTGAATAATTCTTTTCAAGGATCTTGAGTGTTTTTGTCATTCCACATTTGAACTATAAATTGAAGTTCCACCATAATCCGCGATTTATCACAATTGGCCAATCAATTGACAACAAATTTGCCACTGTTGACACTGAACGATACTTAAACTTGATGCATGAGCATTATTATCAGGCGCAAATCTCGACCAAAACGCATAATCCCACTCCAGGGGGCCAGAAGCTGCGACGTAAGCCCCCCCCACACACACACACACACACACACACACATATTGCTCTCGGATCACACATGCAGAAGGCAGGCAAATAATGTGCAAAGCGTAAAATCGAATACCAACAAAAACTGAAATAATTTTTCAAATCACTTCTCGAGTGCAAACAAAACAAAAAAAAAAAAAAACCAAAGCGGAACTGATAATAAAAATAAGCATAAAAAGTTTAATGCAAAAAAAAGAAGACAAAACACCAAATGCGAATCAGAAAAGTTTTCAGCACCAAAATGGAATTCCCCAAACACTTTTCGGGGGGTAAATAAATCTAAATGAGCTTACTGTGTGTAACGGCGTGCCGCTGCTGCTGCAAAAAAGCCAGCAAAACAAGATTTATTGTTTGATTGTGCAGCAGCCACCACCCACCTAACCACCCACCCACTAGCCACCCAACCAGCCACCAACAGAAAATGCCTGTCGATTTTATGAATTTTATTTCGGTTTTGAAACCATAAAACATTCAAATACCCAAAACGCAACGTCGAGGCCCAACACACAAATGCTGTGTAACAAATTTTGTGCGATTTTGGTGCGAATTGAATTTTTTATGATTATAAAGCCAACATCAATTTGCCCGCTCTTGCTTTTTTTTTTTATTACAATTTCGCAATTGTTCAACTGAAGAAAACAATTTCGAGCACAATGCAGTTTTATTTTTATGTTATTTGTAATGTGTTTGCTCATTCATTCATTTTTTTTTTTTTTGTATTTATTTGCAGATTAACATGTTTTCGCTGAACGGGTAAGTTGACCACACACACACACACACAGACAGACAGACATATCCCCATAATGACCCAAACTCTGTTGCATTGTTAGGCCACAATGGTTAAAGTTGGCGTTAATCGAGCATTTAGCATTTATGGTTGCCCATTATTTGGGATTTGCCTTTGAAATTGAATTGAATTGAATAGAAATGCCGCCACTCCAAATATAAATATAAGGCAATTAGGCAATCTTGACCCTTGTTCACACTCAAGTTAGTCAAAGAGTCCTAAAAAACAACTCAAGAATATCCTTAAGATCTCTCGAATTAATCGATTGGAAGGGCATTACAGCAATCAGTACAACAACAACCCTTATAAACGGGGCTTGAATCGAGCAGCCGTGTGTCTGTCCGTATTTTGTTTTTACTGCCTTCTGCTTTTTTCTATTTTTCTTTTCGAAACGTCGCAATTGCGTGTGCTACTGAGTGGCGTCACAAAAAAAAACGCTTGCTTAGAGAAATAACGAATTGAGCTAGATTATAATATGCCGAATACGATTATGATTTTCGATACGCATACATCTAAAGTTTTCAAAAATATTACTAAATTTAACAGAGTTCCTAAAAAGTCACCTTAAATTTTGAATATTTTGAACGAGATCTATACGTAGGTTGCTTTATATATATTTCTGGCCCAATAATGAAAACGCGCATATTTATGATCAAAAATGGTTTTATTGTTTTTCAAAGTATTCTCCAGCAAGATTTATACACTTTTGCATGCGCTCAAACCAATTGTCGAAGCACTTTTTCCACTCCGATTGAGACACCTCCAAAAAACATGGTTTTTGAACTCTTCAACAGCAGCTTCTGGCGACGAAAATCGTTGACCACGCATTTTTCCCTTGATAAGCGGGAATAAAAGAAGTCAGGGCTGTACGGCGGATGACCCATCAATTTGACGTTTTGGGCGGTCAAAAAGGCGCTGGTGTAAGCTGATGTGTGAGAGCTCGCATTGTCATGGTGCACAATGATCTGTCTTCTCTTGTTCGTTTTTCGAATTTCTCCGTAGACTTCAGGCGAACAAATTGTGGTAAACCACTCAGAATTGACCGTCCTACGTTGCTCAAGCGGAACAGTCGCCACATGACCAGTTTTACCGTAGAAACAGGCGACCATTGGCTTCAAAGTGCTTCTTCCACGAAGGACTTTCGTTCATACGGTCGATTGCTGTTTTGTTTCGTGCTCATAAGCACAGATCCATGATTCGTCACCTGTGACGTTCTTATAAACGTCTTTTGAAACACCGCGATTATATATTTTCAAAATTTCTTTGCACCAATCCACACGAGCCTTTTTTTGAGCGAGATCCAACGAGAACAAACCTTTTTTACGCCCAGTTGTTCATGCAATATCTAATGTATGCTGGTGGAAGAAATGCCCAAGTATGCCTCTATCTCACGGTATGTCACATGACGATCTTCTTGCATTATCAGTTCACGCACGGCATCAATGTTTTCTGGCACAACGACTGTTTTTGGACGACCTTCGTCTTCGAGCGAGCGTCGCTCGCGATTAAATTTGTTAAACCAATATTTCACAGTGCTTTAGTAGGGTGCTTCATCGCCATACAAAGATTTAAGTATATCGTTGCACTCTTCTTGTCGTGATAATCCACGTTGAAAGTTGTGAAAAATTATGGCACGAAAATTTTCACGAGTTAATTCCATTTTTCTGCCGAGGTAAGTTTTTCATTAATCATTAATCGATATCAAACGTGGTCACACATGAAAGAGTTGTATGGAGCTTTTATCGATAAAAGTTCAAACTTTTTGTGGGAAAAGCCCAAATTGGTCCTAAAATGGCTAGAAGTGACCTAGGCCAGAAATTTACACAGCAACCCAGGAATACTTTATTTCAGAAGCACGAATTTGAGGCGTGAAATCATTCCACTGCTGACGTTGCTTTTTGCCTTGTTTTGCGTGCATTTGGCAACCCTAATTTGAACATTTTGTGTATTATTAATTCGTAAATAATTCATTGTCGGCTGCACTTTGCCTGCTGCTGCTGCTGCTGTTGTTGTTGTTGTTGTTGTTTGGCTCAGGTCTTAAACACATTTAATTAAAACTCTCCCTCTCCCTCTCTCTCTTTCTCTAATCCAGCTCAATTTCAGGGATTTGGTTTTTTTTTTTTCTTTCTTTTTCTTTATGCCCTCATCTTACACAGTAGGTGGGCGTGGCAAGTCAGTTAGTAGCCGCAAAGTTGTCACACTTTAACAACATTTTCATTAATCAAGTGCACCGACATCGCCGCTTGCCACCTGAAACAAAACAACAAAAAAAAGAAGCAAAATGTGGCCCAACCCCAAAAGTTGCTTTGCTTTCGGTTTCTGTCGCTGTCAATGCCAACAACAACATATACATGGGTCATATTTTTCGTGTTGGGTTGCTGCTGCTCCCTTTTGACATGATTTAAGAAGGTCATGCCATTTCAAGTGTTTGAACAAATTTGCAAAACAATTAGCTGTATATGATGAGGATCATTTATTAGGCAAAACTTTACAATCGCTAAAAAAAAAGGACCAAATTGAATTGCCAGATTTTTGCCAAAATATAAATTAAATCTGTCTCGTCTCTCTCTTTCCTCTTAAAATTTTTCATGCCAAAATCTTTGAATATCACAAAAAGTGTGCAAAATGCAATCTAAAAACTGAAGACTTAGTGCAGGAGGAGGAGGAGGAGAAGGAGCAGGCCGGTGTGCTCATGTCATATGCCAAACAGTTGCAACTTTTTGCACGTGCCACTTGTGCAATTCCCCCATCATTGTCTCCAAATCATTTTGGCAAAAGAAATTGAAGCTTCAAAACTGGGCATGCATCTTGTGGACCAGGTCTAATCAAATATTCAATTTCTTGTCGCTCGTCGCGTTTGAATTTCAATTTAGCTACAGCAGCAGCAGCAGCAGCAGCAGCAGCAGCAGTGACTGTTTCCTTAGTCCAAGGCCAAAGACACTTTCACTCTCACCCCATGGTTTGGGGCCCGGGGGGCAACTCTGTTTGCTTGCCGCTTAGAACTAAGTTTGCGAAAATTTCATTTGAGTTAAGTTCACGCCGCTGTCCAGTGGGTCCAGTTTTGGCCGAGAGTGATTGAAGTGCTACGGGGGTCTGGTTTCTTGGCTGGGGCAAAAACTTTGGATTTAATTTGAGCTTTAGTCTAGACAACATGGCTCATCCTCAACTACGTGGTTCGAGTTGATTGGAATTGTGTGTGTGTGTGTTTCAGGAACAAACTATTTATGAGCAGCCCAGATGAGGTGATTAAAGAGGAAGCTCATTATAAGTCAACACAAAACTGACTTCATTTACATTTCCACAAAAAAAAAAACTCACATAACAATAATGTCTCTCCCCACATATCTCTATGTATACATTTCGATTTTGTACGCATTATGACTTCCAACACATGTCCCAGCGATTAGGATCGCCACAAAATGGAAATTGCTAGTATAATGAGGCAATCTGACACATACGTAAAACAAATACTCGTGCATACAAATACATAATATACAAATGTGACCAAACAACAACATGACAATATTCTGGTTGGGGGCGGGGGTTAAGCTTAACAATTTTAACGAGCTTTTTTGCTGGATACTCTTGCATTAGGGTACACTCATTTTAGAACGAACTGGAGCTGAACTTTTTTAGTCCTTTTATTCTTAATTGGTTTGATTGAAATGTCTAACTTATGCTTTAGTTGTTCCATTGTGAGTAAACGAGGCACCCATTTAGTGCTTAATTTACGCCTGATTAAATTTAAAGTAACAGTGAAATGTTTAAAAAATTTCAAATATCATATAAAACCAGTTAGAGCGCCGTAGTCGTCTACAAAATACCCTGTATATTGGTTTTAGATAACTATATTGCCCAAGTATATATAATATATATAATTTATATCCCAAAATAAATATTAAAGTGTTAACTTTTTTTTTTTTTATAATTTGTGGGAGAAGTTGGAAAATGTTATTAAATCAAAAGGAAAACTTGATTTGTTTATGCTTAAAAAAAGGTGTGAGTGTGGTTAAGTGTAGTTAACACTCACGGGAGGCTTTGATGTGAAACATGTTTATTGAAATAGTTTATATATACGTGGGAAACGCATGAACTAGTTAAGCAGTGTCCCAGTCCTGACCCCAGATACCAGACGCCCGATCTGATCCCCATACAATCCCTACCATCCCAGCCAGATCCTTGAGCCGAGATCCCTGATCTTAGATACGTGAGCCCTGATCCCCCATCCCAAATCCCTGATCCGAGATCCCAGTCCTCTGATCCCCCATCCCAGATCCCTGATCCGAGATCCCAGATCTTTGATCCGAGATCCCTGATCCGAGATCCCTAATCCTTGTTCCCTGATCCGTGAGCCCAGATCCCCCATCCCTGTTCCCAGATCCCTGATCCCCCATTCCAAATCACTGATCCCTGATCCGAGATCCCAGACCCATGATCCCCCATTCCATATGCCTGATCTGAGATCCCAAATCACTGATCCCAGATCCCTGATCCGAGACCCCTGATCCCCCATCCCAAATCCCTAATCCCAGATCTTTAATCCCTAATCCCTGATCCCAAATCCCAGTTGCCCCATCCCTGGTCCCTGATCCCTGGTCCCACATCCCAAATCCCTGATCCCACAACTCTGATCCCTAACCCAGACCCCCTATCCCAGATCCGTGAGCCCAGATCCCCCATCCCTGATCCCAGAACCCTGATCCCCCATTCCAAATCCCTAATCCCAGATCCCTGATCCCAGATCCCCCATCCCTGATCCCCCATTCCAAATCCCTAATCCCAGATCCCTCATCCCAGATCCCTAATCACAGATCCCTAATCCCAAATCCCTGATCCGAGATCCCAGATCCCTGATCCCAGATTCCTCTTCTGTGCTAAACTACTACTACTACCAAATTTAATTGAAATGCCACAGTTGGCCGCGCTCCAACATTGCTTTTCCAGATTGGTCAAGTGGCCATGGTCAAGTGTCCACTGACAAATGGCCATGGTCAAGTAGCGCTGACGTTGGCCAGACAATTGCTTGGTGTATACCAGTGAACAATATGCAAACATGCAATATGCAATATGCAATGCAATATGCAATATGCAATATGCAATATGCAATATGCAATATGCATTATGCGTTATGTTATGTTACGCGTTATGCGTTATTTCCAAATTGAATTTCACCCCTACTATAAAAATGATTTTATTTAAAATCATCGTACCGGAAATTAAAGATGTTTCACCTCAAAAACCCTCTCCCAAATTTAAAATTTATTATCAAATTGTTGGTCTATTGACTCGGCTGCTAAGGCTGATCAAGAATATATATCAAATTTACTAGCCTATTATCCAACGCCCGCTGCGCCCTAAGCATAGCGAAATATAACAATCAATATTGAATTTTTTTTTTTATTTTCTGCCCTATGGAGTGGATTTTTCCCCCAAATTAAAATTAGTTTTTTTTCCCATTTATTTCTTCCGTCTTTTCATTTCTTGACTTTGGTGTGGGGGTTTTGGAAAAAAGAAAAATTTTAATTTGGGAAAATAATTACAAACCAAATTTCCTAAAGTTTTGTTTTGACAACTATGAGCATCATGACCATTTTCAACAACAACTAAGGGCTGCATCGAGCTGAAAATGGACATGTCTACCCAAATATATGAATGGACTATAAGGCACCATAATCTCAGGTCTGTTCTCGTTTCCGAATCTGATCGATCGGAATTGGTAAAGGGTTATTATTTCTAAGAAACTTTGAGAGAATTTGGTTTAAGTATTTTGTCATTAGGGTAGTCAAATGAAGTTCAAATGGAAGTTTAAAATTATACGTCGGTTTTTGAAAACTGACACATAAGCCAATTCCGATTCCGCATGATTTGATCGAAATCGAAAACGAGAACAGGCCTAAATGCTTTTTTTTCGATAGCAGCGCACTCTGGCGGTCAAAGTAGGTTACTTTTTACCCCACTTAGCATTTTACAGAAACATGACAATCTAGTAGCCCCTAATGTTATCTTGTTTTCATTGTGAATAGCTTGTCATTTGTCATTCAAAATAATGCAAAATTGAAGGCTTCCTAGATTATCATGTCTTATGCAATGTCGAACAATGTGAACTCAGCTTTTCACCTCATCTAATAGATCGCACACAATTTAAGGTTTCAAAGTGAATATCCCCTTTACTTACTGGCCATAAACCCTCCTCCAACCACATTTTCCGACTTTGTGGGTGGATTTTCCCAAAATGGAAATTTTGTTTAACATTTATTTGAAAAAAGAAAAAGTGAGTGTGGTTAACACTTATGATGGCTTTAATGTGAAACATTTTATAAATCTTATATTTTTCTTTTTTGTTTTCCTCTTATATTTTTTTTTTACATTTTTATAATTTACATTGTGATTTTAAACAGTGTTGGAAAACAATGTTTGGAAAACAATGTTGGAAAACTGTGTTGGTAAATAGTGTTGGAAAACAATGTTGAAAAACAGTGTTGGGAAACTGTGTTGGGAAACAGTGTTGGGAAATAGTGTTGGAAAACAGTGTTGGAAAACCGTGTTGGAAAACAGTGTTGGGAAACTGTGTTGGTAAATAGTGTTTTAAAAAAAGTATTGGAAAACAAAGCTCAAAAACAGTGTAAGAAAATCTTTAAAAACATTGTTGAAAAAGAATGTTGGGAAACAATGCTAAAAAACAGTGTTAGAAACAATGCTGGGAATCAATGTTGCAATACAGTGTTGCAAAACAATGTTCAAAAAAGAAGGGTTGGAAAACGGAGTTAGAAAACAAGGTAGAAAAACAGTGTTGGAAAACAATGTTGAAAAACAGTGTTGGGAAACAATGTTGAAAAACAGTGTTAGGAAGCTGTGTTGGTAAATAGAGATGGAAAATAGTGTTTGTAAACATTGTTGGAAAACAGAGTTGGAAAACAATGTCAAAAGCAGGGTTTAAAACAGTGTGGGAAAAACAGTGTTGGAAAACTGCCCAAAGGTCAAAGATCAAGTGGTCTCAAGAACATACTACTACTAAGTTTAATTGAAATGCCACGGTTGGCCAGCCGATTGCTTGGAGCGTAAGCTATATTCGTGTGAGCGTTATGCGTTACACGTTATTTTCAAATTGAATTTTATCAAAGATGCTTAAGATCAAAAATTTAGTTTTGCAAAACTCCACCTTAAGAGTTCACATTGTTTGACGCATGGGACATGATAATCTAGTAAGCCTTTATGTTGTAATGTTTTGAATGTCAAATGACAAGCTATTCACAATATAAACATGACGACATAAGGACCTACTAGATTGTCATGTCCATGTCTCATGAACAGAGTGAACCCAGCCTAAGTTTCCACTTTCAACAGCTTCTGTCCAAGTTTCAAGCTTCCATCTCTTACCGTTTAGGCTGTGCGTTGATGGCCAATCAGTCAGTGAGTGAATTAAATATACCTTTTACTACCTTTGTTACAGGGTACACAATTTAAAAAGAAAATGCTTTGTGGATTCTAAGCATATCTCGTTCTTTCTCCCCATTTTTATAAATGTGAAGACCAAAATTGAATCAAAATCGTATAACTCGGTTACAAAACAAGTAGATTTATATATATATATATATATACAGCACACACACAAGTAGTTGGATTTCAGTGTTTTGTTTTGTTGTGATATCTACTACAACTCTCGTCCCTCCCCTCCCCTCCCACAGGACAATGACCAGACAAAGTGAACATGTCAATAATAGTCGAAAATGGCGATGAAATTCATTTTGTTCGCATTCACATAATGCCCAGCACTTAACGGCCCACATTGAATGCAGGCCAAGGGTTGGGTAGGTGGAGTACTGGACAAACATAAAAGTGGCCACACGCACGACCCATTAATAAGTGGACCGCGTTTGGTCATTGGTAGCATAAATAAAGTATACGCCGTGTGGCCCAACACACATTGACATGACTATGATATAGAGGCAAGGCAGGGGGGGGATTGTGGAAATTATACTGTCCATTTCGAATAAGATATGATTGATGAACTTTTGGATAAACCATAAGTGCATATACATACAAACATATGTGTACATTTTGTATATACACATATACATATACATAAGTAAGTGTGCAGCTTCTCTCTCTTCTCCAATTTTTTATTATTATGCATATTAAGCACATGCCATAACGGCCGACATATTAAGTAAAAAGTACAACAACGAAAAAAGGTATATACATAAAATTGAATTACAAAAATGACCAACACAGCAATTGCTGCGTGTAATACCATGTTGTCGTCCAGCCCATAACATTCCCTCCGTTCCCTTTCTCCCCCCCATAAATGTGGCCAGGCACAAATATTATTATGCCCAAAACCCCTGTTGACACGTTACGCAAACCGAGTGGTGGTGGGTGGGGGTTGTGGGAAATGATGATAGACCCATGTGGTGGTTGAGGCTAAATTGAGAGGCCTTCATCATCAATGCATCAATCAATCAATTTGTTGTAACCTTAAAGCTGATATTCAAACCCAAGCAAAAAAAAAAAAAAAACGAGAAGGCAAAGCTAACTTCGACTGTGCCGAAGTTTTAATACACTTGAAAACTTTACTCCAACTGATTTAACTGGAAAAATATATATACGATATAGATATCAGATATTTAAAATTTTTAAATCATTGATAAAAAAATTTGATACCATAAAAAAAACTTTTCTTAGTAAACCCACTTTTCCGACATCGGTCCTATGGCAGCTATTGCATCATCGATTTTGATAAATTTTCCCAATTTATAAAAACTATATATCGATTGACGCTACGATAAAACAAAAAGTTTTTCTCACTAGAACTATTTTTCGACCGACCGTTTATGGCAGCTATATGCTATAGTCATCCGATTTTGATAAATTTTTCCAGAATTATGTGAAGCATATAAAACTAATATATACCAAGATTGGTGACGCTACGATGGAAAACAAAAAGTTTTTCTCACTAGAACTAGTTTTTTGACCGACCGTTTATATGGCAGCTATATGCTATAGTCATCCGATTTTGATAAATTTTTCCAGAATTGTGTGGAAACATATAAAACAAATATATACTAAGATTGGAGACGCTACGATGGAAATCAAAAAAGTTTTTCTCACAAAGACTAGTTTTTCGACCGATCGTTCCTATGGCAGCTATATGCTATAGTGATCCGATTTTGATAAATTTTTTCAGAATTATGTGGAAGCATATAAAACTAACATATACCAAGATTAGTGACGCTACGATGGAAAACAAAAAAGTTTTTCTAACTAGAACTTGTTCTTAGACCGATCGTTCCTATGGCAGCTATATGATATAGTTATCCGATCCGGCCGGTTCCGACATATTAGTTGCGTGCAGTAAAAAGAAGACTCTGTGCAAAATTTCAGCTCGATAGCTTTAAAACTGAGAGACTAGTTCGCGTAGAAACAGACAGACGGACAGACGGACAGACAGACGGACAGACGGACGGACGGACAGACGGAAATGAACTCAGCTTGTCGTCCTGATCAAGAATATATATAGTTTATGGGGTCGGAAATGAATATTTCTATGCGTTACAAACTTCTGGGCAAAATTAATATACACTTTTCAAGTGTATAAAAAGAAAAAAATGAAATAAATATCGTGGTTTGATTAGGGATTCATTTTAGGTGAACTGCTTAAGTGCCAAAATAAAACAATTTAAAATTTAAACATATTCCACAAATTCAAAACGATTCTAAATCAAACCGTAAAATTCTTGAGAGTTGAAAGATTTCTTCATTCAACTTATTACACAGCTCCTCCATTTGGTATCACTGACTTTAAGATCTTTATACAATTTTTTTGGTGGGAAATTTGATTAACTTCCATTCTCTCCATTCATTTAAATTAAATTTGAAACATTTCTTGTAAATTATTTGAACATCTGAGATTTCATTGCAAAATTTACTTTCCTTGTTTAAAATTCACTCTGACATTGTGGTCTCTAATGGAAATGAAAAGGGTTTTATTTTTTGGGCCACACTAACGAAATGCGGAAATTAACAGATACACAGATAAATGGCTGACCCACTAATTACTTATAGTAGTTACATTACCTACACGAAGCGGAAGTAGCCGGAGCAGCAGCAGTGGCAGCAGCAGCAGCAGAAGAAGAAATGCTGCATGTGGAATGACTAAGCAGTCCAGTTTGTTGGCTAATTTGTAGCAAAAGCAAAGAAAATAAAAATGCATTTAATATGCAAGCAGGGCGCAAGTGCCGAGGTTGCATGTTTTAATGAGAATTAATGGATAGATCTGAAGCTAGGAAAAAATACAAAAATAAAAAAAACAAAAACAAAATACAATTTGTGGCTAAAGTGATTTGAAGAGTTAAGAAGTCATAGCTAAAAGGGTCGAAGCTTCACAGTTAGCCCACGACTTTTTTTTATCTTGTCTAAATTCAGGCCCGTAACAATTCTCTCTACATATAAAAGAGTTAGTCGAGTTTTACACGATGAAGCAAACTTCATGAAGTTTTCTTAGTAGGCGAAAGATTTTAATGTATTTCTAAAATATTCGTTTAATAGCTCTGAAAGAAGTCCTTCAAGAAGAAGAACTTCATGATGTTTGCTTCATCGTGTAAATCCCGTCTTAGTCCTCACTGACTGATTGGCAATCAACGCAGAGCCTGAATGGTAAGAGATAGAAAGCTGAAATTTTCACAGAAGTTTCCATATGAGTTGAAAGTGGGCACTAAGGCGGGGTTTTGGAAAATTCCATCCCTAAGGGGTGGAAAACTCCCGGAAAAGCTACTATGGGAAAAATTTTGTTTTTCCTCCGATTGACTTGAAATTTGGTGTGTAAGTAAAGTAAGCGAAATAATTGGACACCTGTTTCCCAGATTTGGGAAAATCCGCCCACAAGGAAAATGGCCGGAAATTTCTTCATAGAAAAAAATAATTTTCTTCCGATTGACTTCAAACTCGGTTTGTGAGGATGGTAAGCAGAATAATTAGACATGAGATTTTGCGATGTTGGAAAATCCGCCCGAAAAGTCTGGAAATTCCCGGAAAATTCTGAATGGAAAAAACTATTTTTCATTCGATTGGCTTCAAACTCGGTTTGCAAGAATAGTATGCTAAGTAATTGGACATGAGATTTTCAAATCTTGGAAAATCCACCCACATAAAAAATACCCGGAAAATTCTATATGAAAAACTATTTTTGATCCGTTTGACTTTAAACTCGGTTTGTAAGGATAGTATGCAAAAATAATTAGACATAAGATTATCTGATTTTGTAAAATCCGCCCGAAAAGTCGGGAAATTCCCGGAAAATTCTAAATGGAAAAAGCTATTTTTCATTCGATTGACTTCAAACTCGGTTTGTAAGGATACTATGCAAAATAATTGGACTTGAGACTTTCAAATAATGGAAAATCCGCCCAAAAAGTCGGGAAATTCCCGGAAAATTCTAAATGGAAAAACTATTTTTCATCCAATTGGCCTCAAACTCGGTTTGTAAGGATACTATGCAAAATAATTGGACATGAGATTTTCAAATAATGGAAAATCCGCCCGAAAAGTCGGGAAATTCCCGGAAAATTCTATATAGAAAAATCTATTTTTCATCCGATTTACTTCAAATTCGGTTTGCAAGCATAGTATACAAAATAAGTTGACATGAGATTTTCCGATGTTGGAAAATTCGCCCCAATAGTGGGGAAATGCCTGGAAAATTATATATGGTAAAACCTATTTTTAATCCGATTGGCTTCAAAATCTGTTTGTGAACACAATATAGAAGATATATAGACATGTGATTTCTCGGTGGTAGAATTTTCGCACCCAAGCTAGGATAATGGTGGGCGTGTTTGGGTTCAGTGACAATAGCTATTTGTGAGCCGATCTGAATGACATTCGTTTTGTAAGCTCAAGGGGTCAGAATAAATGCAAACACGTGTTTTTTTTATTTCGGGAAGTTCACTGCAAAGGTCGGAATATGGGTGCGGGGGTGGGTTTTTAGCCGATTTGGTTTGAAAGCTCTATGGGCCAATTAAATAGGATAAAGTTTTTAGCTTTGAGCATACTCATCCTCAAGGTCGGGTGGTTTCAGCGTTTGTACGCTCAATGGGCCAAATAGGCGGAAAATAATTTTCTCATTTCTGAAGGTCGGAAAATGGGGGGCGAAGCGAAGCGCGCCGGGTTATATACTAGTAAAAACATACAAAACTAATTCAAGATTAAACCAACTAAAGAATTTCTATTAGCCGGTTCGAGAATAATTTGATTTCAGTTTTTAAATCACATTCTGTAATCACTGGCTCACAAAAGTATGCAACACTTTTTATACAATTTGTTAATTTACAGATTGCATCAACAATTAATTGCAAAAACTAAGCCAAACTGAAAATGGAAACGTCTATTTAGCTCGATTAACTCTCTGCTGTTTGTCTTTGTCTGTCGTTTGCTTTAGCTTTTCTTTCTTTTCTGGGATTTTTTCTTCGTTTTTTTTTTTTTTTGTGCTCGCAACAATTCAATTCAATTGAAATAGTCTCGTGTCCTTTTGCGTGAAATTAAGACAACATTTAACGCCTCGTTGAGATGTAGGCGTTGGCTGAGGGCGTGGCTGCTCGCTGAGTCTGAGCAGACTAACTACGCACAGCTTATTACTGACAGGATGGGAAGGCGAGCAGACTAGCCCCACTATTACAGGGTTTGCTTTGCTTGTGTTTTTTTTTTCGCTGTGCGAACATCAAAGGAAGCGCCGTCTAGACGCGACACAAATGACTAAGACTCTACACAATGGCAGCGAAATAACACAATTCGATGTTTTGTTTTTGTTCGGTGTAGGCATTAACCCCCCCAGCCCAACCATAAAAAAAATGGCAATTTACTTTTGTTTTACATGGTACAAAAAAAAAAAAAAACTAAGAAACCTATAAAAACCAGAACTAAAATGTTATGCCATAAAAATTATTGTCTCGAGATTTGAGAGCACGACAAAAAAAAAAAAAAAGAAAAGGGTTAAACTGAAGTTGCATGAAGAGCCTTAACAACTATAAAGTGACTGGGAAGTTGTTTCAGCCTAATCCCTGATTGAGCCATCAGGCAAAAGTTAAAGTTGAAGCGAAACCATTTTGTGCAAATTTGCCAACTTCAAGTTAAAACATTGGATATACGTATATATGTATGTATGTATGTATGTACTATGTATAAGAATTTACCTGCAACTGCCAGACTGCTTCGACAAAAGTCATTTTTCAATCTGGCCAACGCAGCTGGCTGGCTTAGGGCCAAAGTAATTGCTCAAACGTTTCATCAAAACAATTTTTCTTTAATAGCTTAAATAACTTACAAGCGACAGGCGACAACAGGGTGGGGGGACAACAAAGCAATCAAATTGTGTGAAAATTTGTATTTTGTAATTAAAATTTTAAGGAAAACAAAACCAGTTTTGCTCTGCTCTCTTTTTACTCTACTATTGGAAACTTTGCTAGCTTCTTAAAATAGTTTTATAATTAGACAACACTTGATAGCCTTTTTTCTGGCAAATATAAACATAACCAAATATTTTTAACAGATTTGGCAAAGATTTAATCCTACCCTTATCCTTATCAAATCATATTAGATCATATCAAATCATATTAAATCATATCAAATCATATCAAATCATTTCAAATCATATCAAATCATATCAAATCATATTAAATCATATCAAATCATATCAAATCATATCAAATCATATCAAATCATATCAAATCATTTCAAATCATATCAAATTATTTCAAATCATTTCAAATCATATTAAATTCGCGTTAAGCCCTGTTTTTTAAACCGGACCATGTTTTCAGGGTAATATTTTATTTTTTATTTTCCAATCATGATTCCGAAAAAATCGGAAAAAACTACGATTTTTTTATTTCTCTGATCACATAAACACATTATTTAGCCGTCAAACAAGCTATCGTTCATTAAAATCGATATATCAGTAGATAAGTTATAGCGTTTTCTAGCTAAATGTTCTTTTGCATTATTACGTATACGCAACCGGTAGCGCTCGGGCTAACCTCAGTCTTAATCTTTTAACAATAAATCGTTACTCTTCAAAATTAAATAAAAAAAAAAACAGTTGAAAGGGAATTATTAAATGTTTACATAAAGAGAAATATCATTTAATTCGAATAACGCAAAAAATTAAATTTTTTTGACGAACAAGATACAATATATATGTTCTAGTATATATATGTTTGAACAATCTTCCTACTAAATTGTGAGAGATATGAGGTTTTTTTTGTTTCAAATTGCGGGGAAGTCAAAGGACGTGGCAAAAATATAGAGAAAATGAAATGTTGTATTCAAAGGTAATTCTAATTAACGGAATTGGACCTAGCTTATAGCCCTAAAAATTTCATGATAGTTTTTACTTCATTTTGACTTTAATTTTACTAAAATTTTACTTAAATTTTTCTTCAATTTTACTTCAATTTTAGTTCAATTTTACTTCAATTTTTCTTCAATTTTACTTAAATTTAACTTAAATTTTAGTTTAATTTTAGTTTAATTTTACTTAAATTTTATTCAATTTTACTTCAATTTTACTTAAATTTTAATTTAATTTTAGTTCAATTTTATTTTAATTTGACTTCAATTTTTCTTCAATTTTTATTAAATTTTTCTTAAATTTTACTTCAATTTTACTCAAATTGTTTTTTTTTTTAATTTTAATTCAATTTTAATTCAATTTTACTTCAATGTAACTTCAATTTTACTTAAATTTTTCTTCAATTTTACTTCAATTTTAGTTCAATTTTACTTCAATTTTACTTCAATTTAACTTCAATTTTACTTAAATTTTACCTCAATTTTACTTCAATTTTACTTCAATTTTTTCAATTTTACTTCAATTTTAGTTTAATTTTAGTTCAATTTAACTGCAAATTTATTTCAATTTTACTTCAATTTTACTTAAATATTTCTTAAGTCTTACATCAATTTTAATTTAATTTCTTTTCAATTTTAATTCAATTTTACTTCAATTTTACTTCAATTTTACTTCAATTTAACTTCAATTTTACTTCAATTTTACTTCAATTTTACTTAAATTTTACTTCAATTTTACTTCAATTTTACTTCAATTTTAGTTCAATTTAACTGCAATTTTACTTAAATTTTACTTCAGTTTTTCTTAAGTTTTACTTCAATTTTAATTTAATTTTAGTTCAATTTTATTTTAATTTTTTTTCAATTTTTTTCCATTTTTTCTTAAATTTTTCTTTAAATTTACTCAAATTGTTTTTTAATTTTAATTCAATTTTACTTCAATTTTACTTCAAATTTACTTCTTAAATTTTAACAACCTTTTTTTTTGTTGTGCATTGATTTTCAGTTTGTTCATAAGGCAGAGGATCACCCTGCTTGGTCTCTCCTTGTCTCCTTATGTTTCTGTCTGTTTGTCATAACTCAGTGCATTGTCTCGTTACTCATACGCAGCGTTGGCCCAAAACCCAGCAAACTCTTACCAACAGCTGCACAACAACAACAATAACAACAACACATTTCGCCCACATCCGGTCTCGAGTGGTGAGGCTAGACATCCTGTTCGGGGTGTGGACCTCTGTGATCCTTTGACGCTTCCTCTGTAGTTTTAATTTATTTTGCCAACCGAAACAAAGTTTGATTGTGTCAGTTGCTGGTTTTTGGCCATTGTTGTCTGTGTGTTGAGTGTGACTTTTATTTTTCAATCGTTGCGGTCTCTGGTCTCTTTGTTGCTGTTGTTGTTGTTGGGTCACATTTGACGTCGTCGAATTTTTAATTTATTTGATAGGATTTTTCGATTAAAAACTGTTGCCAGGACAACGACGACAATGTTGTCTACAACCAGGACATTGACTAAGAAAAATGTTGTTGTTGCTGCTGCTGTTGCTGCTGCTGCTGCTGCTTTTATGGCTTGATAAAAATTGATTATTTAGGAACGCCCACACAATGTGGCACAATTGCAAAAGAAAAAAAAAAAATGTCTGTTGAAGTTGCAGTTGTACGAGTTGACTTGACTTAATTCGCCCGGGTTAAGCCATAAAAAAGTGCCAGGACATGACACAATCCTCCTCCTCCTCCTTCTCCTTGCCTTTAGCAACGAAATTTATGTGCATATGCATTAACATATGGCATATTGTAGGCAAAAGCCTTTGTCTGGCTGGGAGAGATGACTCCACAGCACTCGGGTCTGTGCCAACAAACTTAACAAATGAGCGCGCTTGAGAGTCGTCGTCTTTGCCAAAAAGCTGAAAAATACAACAACCAAAAAAACTGCTGCCTAAGCTGGCGCCGAAAGTTTTCTCAGCACGAGAGCAGTGCGCGCCGCACATAACAAATGCTCAAAAAGGAGAAAAGAAAGTTGAAACTCAGCTCGAGCTGAGTTGGAGTGGTACAGTTTGAGAGGCAGTTGTAAAAGTTCATTTTGGGCGGAGGAGGGCAGAAATGACTGCAGCGCACTCCTTTGACACTCTGTGGCAGGCCTGACAGCTGGAAATATACGAGAGTTTTGTGGAATGTCCTGTGGCCAACTCCTTGTGTGTGGTGAGGGGAGGGGAGGGGTGGGGGTGCAACAAAACGCACAAACAACAAAAAAATTAAATACAAAAATCATGGCATATAAAAATTAGATGCAAATTTAAGTGGGCCAAAATGAAAACTTCTAAAAAATGCACTGAGAAAAAATAGTCAATTAAGAGAAAGGAATCATTTTCTATTCTTTAAAGCAAAGAAAAATTGTCAATGTGTTAAGCACATTCAAACACCGAGCTAGAATTTAAAGTGTGACCATGCTGTGACCCTATAAATTTGTAAACATGAGAAATACTTTCAATTGGAAGTTCGAAGTGTTCAAATTATTGACCATCCCGAACGAATCGGGATTGGTACAAGAACATTTCGTTTTAAGAATAAGGTTTAAAAATCTTGGAATAGACCAAAATGTACTTATCCCACAACGGTCTAAAATCAATTATTTCGGGTTTGTTAAAATCGTACTTGAACAAAGTATTTTGTTCTTGTAGCAAGTATTTTTGCACTTGACACCGTTTGTACTTCATTAAAGTACAAAGTTCTCAGTTTTTCGTTTTCTTAATGTGGCAATTTCTTTGCACACTTTGCCGACTCCTGCCATAAAGTATATATATATTCTTGATCATGTTCTATATGTTCGTATAAACTCACAGATATTAGAGCTGGTAAAAGCTGGTGAAACCAAATGTTGGTATGTAGACTTCGTATTTATGCAGGCAAATCAAGTTTATAAGTAAAAATTTTAGCAAATGTAAGAACATAATGTGAGGATTTTTGAAAGGTGATATATTTTTTTTAAATATATATTTTCCATTTATTCCCTCTTTCTGCTGGAGTTGAGGATCACTTACCGCTTTAACTTCATAGTTAACTATGCGAAGACGAGAATCACTTCTCGCGGTTATCTTTCTCTCTTCTATTTCCCTACTTTTTTCTGGAGTCAAAGATCGCTTCCCGCTCCAAACCATGTAGTTAATGGTACGAAGGCTATATAAACCTCTATTTTAACGTATTTAGCCCATAGTTTGCCTTAATTTCGTGTTTTCTCGGTCCCTCGGTCTGATGGGCGGAAGGTGGGCTGCTATTTTGCCTGGAGTTCGCGTGTTACAAGCTTTGGCTGGCTGTCGCTTGGACCACTTGAACGTACTGCGTATTGTATGTCAACGTCCAAACAAGTCGAGAATCACTTCCCCTCTTTGTGCATTCTGATTTCCTTCTTTTTCTCCTTCACTTCTCGCTCCAACCCCACCAGTTAACTATACGAAGTCGAAGATCATTTTCTGCTCTGACATACATATTCTTTCTCCCTCTTGGAGGGGCGGACCTGTTGTCACTTCAAAAGAGCTATTTTCCCGCTATCCTTTACTGGAGACGAGGATATCTTCTCGTTCCGCTGGTCAAGGTTTAGTGAAGAGAGCAACTGCGGAGAGAAGAATCTCTTTCCGCTCCGCTAGTTTTGATTTATGTAGAATTGACGGATAAGTGAGACCATACATGCTCTGTCCTTAACCTTAATCCTTAGCCCAGAACCTTCTCTCAGGTGTCTCAGACCAATTCTTTTTTTTTTTTAATTTCTTGTAAAAGACCCTAAGACATGATTGAGATATATAACTCGGCCTAGAAGCTTCCTTACCACCTTCTATCTGTCACAATTTTGTAGCACAAGCTTAGTGTTTTTTTATGTGGAATAACTAGGCTTCTATTCATACGATTGTCATTAAATTTTGAGGGTATGTTGATATAGATGTGATCTGTATATCACATCTATATCAACATACCCTGTGGTATATAACAGTTGAGCTCTTTTTACTTGTTATAATTCTTGTAAAGTAAAATAACATATTTTTAATTGGGTCACAAAATTGATACAAAAAATTGCTCAGAAAAAAAAAATAGCTAAATAAAACGCCAAAAAAAACTAAAAATATTTTACATGTCTGTAAAATATTTTGTAAAATTTTTTTTTTTACATTTATTTTTATAGATTGCAAAAAAAAAATAAAAACTAAAAAACTATTTTACATGCCTGTAAAATATTTTGTAAAATTTTTTTACATTTTTTTTACAGATTGCAAAATAAAAATGCTAAAAAATAAAAACTTAAAAACTATTTTACATGCCTGTAAAATAATTGTAAAAAAAATTTTTTTTTACAGATTGCAAAAAAAAAATGCTTAAAATAAAAACTAAAAAACTATTTTACATGCCTGTAAAATATTTTGTAAAATTTTTTTTTACATTTTTTTTACAGATTGCAAAAAAAAAATGCTAAAAATAAAAACTAAAAAACTATTTTACATGCCTGTTAAATAATTGTAAAAATTTTTTTTACATTTTTTTACAGATTGCAAAAAAAAAATGCTTAAAATAAAAACTAAAAAACTATTTTACATGCCTGTAAAATATTTTGTAAAAATTTTTTTTAGATTTTTTTTACAGAGGGCGGGCCGTCCGCACAGAAAGTACACACACACTATCCATTTTCAATATTTAAAAAAAAAAAGAGTAAAGGGTTAACAAAGCTGTCGCCCAAGACAAGTATTCGAAAAGTGTGACCGTATTCTTAAGGGGATTTTCCTGGAAATGCCAATGCGAATAATATAAACGCAAAATGATGACGCAGCTGGCATATTGTGATTCAGGCTATCAAGTAAATTGTTTTGACTTGCCTTTCCCTTAAACGTTCCATAAAATGAACCAAGTTTTTTATGATAATATTTTTCAAAAAATTTCCCAATTTATTCAAGTGTAAATTTCAAGAAACTTTGGCTCGTAAATCTGCCTGGCAAATTCCATAGCATCATCATTATCGTCAACAACATTTCAGAGCGAGCAAGGGTAATTCAAGACACAGCCACAGAGATTGACGTTTGTGAGCAATTAGAAGGAGGAACCGAATGGATCATTGACCACTTTTGCAATGTTGACAGTGTAATTGTTGTTGTTGTTGTTGTTGTTGTTGTTGTGGCTGTTGTTCTTGTATGGAATGCCTAATGCGATAGCAGCATGTGCAACTAACAGCTTACCAAGTCGTAATAGCAGCAGACACACACACACGCACATATATGTATATATGTAAGCAACAGTTTATGTGACTAGGGGGGAAGTAGGGGGCGTGGCCTTTTGCGGAAACAATGCTTAGGCTTTGTTTACAAGCAATCTCGTTCAATATGCATGAGATACAAAGCGCGAGCTTTGCCTAAGGCACACGTGCTTCTAATGAGTTGCCCGCTTGTTGTTGGACTGAAATTTGAATGCTCTTTTGGAACACACACACCCACACATCAAGTGCTGTATAAACTATCAAAGTGAAAGTCATGGACTGTAATTTGCTCAATTTTCAGCTGAAAAGTAGGCAACACTTTTTTTGAAATCGAATTCTTATTGTTTTCTCTCTCTCACATTTCAAATCCAATAAATTTGAATGGGACATAATTAAATTGCGGTAATGCCAGAGATTCAGTTTCCACTTTAAAATTGAGCCCAACGAATTACTTTAAGATGGCAAGGCAAATGCTTTTCAATTTGGTGAGCACACAAAAAACGAGCACAAATGTTGGCCAAACACATATACTTCAATTTTAATCCCCTTGGCTCGTATTTATTTGATGTCAATAAATGGAAAATGTTGCATTTTTTATAATGCATAAATATCAATAACAAGAGCCAACTGAATAGAATCCTTTGTTTGCCTGTTTGTTTATTTCGCTGGCACTAGATTTGATTTCATTTGATTTGATTTATGTAACCAGGGAATGCTGAGGCGGGATGGACAAGATGGCTGGGGCTGAAGGTCGGCGGCGCTGCTTGGGACTTTAAAATATTGAGAACACTCAGACAAATACACACACACACACACACAAATACACTCGTGTATAACAGTGCTTGTGAAAAGTATGCGAATGAAGTGCAATTTGTATGGAAGAGAAAGAACGAGAGAGAGAGAAATGTTCTTCTGGTTTGAACACGATTCATTAGTTCTATGGAAGAAAGATTGAAGCGAGAAAGAGTCATCATACGCTTTATTTCCATTGCTATAATCCTGTCCAGGTTTTTTAAATCTACACAGAGAAAAATAGTCTATAAATAGTGTGTGCGTTGACTGACTATTACCTCGTTTATACACACAAAATTTATCATGATAAATGCCCATTAAAGTATGCTATGTCCATGAATAGAAATTATTATGGAATTTTTTTCTTGTATATTATTACATTTATTATAATGTTTGCATACTTTTAGGAGCATTTACCCTGATCAATTTTGTGTGTATAAACGTAGTATACGTTGAGATGTCATTCCATTCACAGGGCAAAGTTTTTTTTTCATAAAAAAAGTTCGTATTGATATTTTTAACATATCAAGTTAATCTTCGTCATATCGGAGTGAAATTGATATGAATAAATGTGGAAATGACTACCATTTCATATCAATTTTTTTCTGTGTAGGTGGATGTTCGAAAAAATTATGTTGCCTACTTTCAGGCCTAATAATTTGTTCTGAAAACCTAGCCACAGCTTCGACGCAATTCTCAACTCTCTCTCAAACCTTCTCAACTCTCCCTGTTGTGTTCAGTCAGCTGCGAAAGTCAGTCTGAATCGAGCACAGCTGTGAAAATAAACATTGAATAATTAACATAGAAAAGCAATTAATTAACATAGAAAGCGCCCCACCCTTTTTTAATTCAAAATAAGTCAGCATTAGGAAGTATAAACATAGAAGGGCAATTTGAGATGCCGCCTACTCTTTTGCTCAAAAAAAAATTAGTCAGCTGTTTGCTCATTTGAGTTCTTTTGTGACTATGTCCGTCTCGCTCTAACCACAGTCTTTTCCTATAGGAACAAATATTTTGAATAAAGTAAAATCGAGCAGCTCTCAAATATAAAAATGCTAAAGCTTTCAATATTTTGAAATAATCTTCATAAAACTCAGCTTTTTAAGCAGATCAGGAATATATATGCTTAAAGGCTAAAAGTATATACAAAAAATCGGAATTAAATAAAACAAAAATTACAAGGTTTTTTAAGTATAAAAATCATGCTATTTTACCCCTCAAAGTATGCAAAATGTATTTTCTTCAATTATTATTTGAACAAGATAATTTAAAGTCAGTTATGGCAGCATCTTACATAATTCACATTGTGTATTTACTCATACCTCGTTTATACACACAAAATTTATCATGATAAATGCCCTTCAAAGTATGCTATGTCCATGAATAGGAATAATTATGGAACATTTTTCTTTAATATTTGCCTTAACACTTATTTAATTTGTATAACTATAACTGATCCGACAATATGAACGAATGAACAGTGTTAATTATGTATGACGCAACCAAAAAAAGTTTGCCTACTTTTATGGGCATTTATCATGGTAAATTTTGTGCGTATAAACGTAGTATCAGATTGTTGGAACAGTCAAAGGTATAAAAAAATAATAATAAAACGAATATTTTCCTTAATTATGTATATTCTAAAACATAGCATACTTTGAAGGGCACAAATCATGATTTTTTGATAGTAACACATATCACAACAATTCAAACTCACGCGTCCATCTCTAGCTCCTGTTTTGCAACCCTTTCGCACTGTAAGTTGCGTTTGTTTTTCAGTTTCTTCTTAGACTACTTACATATATTTCTTTTACGACTATTTGTGTACACCATTTGTTGTTGTTGTTGCTGTTGTTGCTGCTGCGGCATGAGTAGCCCAAGTTGTTGGTATTTTTTGTTAGTCAACTTGTTTCTTCCTCTTTCCCTTTTTTTGCTTTTTTTCTTCTTGTGGCATGTTTTGATTTCTTACACATTTTTGCCATTAAAATGCAGAAAATTTTCTTAAAAAGAAATTTTCAACGGAATTTCGCTCCCGCTTCTCGACTAGCAAATAGAAAAAAAAAAAAAAAATGTTTGCATGTGTGCGTGTGAGTTTTATGAACGGAAGTGCGCGCGTGTGTGTGTATATGAGCCAGCCAAACTGACATGTTAATTATTTTACATGAAATTTGTGAAGTTACTTTAAAAATGCAATTTGGGCAATTTGAGTGCATTTTTTTTGTTTGTTTGTGGCCCTCAAAACGATGTGTGAGCAAATTATGGTCTTATGTTAAGTGGCTGGCAAAAGATTTATATATACAAGCACTTGGGCGTTGATAAGAATGTGTCAAAGTTGCCCAAGTTAGTTGAGCACAACTTTTTTCGACTTGACTTTGCCGCTTGAGAGCAGGAAATTAGTTTTTAAAAGGAAACATGACTAATTGATGGAGATGAAATAGTTTACAAACTTATTTCAAATTTCAAGCAACAATTTGTATGAACTTGTTAACACTTGAAGTCTAGGAAAAAAAAAAATAAATTGTTGGAAAATTTTATGAAATTTGTTTTTCTGTTTGGCTATTAAAATGAATATAGAATTTCCAAATGGCTTTCAACAAAATTAAGCAATGTGAAAGAGGAATTTAATGGTAGAAATCAACTGTTCATTTATTTAAGCAACAGGGACACAACTGAATTTTGTGTAGTAACATTTAATGATAATACTAATTAACATAAAATTAATACAAATATTTTATTTTATGTATATGCTATAGTCATCCGATTTCGATAAATTTTTACAGAATTGTGTGAAAGTATAGGAAACTAATAAATACCACGATTGGTGATGCTACGATGGAAAACAAAAAAGTTTTTCTTACTAGAACTAGTTTTTGGACAGACCGTTTATATGGCAGCTATATGCTATAGTCATCAGATTTTAATAAATTTTTCCAGATTGTATGGGTAAACCATTGGTACGTGGAAAAAAAATTTTTCCACTAAAGTTTATGGCGCTATAGCTATAGTCATCCGATTTTGATAAATTTTTCCAGAATTGTGTGAAAGCAAATAAAACATATATATTCCACGATTGGTGTCGTTGTGATAGAAAACAAAAAAGTTGTTCTTACTAGAACTAGTTTTTTGAACGACCGTTTATATGGCAGCTATATGCTATAGTCATCCGATTTTAATCAATTTTTCCAGAATTGTGTAAAATTATATAAAACTAATAAATACCACGATTGGTGACGCTACGATAGAAAACAAAAAATTTTTTCTCACTAGAACTAGTTTTTGGACCGATCGTTCCTATGGCAGCTATATAATATAGTCATCCGATCCGGCCGGTTCCGACATATTAGTTGCGTGCAGTAAAAACAAGACTCTGTGCAAATTTCAGCTCGATAGCTTTAAAACTGAGAGATTAGTTCGCGTAGAAACAGAGAGACGGACAGGCAGACAGACGGATGGACGGACAGACGGAAATGAACTCAGCTCGTCGTCTTGATCAAGAATATATATAGTTTATGGGGTCGGAAATGAATATTTCTATGCGTTACAAACTTCTGGGCAAAATTAATATACATTTTGCAAGTGTATAAAAATACCACAAAATTAAATTCTAAATCTAAGATTAGAAGAAACAGATTTTAGTGTTGAAAATGCTTGTACAACTATGTTAGAAGAATATTTTTTAAAGACCTTTCCAAATTATTAAATTATTTTTCGATGTATGTTCTCTGGGACAATTTTCGAAGGAATCTATAACATCATTGATAGATTTTATACTTGACATCGGTTCATTCTATTCTATTGTTCGTATAAACTTTCCTTCTGAAGTTAAATTTTAAATAAACATATCGAGAATTTCGTCCGTCTGAAAAATTACTTAATATTGTGAACCGAACTTTTTTTTTTTTGGAATAAGTTTGTTCAGTTCGGGTTCAGGTTCGAGGGATCAAAAATGTAGAAGGTTCGGTTCATGGTCCGGTTCGGCCAATTTAAGTCCGCATTTACACGATGAAGTTTCCTTCATGAAGTTCTTCATGAAGTTTATGTTTGTGGGGAAGAGGTGAAGAGGGGGAGCCGAAGCTGGCAAAGCTTCATGACCTACCCTGGGGTGAAGCTTTTCGATAATTCTCCTTTGCTTTGTTCCGATTGAACTGATGCAGGGTTGATTTGTGGGCTATTTGCTTATCGATATCTCGTGTTTTCAGGCGAATTGGAAATCGAACTTCATGAAGCAAACTTCTTCATGTAAATGCGCATGAAGTTTTGAAGATGCTTTAAAACGAAATCGAAGAGAGCTTCATGAAGCAAACTTCATCGTGTAAACACGGACGTAGAAACCCGAACCGAACCGGTTCTTAGAGGTTCGGTTTCGGACCGGTTTGCAGCCGGTTCGGTGGCTCATCTTATTGTACCATATACATATATATTTCGATTTTTTAACCAATAATAATTGCAACACAAAAACAAAAATATCTTTCTATGCACAGCCAACCGTACGATCATTTGGGCATGACTAACCGAGCGTTGGGCACTCAAAACGTAAATGTTACATGAACCAATTTGCAAATAGGCTTTCAGTTTCAGTTTCTTTTCTTTTTCCATATACATATAATATGTTGGGCATAATAACAATATGCCAAAAAATAAAAAAAACAAAAGAAATGCGCATCATTTGGCAACAAATTGTTGTGACGACAAAAGTGGAATCTCCTCGCGTTCATTTTTTTGACGGTTCAACAACTTTTGTCGCACAAACACGAAGCACACTTAAAAAGCAATTGCCAATTGGCATACGAACAAGCAAAACAGAAAATGGTAGAATGAAAAAAAAAAAAAAGACAAATACAAACCAAAGCAATTAAATTTTGTTCAAATCGATTTAAGCTGACAATAGACAATGGATGGTTGGGTAGGGGGGAGTGTAGTCTATTGGGGCGTGGCACTCCTCTCTCTCTCTCCCTCTCTCTATATATAGCAATTACAACCGCAAATGGCCATAAAATGGTAGCGTAAAGAGCCGAAACGCTTGAAATGGGCCAAAAACAAATGGACACTGCAATTTGAATGAAAGGGAATGGAACGCGAAAGCGAACGCGAACGCTTCTGGCCATATACAAATTGGGTACATTAAACCAAATCGGTTATCGCAAAGAAGAACTCACAGATTAGAATTTGGGGGGTGGCGCATCAACCATTAAAAATTAGTTTAAAGGTTTTGCTGCTTCTTCTTTTCTCTCTCTCTCTCTCTCTCTGTCTACCGTTGTTTTGTAAACAATGCAAATGGGGGCAACAACTGAAAAACCCATTGAGCAAATATTTAACAAAGCGCAAAATTGCAGCATTTTTCTTTTATTTGCATATTTAATTTGTTTTGAGGTTTTTCTTTGCGAACAACAAAAAAAAAAATGAAAAGAAAAAACCGCTGACACAGCCAAAACAAAAAAAAACAACAACAAAGGCCACACGAAAAAAGTGTGCACAAACAAATGCAGAAACTGCAAGCAGGGTGGGAACTTGGGTTGCGGGGGGAGGTGACAGTGCTAAGCAACGAAAAACTTCAAATGTCTGCGACAGTGTTGTCAACTGGCTGGATTGAAATTCAGCCGAAATGCAAATTGATTTGATAGAGGCCAGATGTACACTTTTTTTAATATCAGTTTAGAATTTCCAATTGATAATGAAAAATATATAAAGATTTTTTTATATTTTTTTTATAAGTAAATCATTTTCCGACCGATGGACCCTATGGCCTATATAATTTGATTTTGATATTTTCCTCCTATTCGTAAAGGATATACATGTTAACCGTAACACTCCTATTTTTTTTTTATTATATAAAATACACAATCTCTATCAGTATATGGTAAGATCATTATATATGTGTAGCAAGAAAACTAATTAGTATTTTAAGATAAATGACTACTGGGAAAAAAAAGTTTTTCTCTAACTTTTTTCCGTCGTCCTATGCACATATAAACAAAAAAAAAAAAAAATACTATTATTGTTGGTCAGCGCCTCTATTTGTTTTGGGTGAGACTTACAACTTTGGCTAAATACGTAGTTTTTGCTATCGTAGTTATATATATTTCTGGCCTAATAATGAAAACGCGCATATTTATGATCAAAAATGGTTTTATTGTTTTTCAAAGTATTCTTTAGAAAGATTTATACACTTTTGTATGCGCTCAAACCAATTGTCGAAGCACTTTTTCCACTCCGATTGAGACACCTCCAAAACATAAGGTTTTTGAACTCTTCAACAGCATCTTCTGGCGACGAAAATCGTTGACCACGGAATAAAAAGAAGTCATTGGGTGCCAAGTCAGGGCTGTATGGCGGTTGACCCATCAATTCGACGTTTTGGGCGGTCAAAAAGGCGCTGGGGAGAGCTCGCATTGTCATGGTGCACAATGATCTGTCTTCTCTTGTTCGTTTTTCGAATTTCTCCGCAGAGTTCAGGCAAACAAATTGTGGTGTACCACTCAGAATTGACTGTCCTACGTTGCTCAAGCGGAACAGTAGCCACATGATCAGTTTTACCGAAGCAACAGGCGACCATTTCCTCGAAATGCTTCTTCCACGAACGACTTTCGTTGGATTTTGCTCGTTTTCGAAGACCCACACGGTCGGCTCATAAGCATAGATCCATGATCACATTCACCTGTGACGATCTTATAAACGTCTTTTGAAACACCGCGATTATATTTTTTTAAAAATTTCTCTGCACCAATCCACACGAGCCTTTTTTTGAGCGAGATCCAACGAGAACAAACCTGTTTTTTACGCCCAGTTGTTCATGCAATATCGAATGTATGCTGGTGGAAGAAATGCCCAAGAATGCCTCTATCTCGCGGTATGTCACATGACAATCTTGCATTATCAGTTCAAGGACGGCATTAATGTTTTCTGGCACAACGACTGTTTTTGGACGACCTTAACGACCTTCGTCTTCGACCGAGCGTCGCCCGCGATTGAATTCATTAAACAGTGCTATAGGATGGTGCTTCATCGCCATACAAAGATTTAAGTTCATCTTTGCACTCTTCTTGTCGTGATAATCCACGTCGAAAGTTGTGAAAAATGATTGCACGAAAATGTTCACGAGTTAATTTTTCTGTCGAGGTAAGTTTTTGATTAATCGTTAATCGATATCGAACGTGTGGTCACACATGAAAGAGTTGTATGGAGCTTTTATCGATAAAAGTCCAAACTTTTTTTGGGAAAAGGCGAATTGGTCCTAAAATGGCTAGAAGTGACCTAGGCCAGAAACTTAAATAGCAACCCACGTATTAACATAAAATGTTAGTATTAACATAAAATGTTAGTATTAACATAAAATGTTATCTTTAACATAAAATGTTTGTATTACATAGCTGCCATAGGAACGATCGGTCAAAAAACTTTCAAAAAATGTTAGTATTAAAAACATCGTTATCTTTAACATAAAATGTTTTTATTATATGTGCTTGAACGATCAGGCAAAATTCAACCCCGTTTCAAAACTAGCTTAAATACGGAAAAACTTAAGGTAATGTTTTCCGACGTAACTGAACTTCAAATTTTTTTATATGTGATTTGAGAGCTCAAGGAAAATTCGAACCTCGTATTCAGTACGTAGCTTAAATACGGAAAAACTTAAGATAATTGTTTTCCACACGAAACTGAAATTCTAAATATATTTACAAATGTTCTAGTTAGTCAAGCAAAAAAAAAACATTATTAGAGTTTTCTCATCTTCATGTTTTTCAAATCTAGTTTGAGATTGCCTACTTTTAGGCCGAATTTACATTTTTGCTTAAGTATTCATTCTAGTTTGATTGCCTACTTTTAGGCCGATTTTACATTTTCTTAATTATCCACCTAGATTTGACAACCAATCTTTCAAAATCACGTGGCTAAACCCCGGGTAAATCTTTTTACGTAAACACAAAATTGTTTAAACACAAAAAAAGTGAGCACACTTTTCTGTCGTAACCATCAAAATGAATTCCCAAATGGTTTTTGTGCATATAACGTAATCCCTTGACCTGGTTACACATTATACAATACACGGAACTCCCTCTTTTCACCGTGGACTGTCAAGCCGCATCAATGAAATTCAAAATATTATATTTTGTTGTCCAATCAGCGCGCTTTAACCTTTTGGCCTTTTACCTACCTTCTACCAATCTTCTAATCTATGTTCTTCTCCTCAACTTGTTGTTGTTTCTTTGCAGCTAAACGCGGCGGCACTGCGCTAATTGTGAGAAGGACGCAACAAAAAAAAAAAGGGTCCACTGGGACATTAATTAATCACTGCCTTGTCTGTTGTGGCACACAAAACAAGAAGAAGAAGGGGGGCGAGGGGGAAACGAATCAAATTAACAGCGCGTCAAAAGGATTAACCCGCCGAGCGGGGGTTACGTGACACGCAAAATAACATTGAGGTTAGCTACGTGTTGGGATTATACACGAAAAAAAAATAAGGAAAAAGGAAAATGAAAATGAAACAAGAGCTAAACAGGCGGCTATTACGCCGCCTACTGGGCGCTTCTATGCTGCTCCTGCTGGTCCTGTGCGTCATACCCAATGCCGAGGGTCACACTGATTGGATGCAAAATTGCAGCAATTGTCATTGCAATTGGAATTCGGGCAAAAAGTCTGCCGACTGCAAGAACAAGAAATTGGCCAAAATACCCCAAGACATGAGCAATGAAATGCAAGTGGTGGACTTTACGAACAATCAAATACCAGAACTCAGACGCGAGGAGTTTCTATTGGCGGGTTTACAGAATTTACATAAGGTTTATTTGCGCAACTGTACCATTCAGGAGGTGCATCGCGAGGCCTTTCGCGGCCTGCCCATACTCATTGAACTGGATATGTCCAGTAATCGCATCAGGGAGCTGCATCCGGGCACATTTGCGGGCGTGGAAAAGTTACGCAATGTCATCATAAACAATAACGAAATTGAGATACTCCAAAATGAACTCTTTGTCAATTTGAGCTTCTTGTCGCGCGTGGAATTTCGCAATAATCGCTTGAAACAGGTGCAATTGAGGGTCTTTGTGGGCTCCCTGCCGCTGGTATCCATTGCTTTGGATCAGAATCAGTTAACCCATTTGCATAAGGAAACCTTTACGGATCTACAGAAATTGGTGCATCTTTCGCTGCAGGGCAATGCCTGGAATTGCAGTTGCGAGCTACAGGAATTCCGTGATTATGCCATTTCCAAGCGCCTGTATACACCGCCCACAGACTGCCAGGAGCCCGCCCAGTTGCGTGGCAAATTGTGGAGCGAAGTGCCCTCCGAGAATTTTGCCTGCCGACCACGCATTATCGGATCCGTGCGTTCCTTTGTCGAGGCCACTTTGGATAATATTACACTGCCCTGCCAAATTGTGGGCACACCACGACCCAATGTCACCTGGGTGTACAACAAACGTCCTCTAAATGTCAACGATCCGCGTATACGTGTTTTGAACAGCATTGATCAGGGTCAGCGCCAGGCCATGACCTCGGAATTGCGCATCTATGGTGTACGCCCCTCCGACAAGGGTTCGTACATTTGTGTGGCCGACAATCGGGGCGGCAAAGCCGAAGCCGAGTTTACCCTTCTCGTCAATGGTGACTACATGAGCGGTGGCGGTGGCAATGAGGGTCTGGGCATGAGTGGAGCCATTGGTGCCTCCACCAGTGATCCGCAAACGAATGTTTTTCTTATCATCTGCCTGATAGCCACCTCATTTCTTTTGCTGCTGATTGTTATAGTGTTGACTCTATTCTGGTACTGCCGGAGGATTAAGACCTATCAGAAGGATAACACCATGATGAGTAACGATGGCTTGATCTCATCGAAAATGGATAAAACACATAATGGTTCCATGCTCGAGGGTTCTGTAATAATGGAAATGCAAAAGAGTTTACTTAACGAGGTGAATCCGGTGGAGAAACCACCCAGGCGTACGGATATTGAGAGTGTGGATGGCGGTGATGATGGACATGAGATTAAGAAGACGCTACTGGATGAGACGGTATATGGTGAGTATACAAATGTTTATTATACAAAATTATAGGGGATAACAATTATATAGATAACACATGTCACTTTTAAAAGTGTCATAACGCCCACTTTCAGTAAGACATAACGCCCGAAATTATATAATTTATATATATAAAAATTATAGGGGATTTATGGTTAGTTTGAGGCTTCAGATAACACATGTCTCTTTAAAAAAGTGTCATAACGCCCACTTTCACTAAGACATAACGCCCGATAAGACATAACGCCCGAAATTACGAAATTATATAATTCTTATTCAGAAGTATATTTTCATTTCGGCCATGAATAACTTTTTCTAGTGTTATAAAGCCCACAAAAAGTGACTTAAAGCCCGTCGGGCGTTATGTCACAGGACGTTATTATATGCTCCCAGTTCTTATACGTATTTTTTGGTGAAAGCTTAGCATTTTTTTTTTCAATTTCGAATGCTGAGAGTTAAATTTACTCCCTGGTACCTTAACAGCTTCCACCCTAAGGTACACCTACCCACCTGTACTATATGTATTGGGTGCTCTTTATACAAACGACTAAATCGCTGCTCTTGTCTGTTCTCAATTTTGGCACATGCCGCCAACTAACTGCCACCCACTGACAACAAAAAACAACAGCAAACTGCATCAATTGCATTCAATTGGCTTTTCAATTGTCATTGCAATTCAATTGTCATCTGCAATTGGCAATTGGAAAATTTAAAAACAAACATCCGTTGGCTTTGTTCGTGTTTGTATTGGTTGTGTGTGTGTGTGTGCCTGTGTGTAGGTGCTGCCAGTGTTGCCTAATACTGCGGAAATATTAAGTATGTCACTGTGTGTTTTGTGCGCTGTTGCGGAAAATGCTAGCTAAACTGTCCAAGTGCCTGCATTCAACCGAAATTATTTGACAAATATATCAAAAGTGCATCATCCATCCGCTATGTACAAAACAGTGAGTCAAAAAAGTATGCGCATTATTTGTAAGTTTATGTGACAGATAGTAGTGCCATGTAGGAGATAAGAAATCGTCCCTAAATGTAAAGAAATTAAAGTTCTCGCCTCTTCGATTCGACTTGTCTATTTGAAGATAATCGAACCCAAAGTATAATATATTGAATATTCCACACAAGCTGTATTTTTTTTCACTAGATCAAATGAACTAGTCATTAAAATAAACTGAGGAACTAGATCACAGTGTTTGATTATAATTTTGTAACTTTATTTAATGAACTTAATTCGAAAAATTAACTATAGCTCAAAAAAACAAACTATAGTTTAAAAGTAAATAGTTCATAAAAAAAAATTAACTAATGAACTAGGTCATTGAAATGAACTAGAATAACCCATAACCTATTTAAAAGGATTTGGCCAACAATTTGCTGCTCTGGCGTCATCCTCACAAGAAAACAACCATGGCAATACCCATAACCTCTTTTTTATGCCATCTGGAATGTTTTTTTCTGTACTTTTCTAAAATAGCACTGTGCCAATACTTTTTTGACTCACTATATGTAGTCACTGGCACGTACACGAGTTTGACAATGCATATGGATGAATAGACAGAAAGTCAGGCGAAATATACAACTGATTAAGTTCAACCAGCTGCCTGGAATGAGATTAGGCACATTGTTGTACCAGAGATAAAAGGGTTCATTGAAGGACCTTTGTTTTTGGTCTATGCTTTAACTAAGGGTCAATTCAGATTTTAGGTTATGGTAGTCAAATTTAAATGATGCTGAAACAATAATTTCGTTATCCTTTTATTGTAAGAGATTACAGCAATTACACTGCTGCCCATCCCCCCCAACAAACAAAATCTCCTCCAGCACAATTTTATACGCTAGAAAAGATATCTGATTTCACAGACCATCTTTTAAGAAATATTCATTAAACGACCCCTTAAACATATATATATTTTTGATCAGGACGACGAGCTGAGTTTATTTCCGCTTGTCCGTCCGTCCGTATGTCCGTCTGTCTGTTTCTACGCGAACTAGTCTCTCAGTTTTAAAGCTATCGAGCTGAAATTTTGCACAGAGTCTTATTTTTACTGCACGCAACTAATATGTCGGAACCGGCCGGATCAGATGACTATATCATATAGCTGCCATAGGAACGATCGGTCTAAGAACTAGTTCTAGTTAGAAAAACTTTTTTGTTTTCCATCGTATCGTCACTAATCTTGGTATATTTTAGATTTATATGCTTCCACATAATTCTGGAATCAACATAACGCCATATAAGGTCGGTCAAAAATAAGATTCTTGAGAAAAACTTTTTTGTTTTCTATCGTAGCGTCACCAATCTTGGTATATATTAGTTTTATATGATTTCACACAATTCTGGGAAAATTTATCAAAATCGGATGACTATAGCATATAGCTGCCATATAAACGGTCGGTCAAAAAACTAGTTCTAGTGGGAAAAACTTTTTGATTTTCCATCGCAGCGTCACCAATCTTGGTATATATTAGTTTTAGATGATTATACATATTTGTGGAAAAATTTATCAAAATCGGGTGACTATAGCATATAGCTGCCATATAAACGGTCGGTCAAAAAACTAGTTCTAGTGAGAAAAACTTTTTTGTTTTCCATCGTAGCCTCACTAATATTGGTATATGCTAGTTATATATGCTTTCATACAATACAGGAGAAAATGATCAAAATCGGATGACTATATTATATAGCTGCCATAGAAACGCTCGGTCAAAAAACTACTTCTAGTGAGAAAAACTTTTTTGTTTTCTATCGTAGCGTCGCCAATCTTGGTATATATTAGTTTTGTATGCTTTCGCATAATTTTGAAAAAATTTATCAAAATCGGATGACTATAGCATATAGCTGCCATAGGACCGATCGGTCGGAAAATGTGTTTTACTAAGAAAATGTTTTTTTTTTATCAAATTTTTATTATCAATGATTTAAAAATTTTAAATAACTGATATCTATATCCTATATATATTTTACGGGTTAAATCAGTAGGAGTAAATTTTTTCAAGTGTATTTAAACTTCGGCACAGTCGAAGTTAGCTTTGCCTTCTCATTTTGTCAAATTTTTGATACAAAAAAATATATTAATAAATTTTCACAATTTTGGGATATTATTGGTCTACTCGATGCTTTACTTTGATGACCGAACCCTCTCCCAAAGCTTTTCTTAACATTAAAGAAAAGAAGCAGGTTAATAATGTTGATCCTAACATAACCTCAAACTGTTACACTTAACAGAACGATAACGATAACGATAACTAATCGATACATCAACTCTCACAGCGATCAGCTGTTGACTTTAAAGCTTGAACAATTCTGGGTTATTCTATTTTCTTTCTAAAAAAAAAACGCAAAATTCTTGCCAAAATGAAATATTTAAATTCCTTCTTTTGTTGTTTCAAGTTGGGGCAGCCGGAAAGTAGGCAATACATTTTATTTTTTTTTTAACGCTTGACACCATTTTAAATTTTCTCTTTCTTCCTCTCTCTCGCCCCCGCACAGTGGCCAACCATTCGCGCGATGATGAGACACACTCGGTGGCCTTGTCGGACACAACAACCACACCACGCTCCCGTCACACCTATGTGGATGATACCTATGGCAATAGCTTGCCACCCGATCTGTTGGCCTTTCCCGCCCGTGTGCCGCCCACCTCACCCTCGATGCAATCCTCCCAATCGAATATACCCGATCAGGTCATTTATGGCATACGTTCGCCACCGCCGCTCACAAGTCCCGTTTATGCGCACATGACGCCGCATGGCATTTATGGTACGACCACATTGGCGGCCCATACGCACAATGGCTTCATGACACTGCAGCATCCCAAGTCACGAAATCTGGCCTTAATTGCCACCAGCAACAGTCGCCAGCAACAGCAGCAGCAGCAACAACAAATGGCGGCCGCCCTACAGCATCATCAGCAGCAGCATCAACAGTCGTCGGCCTCACCGTTTCTGCCCGCTCCGGTGGTCTATTCGCCGGCCACGGCGGTTGTAATGAAACAGGGCTACATGACCATACCCCGTAAACCCCGAGTGCCCAGCTGGGCGCCCAGCACTTCGGCGGGAGCAGCGGCAGCGGCAGCGGTACAGCAGCTCAGCGAATTCCAATCGCCCACCTCGCCCAATCCCAGTGAGACGGGTACGGCCACTACCGCTGAATTGCAGGCAGAGCCGGTTTATGACAACTTGGGATTGCGTACCACAGCTGGTGGCAATTCAACGCTGAATTTGAACAAGGTGGCACAAGGAGGAGCGCAACAGCAGCAGCAGCAGCAGCAGCAACAATACACAATGCGGGATCGTCCGCTGCCAGCTACGCCCAGTTTGACTTCGGTGGCCTCGGCGGTGAATGCCAGCAAAATCTATGAGCCCATACACGAGTTGATACAGCAACAACAACAGCAGCAACAACAACATATGTACGCCACGGACACGGAACCCCTGTACGGCGGCAGACATCATCAGAGCATTACAATATTGCCCGGCTCCAGCATTAGCGGCATGGGCCTGGGCTCACCCTCGAATGCCTCACCCACCCATGGCAGCAGCAGTGTGGGTTCCGATTCACCCAAAATAGCCAAAATCCCACCCCGACCACCACCCAAGCCCAAGAAGAAAATGTCAGTGACCACAACGCGCAGCGGTCAGGGTAGCACAAGTCAGCTGTTCGATGATGAGGGCGAAGATGGCACCGAGGTCTAAAGTGGGAGGAGGGGGAAATGGAAGGCCTTTGCTCCGTGTGTGCCAAACGACTGATGTAGATTTTTAGGAATACGTATAAAATACTGGGAAAGAGCCAGCCCCCACGTAGACCCCACAGAAAAACAAAGGTAAAACAACAACAACAACAACACATTAAATATTAACCTAAAGAAAAGAAAAAGAAAAAAAAACAGAGAAAATATGTAAAGAAAATGCGAAACAATTTTAATCGTCTACTAAACTTCACTTTTTTTTTTGTCTAGGCTAGTTAGTTGGGTACAAAACAAAAGTATATTAAACATAAATATATACACATACATATATACATATAAACCTATATACTTAAACCCATAAAAAAAAGAAAACAAAACGAATTCAAGTTTTAATCAAAAAAGAAAAAGACGCAAGAAAAAAAAACCCACTCTGCAAATTTTATAAAATTGTAAATTATTATATACCTAAAATATATATAGAAATTTATATACCTACCATATACCTAAACATATATATAGATATATATATAAAGGAAAGTAAACAACTATTTTTTGTTTTTTTTTTTTAAATTTGCCTTCGCAAATGATAAATATATATGTAAGGAAGTTTAATTACCCTAACTAAAGATACAAAATTGTGTATTAGTTATAAATATATATATATATATATAAAACAAAAATCTATTAAATAAATTTACATAATATGTATGTATTACACTTTAAAAAACAAAAAAAACAATTTAAATGTTAAATGGTACGAATTGTACATAATAAGCAAAAAAACATCTAGATGTACACACATTTCCACTTACACCTTACTTATAACTCTATACACACACACACACACACACAGAGAGAGAGCAAGCAGTAACAGCAGCAACTGCTTCAACTTCAGTGGTGTCCAAATCACACACCATCAAAGACTTGAGCAAGTATTAGTTGTATTTCATTTCACTTAAGCAAACACACACACACGAACACACACACTCTCTGAGAGTAACTGTTAAGTGCTTGGACATCACTGAAACGAACAGTTTGTTAAGTAAACTAAAAATTAGATGGTTATATATGTATGTATGTACTTTAAAGGTTTGGATTCAAAATACACAAAAGAAGGTTTAAAATTGTGCATGTTGTTTGACATCAAAAAAAAAAGGGTGCGAGACTTTTATAGGAGCTAATTAACCAGTGTCAAATCATTTGAGATAATTGCTTATTTTTTTTAGCGGTCCTTCGAAGCGGATCTCTTAACTTGATTTTGAGATAATTGCTTATTTTTTAAAATACAGGCTGCAAAGCGGTCCTTCGAAGCGGATCTCTTAACTTGAATTTTACCCCAAAATGGTTTTAAATGCAAAGCGGTCCTTCGAAGCGGATCGCTTAACTTGAATTTGAGATAATTGCTTATTTTTTAAAATACCGGCTGCAAAGCGGTCCTTCGAAGCGGATCTCTTAACTTGAATTTGAGATAATTGCTAATTTTTTCAAATACAGGCTGCAAAGCGGTCCTTCGAAGCGGATCTCTTAACTTGATTTTGAGATAATTGCTTATTTTTTAAAATACAGGCTGCAAAGCGGTCCTTCGAAGCGGATTTCTTAACTTCAATTTTTCCCCAAAATGGTCTTAAATGCAAAGCGGTCCTTCGAAGCGGATTTCTTAACTTGAATTTGAGATAATTGCTTATTTCTTTTAAATACAGGCTGCAAAGCGGTCCTTCGAAGCGGATTTCTTAACTTGAATTTTACCCCAAGATGGTTTTAAATGCAAAGCGGTCCTTCGAAGTGGATCTCTTAACTTGAATCTTACCCCAAAATGGTCTAAAATGCAAAGCGGTCCTTCGAAGCGGATCTCTTAACTTGAATTTTCCCCAAAATGGTCTTAAATGCAAAGCGGTCCTTCGAAGCGGATCGCTTAACATGAATTTGAGATAATTGCTTATTTTTCAAATACAGGCTGCAAAGCGGTCCTTCGAAGCGGATCTCTTAACTTGAATCTTACCCCAAAAATTACACTGTAATAGTTTTTTTCAAAAAATAAAAAAGACATGACCAACTTGAACGGGGTTTCCCTAATTCGGGCCTTAGGAATCGAACTGCATCATTACTTTTTTGAGTTATCACAATAGTTTCATACAAAAAATTTTTGTTAAAGTTTTTTTTCGAAGTTACAATTTTTTGTAAATTCCAAAAATATGATATTTTATTTTCGTAAAATCTAAATAAATCAGAGACTGTAATCATTATAAGTGAAATTATAAAAATTACAAAATAATCATTATTTTTGATAATTATTTTTTTTTTAACTCACAAAATAATTATTATTTTTGATTATTTTTTTACTCAAACCATAATAATTATTTTCTGAGTGACAAAATAAATATCAAAAATAATGATTATATTGTGATTTTTATTTTTTCGCTCAAAAATATCACTCAAGGTTCGATTACAACTCTCTCAAAGGGCTATGTATCAATTTCGCCACAGCTCCTTTTCAGAGGTCATAATCGGACCTTGAGTGATATTTTTGAGCGAAAAAAATAAAAATCACAATATAATCATTATTTTTGATATTTATTTTTTTCACTCAGAAAATAATTATTATGGTTTGAGTAAAAAAAAAAATAAAAAATAATCATTATCATTGAGAAATATATTTAAAAATCACCATTAAAAATCATGCGGATTTCCATAGATTATCGAAAAAGAACCCCACAGGTATAATTCATATATTTTTGCGGCTACTCTAAGTGGTTGATTTTTAATACTAAAAAATACAAAATAATCATTATTTACGATCCCTGAAATAAATAGATTTAAATGTCCTCTTATTTAATACTTTCACAGTTGATACGATATCATTGCGCATTCAAAAGTTATAGATTAAAATCTAAAAAAAATTAAAAATTTTTTTACATAATTTTATATTTCCAAAATGACATGAAATTAGGAAATATTAAATTAAAAATCAAGTTATTGTTGAAGTATAAAAGGGAAGTATTAAAAAAATGTGTTTATTGTAATTTTTACTTAAAATAATTTGTTGTAAACAAATTTTATCCCAAAAAGGTTGCAATTTTTTTTATCTTCTGAATGCGCAATGATATTGAAAATCTGTAAATGTAGTAAATTAGAGGGCATTTAATACTATTTATTCAAATTTCACAAGAATCAGATATAATTTTTTTTAAAATTTAGAAAAAATTTTAACTTGATAAAAAACTTAAAAAAAATTTTGTATGAAGCCATCGTTATAACTCATAAAACTAATGATGCAGTTCGATTTCCAGGGCCCAAAAAAGGGGAAAACCATTAAAGTTGGTCATGTCTTTGTTTTCGACTTGCACAGTGTAATAAATGTTTAGATTAGAAGTGACTGAGTAAGGGAAATTTCTTCATGTTTTTGAAATCTAGGTGGATATTAAGAAAATTTATGTTGCCTACTTAAAGGCAGCCTTTCAAATATCTATGCTTGTGTATACAACGATTCGTGTATAGTTTTAAAAGTGGCCTATTAAAATTACCAAATTAAAGTATTCGAAGGTGTCCTGAAAATCCCACGACATTTTCGTAGAACCGAGAATTAAAATAATAATAAGTCCGGTTACTAAATTTAAGGGAAGAAAAATTTGTACGAATTGTGCAAATTAAGGCTAAGTTTAAGGCGGGGTTTACATTGCCTCATTTTGTGTCAGTTTGAGTCAAATTCCAAATATTTTCAGGGCAACAAATTGGCATTTTCTGTCATTTGTCATTTTATGATCCAATGTAAACCGCTAAGACGAGGCTAAAGACGAAAATATTTCATATGAATCTTTGCTTTCGTTTTCGCGTGCACTGTGAACGTATTTGAGCGAATTCATATAAATTCAACTGCACAGTTTTTCGTCTTCAGCTTCGTCTTCAACTTCGGTCTCAGCCCTAGGTCCCACTGGCAAATAATTTGCCCAAATTTGAAGTACAATTTGTCTTAATAGCCATTCCTTTAGATTTTATACAACTTAAAACTAAAGCAATGGATCTCTAACTCAAGTAATTTGTTCAAAATTCACTATTTTGTTCTTTTTTGACAAATTTTTCTAAAAAAAAAAAAATTGGCGCAACTTATTTGCCAGCTTGGAGGCTGCCTAAGTGTTAAAAATTTTTAGGACCGTTTTCTTACTTTCATGTTTTTCAAATCGATCAAATTTATGTTGCCTACTTTTAGGTCGCGTTTAAATTATACTGATACTTGCAAGCAAAGATATTTTAAAGCGGCTTAAAAGTAGGCAACATATATTTCATCAATAAGCAACTGTATTTGGAAAAACATGAAGTTGAGAAAATGGCTATAAAATTTTTTTGACAATTTTTTTGTAATTTAGTCAAGTTATGACACTTCCCAGAAAAACCTAAATTTCAAAAACTCTTTCTAAAATAATTCTTAGCTGAAAAAAAAATCCAGAGAAAGAAGAAGAAAAACGACTGCGAACAGCTGATGAATTGTTTGAGTAGAAAACTGTTGATGCTTATAAACATAGTATTGGATTATGATTTTTGCCCCTCAAAGTATGCAAATTTTATTTTCTTCAATTATTTTTTATTGAACGAGATAATTTAAAGTCATTTACTGCAGCATCTTACTTAATTCACATTTTCACAATCAAAGGTATACAAAAATAATTAGCGTTAAATATGCTTAAAAATAAATATTTTTTCTTAATTATTTTTATTCATAAACATAGCATACTTTGAAGGACAAAAATCATGATATTTTATTTGTGCATTAACGGAGTATAAATCAGTTGACGGAACGAACTTTTTTGTGCACTAATTTGATATAGATTTCGTGAACAGCTGATTGACTGAACTAAAGTGTAAAATAGAGGTGCGCGCGTGAGCCATTTTCCTGCACGAAAATAAATAATTCCTTGACGCTCGATTCACGCACACAATTTGTTGAGCGTTTTGCGTCACGCACGATTAAGGGAGGGGCACAATCGTGACGCGCTCTAGTTTAGTGTAAAACCAATTTTTGTCAGCCTCTTAATTACACAGAAGGAAAAAAAATTGATATGATCGAGACTCCATATTATATTTTTTTATATCAATAAAAAGCCAATGTTATACATATTAAATTGATAAGTTTTTTAGATCAAATTTACATAATGAAATAACAATTTTTACTTATTTCATCAAATTGTAATAATTTTTTTTTTTTATATTAAATTTTTATTTTTTCTTATCAATGTGATATTTTTAGGACAAAATAATGTTTTGTAGGTTCAAAATTATATAGTTTCGTTTCAAAATGATAAGAAATATGAATGATATTTATAAAATATCAAATTCATTAGCCCATGTCAGTGTTTGATAGTTGATCCTTTTTTTTTTCTTCTGTGCAATAGTTTGCGTCTTAAAAGTAGGCAACATAAATTTTCTTGAAATGCAACTAGATTTGAAAACCATTAAGATGAGACAACGGCCCTTAAGCATTAAATTGTAGGTTGCTGTTTTTTGTGCTTAAAAGTCAAATGAGAGAGAGGTTAATCAACTGAAATACTTATATTTTTTTTTTTTTTTTTTTTTTTTTTAGTCAAAGTTTTAGTTTGAGTCAAACTGAAGTGTGTATTAACTGTGTATTAACGAGTTAGGATCAAGTTTAAATCTTCAGAGGCTTGCAGCCTGGACTAAAAAAAAGCCCGTAAATAAACTGAACAAAAAAGAGCAATTGTTGGAGAAAATGGTTTTATTTGACATTGATGTTCATATATAAATAGCCCTAGTCCGCCTTGTACATACTAAAAACAACAACAACTAAGTTTACCATTTAGATGGTCAGTTTTATTATCATCATTTTGTTAACTGAATGTCATTCTAAATGAGCTTAACCCATACACACATGCATGCATAGCTACATCCTGTATCATTTACCTTTTAAGTTTACACTTAAGCTTTTCAGTTAATGTTGTTTTTTTATCTGGACACACAATTCGAAAGCTCAGTCTGTATTTTTATTTAATGAAAATATACTCCTCCCCCAAATGCACTAAGTAGTCTAACTGCCAAAAGTTAAACAAATTTTGTAGTAGTGCGTATCAAACAAACAACATACAAAAAAAACAAACAAACATCTCTTAGAAAATTGCGCCCCATACTTGCCCCCGCAATAATAATAATACAAAAAAAAAAATAAATTTCGCAAAAAAGTATTACCATAAATTTTAATTATTTTAATATCAATTTTTTTTTTTTTTGTGTCTTCGTGTTGGTTTTTCAATGTATATTGTAAGATTTAATTTTTTTTTCTTCTTTGTTTGCATTTTTGAACAAGCGCCACATAAATCGAAAGCAAAAGATCTCGAAAAATGCTAAAAAAAAAAAAAAAAAAATAAGAAAAATTCTGTTCACTTTAGCACAAAAATCAAAAGAAAAAAAAAAAACGAAGTAAACAACAAAAACAAAAATGGTTCTTATACATAAGTTTCGTATATAATTTTGCATTGTTTTTCCTAACACTTAAAGAATATTATTAAAATAAAAATATAAATAAAAACCAAACGAAGAATTATTTCTGGGCCAATCCTCCTCTCGTTTGCCAATTGGGTAAGTTGAATCGCTGCTGTAAGTTGAATGTCTGCCCTTAAATGTAGGCAATGGAAAATTTGAAAGTTCCTGTTAATTTAGTTGGGGCAGGAGCTCTGTTAAAGGCAATTTGGGGACAATCACAAACACCTTAATATATCAGCTATATCGGCAGGACGATTCGCATGAGCTTTGACCAGATGATAGTCCTCCAAAGTAAATTCATTTTGACACCACTTGAATTTTAATTCAAAAATTGGTGATGCCATCGAATTTTAATTCACCAGGACTTTCTGCTGTCCCAAGCACATCCCAATACTCCTTCAAATAAACGAGAAATATCGAATTTTGTGATTTTTGGACTTATTTTCTTTTTCATTTTCAGATTTTTGGCATAATTTTATGGCTTTATGCAGATCTTTTTGAGGAGCTCTGTCGACTATTGGCGAAGGATATGCTAGTGTCCTTAAGTTGTAAATTAGAGAAAAATCCATTATTTGGTATGGTCTGGCCAAAGCACATCCTTTAAATCCTTCAAATGGCCGAGATAAGGATATGCCGCTCATCTGGGAGTAGTATTTTAATACTTACCACGAAACGCTTGTTAAATACCCAAAAACAAAATTGCAAATCAAAAACCTTGTTAAAATAATATAATATTTATTGAAATAAGTTGGAAGGAATCTGTTTTAATATTTACAAATAATTATGTATATTTTTGTGTAAATAAAATGCTGAATAACTAAATGGTACAATGGTTGGGGTCCCGTCTATGGTTGTTGTCTTCGCTAACGGCTATGCGAATTTGGTTGTTGTCTTCGCTAATTTCTTCACGAAGTTATATGTGGATTGGTTGCTGTCTTCGTTATTATGATTGTTGTCTTAGCTAAATCATATGCACGTTGGTTGTTGTCTTCGCTAAGGTACATGCAAATTGATTGTTGTCTTAGCTAAATTATATACGAATGGTTGTTGTCTTCGCTAATTGGTTGTAGTCTTAGCCAAGTTCTAAGCGGATTGGTTGTTGTCCATGCTAGAAAATTCAATCATGTGTTGTTGCAATAGTTGTTGTTGTAATTTTGTTGATCATTTCGTGATCAGATGAACGATAGAAAAGTTCACGCCCCCGCAATTTGAAAAAAAAAAACTCATATCTTCCACAATTTGTGATCTAATATAATATTCTAAAAAAAAAAAAACTTACCCTGAGTAACGGGTATATCGAAGTCGAGCAGGGCCGACTTCAACTTACGCTCTCGTTTTATACACAATTGATAGGGACGTGCTGAACACTGCCTTAGAACAACATTCTTTGATGAATCTACCTTATACCTAAAATTCTAAATTATGTTCAGTGTAAGCTAGTTTCATCGGCATTAAAAATTATTTTAATACATTAATACATTAAGTTAATAGAATTCCGTTTGCACTAACGCTGGAATCAGCTAATTCTAATTCTTATATAACATTTTCACATACAATCGGTTCGTCATACATATAACCGATATTTACTGTAAAGCCAAATATATAAATAAGTGCGGCACAATAAAACAAAAAATTCCGAAAGGGTATATATGATGGTAGTATAAAAACCTTGTCTGGTTTACGATATATAACGATATTAACAAATTCTAAATAGTTTACAAGATATAGCCATTTTTGTAACCCAAGGAATATGCCAAAGGCGTCGTATTCTAGGTGCGTACTTTCGTACGAGAACTTTCAATTTTGTCAGCAATTCTTTAGGTTTCTTCGAATTTACCTGAAACTGGGTTTTGACCTCTGAAGTAAAGACCAAAAAATTAAAATAAACGAGAACAGCAGTAAGTCCCTTTTGATTTTTAGGGTTGCCAGAGATTGATTTCCTTTTTCATAAGATGGAAATAAATAGTTAAATGTTTTTTTCTTTTTCTAATTTTTTTTTTTTTTTTTTTTTTTTTTTATTTTTTTTTGAAACAAATCCCAATTCAACATAATTATTAACATCTCCGTCGCTGAAATATGACCAAATCATATATATAGCGACCGTTCAATTAGTCCAATCCATTTTTAGTTATAGTGTACAACAGGATTCGTCTTGAAAACAGTATCAACCAACAGCATGTTAGCAAATTCCGCCTGCTCTAGCCACGCCGCTTCGCCCCCCTCTCTGTAGTCGGTTATTTCCGGTTCATCATCATCATTATTTTTTGGTTTGCCTGCAGATGCAACTGAAAAGGTAACTGTCGCTGGTTCTCTTTGTTTGTCAATCTGCAGGCGTACACCTAGCTGATGATATTGTACAACAATTGCTTGCTCAGCTCCCGGCCAGGCTTGAGCAACTGAAGACAGTTCAAGATCAACCGCATTCAGAGTGTGGGGCAAACTGATCATCAAATGGCCTTGTCAGGCGGCAGAAGACGATTCAACGGGAACAGATAGCATGTCCTGATCTCTCTCACACATGGCCTGGAGTATATTGAAATTGTTGAAGCTAGCAATTCCAGGGCATACCAAGTCACATCCAGTATAAATTTAGTTCAGTTCAAGCTTCTCCATTCATTTAAGGTCAAAACGATGGCAGTTGGTCCGCAAATAGTTGCTAAGTATCATTTCTTTCCAGCCGGCTAGTGGAGTACTGACCGCCAAATCGATGCACTTCACTTGGATGCAAAGAATATTGAAGAAGAAGTCGCTGTATGTGAAGCATCTAAAGTGAAATCCAACGATAAGCCAAGAATGTTTGTGGATGACCCCCGTGTGGCATCTTCCTGGTTTAAGTAGCAAGGCCAGGCCAGGCCATTAGGCATTTGGCTTGAACACTAAACCAATAACCATTCAGACAATGGAACACAGCTGCTTCTGCAATGAAAGGGTTTATTTATTTAATTTTTTTTTTTTTTTTACCACAAATCAAAACTTCAACTCACCCTTTTGCTTTTTAGACCTTCAGTGTACCGCAAGTTTTTTGTAAAAAAACCATACCAAAAAATCCATAAAAAAGAATGCATTTTTTTACATTTTAATTTTTTTTTTTTTTTCACTTAATTTTTTTTTTTCACTTAAATTTTGAACTGTGTGTTGTTACCTCGAGAAGGAGTTGAACTAAACTGATAATTTAATTTCCGTGTTTTTTTTACTTTTTAATTTTGTTTTTTTTTTCACATAAATTTTTTTTTTTCACTGAAATTTTGAACTGTGTGTTGTTACCTCGAGCAGGAGTTGAACTAAACTGATAAGTTAGAGAAACGAAACAGACTAGGCAAATGAAAACCTAAAGCAAGGCCTACTTAGTTCACTCAATTGTTAGTTAATAATTGTACAAATTGTAGTGGGTTTCCAATATCCAATTTGCTCCATACAAAAGGCGCACAGTGTGACCATGCATTTTTCCATTCTACATTTTGGAAATTTTTTTTTTGATTTTTTTGTTTTTTCCTTATTATTATAGCTTGGACTTTCCCTTTTCAACCGCTTTAAAGCATTTCCAAAAATTCAAAATATAAGCACCACCTTTGACGTGTGTTAACAAGCGTGTGCGATGGTGCATGCCTGACATTAACACTTTTTTCTTTGTTTTTCAGAAAGAAATAAAGAAACGAAATCAGTTGGTGGTACTTTAAGACGAAGGCGCTGTCTGTTTACACGAAATAAGGAAAGTTCTGTCTAATTGGAACCCCACAACCCGTTGACTTAACTTGTAAAACAAGTCCAAACCATTCATAGGTGAGAACCAATTTTACAACAGCTATCCGCAAAACTATGCGCATATCTTTTACCCAGATAATAGTGCTGATAGGCCTGATCCTGGTCAGTATACAGAAGATATGGCCTATTTTAGTTTAAGAGAAAATAATTCAGAGGATAATCTAGAATGTAGTGATGCCATCTAATGCTTATTCACAAGGACCAACCTGAACATTATCCTTGAATCACAAAAATCGTTACTTCTCAGCCATTTGAAGGACTAACAGGATGTGTATTGGATAGCTTATTAGTCCTTTTAGTCCTAATGGCTGAAATGGTTTGAGAAATAAAACTCGCACTTTGTTTTTAAATCCTGAATAGATTCTAATCGATTGACATCAAAGGTTTAGATTATATAAAATTTTCTGCTCAGCATCGCTAAAAAATGGGCAACTTTTTTATAAAAGTGAAAAAAATTACCCCTATTTCCTTGTGTCTTCGAAAAAAATAAGTATGGAGCAAATTGCTCTATGCAGATGTTGCATCTGCCATAACCATTTGTAAATATTAAAACACATTTTTATTTCAATAAAATTTGTATTTATTCAACAAAGTTTTTGTTTTGCATTTGGTTTTTTGGTTAATATAAAATGGTTTTTTTTTACAAGCATAAAACTATAATAAACTAAAGGACACTCGCAACCCCGGATCCTAGATAAGCCACATATCCTTTGCCAATAGGAAAAAGCCATGTCCTATCCTCCTGTTTCGAAATATGCCATCAAAAATCTGAAAATAAATAAAATAAGAAAATTCAATTAAAATTTTTGTAGCCAACTAACTTTCTCATATCTTGCCACAGGACATCGGAACTTGTTTTTTTTTTGAATCCTGGCGACAATTCTAATCAATTGACATCAAAGGAAATAGGGGTAATTTTTTTTCACTTTTATAAAATTGCAAAAAAAAAACACAAAAAAAAGGGTATATCTTGGCCATCTGGTATTTGCTGTCCAATACACATCCTTTTACAAAAATCGTTATTTCTCAGCCATTTGAAGGACTAAAAGGATGTGTATTGGATAGCAAAAGTAACGACTTTTGTGATTCAAGGATAATGTTCAGATTGGTCCTCGTGAATAAGCATTAGATGGCATCACTACATTCTAAATTATCCTCTGAATTATTTTCTTTTAAAGTAAAATAGGCCATATCTCCTGTATACTGACCAGGATCAGGCCTATCAGCACTATTATCTGGGTAAAGAATATGCGTATAGTTTTGCAGATAGCTGTTATAAAATTATTACTTACCTATTAATGGTTTGGACTTGTTTTACAAGTTAAGACAACGGGTTGTGGGGTTCCAATTAGACAGAACTTTCGTTGGATTGGCTATGGCTCCACCTTATTTTGTGTAAACAGACAGCGCCTTCGTCTTAAAGTACCACCAACTGATTTGGTTTCTTTATTTCTTTCTGAAAAACAAAGAAAAAAGTGTTAATGTCAGACATGCACCATCGCACACGCTTGTTAACACACGTCAAAGGTGGTGCTTATATTTTGAATTTTTGGAAATGCTTTAAAGCGGTTGAAAACGGAATGTCCAAGCTACAATAATAAGGCAAAAGAAAAAAATCTAATAAAAATTTTGCCAAATGTAGAAAGGGGGTCTTAAACGTGCAAAATGCATGGTCACACTGTGCGCCTTTTATATGGAGCAAATTGGATATTGGAAACCCACTACAATTTGTACAATTATTAACTAACAATTGAGTGAACTAAGTAGGCCTTGCTTTAGGTTTTCATTTGCCTAGTCTGTTTCGTTTCTCTAACTTATCAGTTTAGTTCAACTCCTGCTCGAGGTAACAACACACAGTTCAAAATTTCAGTGAAAAAAAAAAAAAAAATTTTAGTGAAAAAAAAGTGGAAAAAAAATTTAGTTGAAAATAATAAAAAAAATTTAAGTGAAAAAAAAAACAAAATTAAAATGTAAAAAAAACACGGAAATTAACTTATCAGTTTAGTTCAACTCCTTCTCGAGGTAACAACACACAGTTCAAAATTTAAGTGAAAAAAAAAAAAAATTTAAGTGAAAAACAAAATTAAAATGTAAAAAAAAACACGGAAATTAATGCGTTCTTCTTTATGGATTTTTTGTATGGTTCTTTTACAAACAACTTACTTAAATGCAAAAGGGTGAGTTGAGTTTTTAATTTGTGGTAAAAAAAAAAAAAAAAAAAACCCCTTTCATTGCAGAAGCAGCTGTGTTCCATTGTCTGAATGGTTATTGGTTTAGTGTTCAAGCCAAATGCCTAATGGCCTGGCCTGGCCTTGCTACTTAAACCAGGAAGATGCCACACGGGGGTCATCCACAAACATTCTTGGCTTATCGTTGGATTTCACTTTAGATGCTTCACATACAGCGACTTCTTCTTCAATATTCTTTGCATCCAAGTGAAGTGCATCGATTTGGCGGTCAGTACTCCACTAGCCGGCTGGAAAGAAATGATACTTAGCAACTATTTGCGGACTAACTGCCATCGTTTTGACCTTAAATGAATTGAGAAGTTTGAAGTAAACTAAATTTATACTGGATGGGACTTGGTATGCCCTGGAATTGCTAGCTTCAACAATTTCAATATACTCCAGGCCATGTGTGAGAGAGATCAGGACATGCTATCTGTTCCCGTTGATGATCCATTTGATGATCAGTTTGCCCCACACTCTGAATGCGGTTGATCTTGAACTGTCTTCAGTTGCTCAAGCCTGGCCGGGAGCTGAGCAAGCAATTGTTGTACAATATCATCAGCTAGGTGTACGCCTGCAGATTGACAAACAAAGAGAACCAGCGACAGTTACCTTTTCAGTTGCATCTGCAGGCAAACCAAAAAATAATGATGATGATGAACCGGAAATAACCGACTACAGAGAGGGGGGCGAAGCGGCGTGGCTAGAGCAGGCGGAATTTGCTAACATGCTGTTGGTTGATACTGTTTTCAAGACGAATCCTGTTGTACACTATAACTAAAAATGGATTGGACTAATTGAACGGTCGCTATATATATGATTTGGTCATATTTCAGCGACGGAGATGTTAATAATTATGTTGAATTGGGATTTGTTTCAAAAAAAAAAAAATTAAAAAAAAAAAAAAAAAAAAAAAAAAATTTAAAAAATAAAATAAAAAAAAAAAAAAACATTTAACTATTTATTTCCATCTTATGAAAAAGGAAATCAATCTCTGGCAACCCTAAAAATCAAAAGGGACTTACTGCTGTTCTCGTTTATTTTAATTTTTTGCCTTTACTTCAGAGGCCAAACCCAGTTTCAGGTAAATTCGAAGAAACCTAAAGAATTGCTGACAAAATTGAAAGTTCTCGTACGAAAGTACGCACCTAGAATACGACGCCTTTGGCATATTCCTTGGGTTACAAAAATGGCTATATCTTGTAAACTATTTAGAATTTGTTAATATCGTTATATATCGTAAACCAGACAAGGTTTTTATACTACCATCATATATACCCTTTCGGAATTTTTTGTTGTACTGTGCCGCACTTATTTATATATTTGGCTTTACAGTAAATATCGGTTATATGTATGACGAACCGATTGTATGTGAAAATGTTATATAAGAATTAGATTGAGTTAAGTTAGAAGTTCCTCCGAGTACTCATATGTTCGACCGAATATTAGAGAAAAATGTAGATTCATCAAAGAATGTTGTTCTAAGGCAGTGTTCAGCACGTGTCTATCAATTGAGTATTGAAAAATGGACAGCGACTGTATAAGCACATTGCGCCTGCTGCGCAGCTGTTGCAACAATGCAAATTAAACCGATTTCAGTTGAAATTTTCAACTCGCTTGCAAATGTGATTTTATTGTTTGCCGACCACTGTTCTAAGGCAATTGCTAGTCCCCGAACCAAAGCTTCTGTGGTAAAACTTTAGGAGTCGTTCAGTGGTTAATTTTTCGGCCAATGTGTACCATATCTGTAGGACATATTATAGCCAATTACACCATCATACATTTTGTTTCTTATAAAAATCTACAGCGCGCTTTTTAGGATATTCTAGAATAGGCGGAACCTTAACCAATTGTTTGATTGAAGTGAACTTTTTGCTATTGTGTTCCGAATCACAATGTCAAAATGTCACAATGTCCGAGGCAACAAAATTAAAAGTTTCTGAAATAACTCTGTTTAATCATATTATGGTACAGAAACATTCAAATTTGACTAATTTAAGCAATGCGAACATATATTCATTAACCCTAATAAGGATATCGGCTACACAGTTGCACAAGTGCATTTTCTTTCTTTTTTTTTGCCATGTTTAATTGCATGCATTATTTGTCATTATCTTCTTTAAGATAAATCATACATGATAAAGATTATTCTACAAATTATAATTTATCTAAAAAAAGCAAAGAGTAGAATGTAATCCCAATTAACTGAACATTTTTGGATTGCTTCAGTCCATTTTTCAATGTCCCGTTCGATACTGATAAAGACCATTATGTATCTGTGTGACACAAATTGGAGAAGTGCAAAATGCAAAATATTTTTCAATCAAACAAAAAAACATTTTAAAAGCATAATTCATGGCTTTCCTCTATTTTTACTCGCTTAATAAATTAATAAAAAAAAATCGGACATTATTGCCAATTTGATGGAATATTCAATGTCCCTCCTACCTAACCCAATCCATTTCTCTGGCTTTTACTAATTGACCCTTGAGGGGTTAAACAACTCAGCTCGAAGATTTCATAAGTATAAAACTACAAATTCTTAATATCCAGACAAAGTTTGGTAAAGCATTTTTCAATAAGTTGTTTTTTTTTTTTTTTTTAATAATTTTTCGAACCCACAAAAGTAGGCAACACCAAGCTACCATCTTTGAATGCGGGAGGAAAGCGAAAGAAAGAGTGAGTGAGAGAGAGAAAGCGAGTAAATTTTGCTGTTGAACTTGGGCGCTTAACTTTCCAAAATACTTTGGCCAAGTAATAATTACCGTTTTGTATGTGGCGGGCCCCTCTCAGCCACACAAAATCTGTGTAATGTTTGCCAACAGTTTTTGGACACTGCATGGCCCCGCTCTCTCTCTCTCTCTCTCTCTCTCTCTGTCGCTCGCATGGCTCGCGGCAGTTTTGGGTACGCTGGGGTCTGGTGCATCAACAAATTATAAGCAGTAAAGTTTGATTATCATGGTCCTATACACATACATACATACATACATATATTTTTATAACAGCAACAGCAGGAGCGGGCGGGCGTTCGGGCGGCGGTTTGGGGCGTGGCAGTCATAAAATTTGTGTCATGCAAAATATGGATTTCGAAATGAATTTATGTGAGTTGGTATCGCTGCGGTGGCCAAGTGTGTGTGTGTGTGAGTGTGTGTGAGTGTTTGTTGGTGCGTATCCGCATTTTGGTAAATTTTCGCATCTATTTGCGGCTCCGGGCAGCAGCAGCAGCAGCAGGTCCTAGTCCCTACATATTTACTCATAAATTGTAAAGCTTTTTAAACGTATTTATTCCCCCAAAAATTATGATGCATTATTAGCGATAGTAAAGCTAGCCATGTGGTCTGGGGTCCTGTGATAAGCTCTAGGGATGAGCAGGGAGGAAGTCAATATACTGAACCATTGTGTGGACAGAATTAACTTGGATAATTCGTGTGTCTCCGAAAGGTTGAGCAGGAGAGGATGACCAAGAATTTAAGGTGTTTTCAAATTGGGGTGGCAACTCTGCCATCGTTCGTCTGATCGGAAAACAATGTATAGAAGCTCGATAAGTAACGACGAGTAGAATATATGTCTAGAAGGTTCGAACAACCTAACTCCAAAATTGCGGGATATTTGAAGTGTTTTTCAAATTGTGGGGGTGGCAACTCTACTATATTTCATCTGATAGGAAAACCATGTATAGGGGCTCGATGGGTAATGATGAGTAAATTATATGTCTAGAAGGTTCAAACAACCTAACTCCAAAATTGCGGGATATTTGAGGTGTTTTTCAAATTAAGGTGGTGGCAACTCTACTATCGTTCATCTGATAGGAAAACGATGTATGGGGGCTCGATAGGTAATAATGAGTAAAATATATGTCTAGAAGGTTCAAACAACCTAACTCCAAAATTGCGGGATATTTGAGGTGTTTTTCAAATTGCAGGGGGTGGCAACTCTACTATCGTTCATCTGATAGGAAAACAATGTATGGGGGCTCGATAGGTAATGATGAGTAGAATATATGTCTAGAAGGTTCAAACAACCTAACTCCAAAATTGCGGGATATTTGAGGTGTTTTTCAAATTGCGGGGGTGGCAACTCTACTATCGTTCATCTGATAGGAAAACAATGTATGGGGGCTCGATAGGTAATGATGAGTAGAATATATGTCTAGAAGGTTCAAACAACCTAACTCCAAAATTGCGGGATATTTGAGGTGTTTTTCAAATTGCGGGGGTGGCAACTCTACTATCGTTCATCTGATAGGAAAACAATGTATGGGGGCTCGATAGGTAATGATGAGTAGAATATATGTCTAGAAGGTTCAAACAACCTAACTCCAAAATTGCGGGATATTTGAGGTGTTTTTCAAATTGCGGGGGTGGCAACTCTACTATCGTTCATCTGATAGGAAAACGATGTATGGGGGCTCGATAGGTAATGATGAGTAGAATATATGTCTAGAAGGTTCAAACAACCTAACTCCAAAATTGCGGGATATTTGAGGTGTTTTTCAAATTGCGGGGGTGGCAACTCTACTATCGTTCATCTGATAGGAAAACAATGTATGGGGGCTCGATAGGTAATGATGAGTAGAATATATGTCTAGAAGGTTCAAACAACCTAACTCCAAAATTGCGGGATATTTGAGGTGTTTTTCAAATTGCGGGGGTGGCAACTCTACCATCGTTCATCTGATAGGAAAACAATGTATGGGGGCTCGATAGGTAATGATGAGTAGAATATATGTCTAGAAGGTTCAAACAACCTAACTCCAATCGGATTTTAGGTGTTTTTCAAATTCGGGTGGCAACTCACTATGTCATCTATGAACATGTATGGCTCGATAGGTAATGATGAGTAGAATATATGTCTAGAAGGTTCGAACAACCTAACTCCAAAATTGTGGAAGATATTAAGTTTTTTTCAATTTGCGGGGGAGTGGCAAAAAAAAACTAAACTTGAAATAAATGTTCCATCTCTTTCTCTTACCATCTCTAAGATCTTAGCGTTCATACGGACAGACGGACATGTCTATATCGGCTTGGCTGTTGATGCTGATCAAGAATATATATACTTTATAGGGTCGGAGCTGCTTCCTTCTGGCTGTTACATACATTTGCACAAACCCAATATACGTTTTGTACCTTCGGTACAGAGTATAAAAATGTTCAAAGGTAGAAGACCCCCTTAACTATATATTTTCACGCCCAGAGCAAATGCTTTAATATATATTTATATTTGAGAAAACAAAAAAAAAATGTGAAACAAGTAGCCCTTGCCTTTGACTTCAGTTTGTCTCTTACCCCTATTCAGTTGATTTTCTACTTTTATTCTCATTTCTATTTCGGCTTCCATCCGAACAACACGTTCTAAATTTAGTCGGAAAAAAAAAAATTACAAAATTATTTCGTTTTTATATTATTAATACAAATGGTAAGTGAAAAAAAAATAAAGTTTATATTGTGCATTAATGTTTTACCACTTTCAGTTAACAAACAAAACCCCAACCCATTAATGAATCCCAGTTCAACATAATCATTATCATCTTCGTCGCTTAAGAAGTCCACATTATTGCAGATATACCGAACGTTGATATCGTTCACACTTCATTTTTTTGGGTATCCTGTACAACAAGCTACGTTTTGGTATACATTAATCAGCCCACAGTATGGTAGCAAATTCCGCCTGCTTTAGTTCCGTGCAATACAATACAATCCAAGGAAGGAATTGAATCTGGATCATCAACTTTGATTTCCTGCAGAAAATAACTAAATGGGCAACTGTCGCTGGTTCTCTCTATTAAAGATTCAACTGCAGGCGCTCTTAGCTGATGATCTTGTGCACCAGTTGCTTTGCTCAGCTGCGATCAAGGCTTAACAACTGGTGACAGTTCAAGATCAACTCCAGGCAAACTAGCAAAAAAACGTCTGACGACGGACTTCACTCAGCAGTGGACATCATTATATCCCACTAGGAATACTTTTATACCACTGGAAAGACCGGAAGCCAGTTTATTTGTGGCTGCCCCCCTTATATTCAGTTCAGTTCAGTTCAGTTCAAGCTCTTCCATTTGATTAAGGTCAAAATGCTGGCATTAGTCAGCAAACAGTTGCTCAGTACCATTTATTGCGGTTGGTTAGTGGAGTACCGACCTTCAACAATATAGAGCATACACACTTATCACTCAGAGGAGCCCGGAATCAACTCTTATTAATTTCCATAATCGTGAGCAGCCTAGGATATTGCTGACAATGGTTCCCCCTCCCCCTCCCCCTCTGGATAGCGAGGCCAACTTTAAACATCTGGCCTGAACACTAAACCAAAAATTGTTCTCATAACGAGCACGCGTCTGCTTTGCGTTAATTGGCAATGAAATCTCATAGCCTACTGGAACGGAGGATGAACTCTTGGACCTGGACTGAGGCAAACACTTTTATATTTATTTAAATTTATATATAAATTTTGCACTGGATTTTGATTTTCAATGAAGTTTTTGTGTGTTGTAAAAATATATGTTCTATACATTACGTTATTCTTCGCATTGAATTGGAATTTGAATTTTCTTTGTAGTAGCTTTAAATCAGAACTGGAAACGGCATAGCCGAAGGCTGTGTGAATATGTGACTGTCGACTGTGGCGCTCACCAACACAAGTACATTTTTCTGTCCTCTGTTATCTGCCCTCTGTTAAATGTTAAGCAAATTGATTCATTTAGGGCCAATTTCTCATCTTCTAAATAGCTGCTATATGTGTCAGATAAACATCAATTTCACTCTTCAATTTGTAAGTTTAAGTGACAGATAGTGCTATGTAAGAGATGAGTAATCAGCCCTTAGTTTGTTAAAGTAGACAACTTCACTCTCACACTCTGCTCTCACAAAGAGCACGCCCCGAATACACACTGGATCCGCTTGTATGGAGCAGCGGCCAAAAATACTTCAAATGAAGGTAGAGGGCTAAAATTTTGTCCAAGTTTCTAAAAAAATATTTTAAAAATATGGTAAGAAGATAAATATGATTGACCCTTCCCCTACCTCCTCCCACCCACCACTAGAGGGCTAAAATTTTGAAAATGGCTCTGAAAAATATTTTAAAAATATGGTATGAAGATAAATATGATTAAAACCTCCCAGCACACACTCCCACTCACGCTTACCCCCACTCCACCTACAAATATAATCTTAAAAAAAAAAATCTACAATAATAAAAAATGTATGAAAAAAATTAATAATGCACAATTTTAGTAATTTTAGATTCAAAGATAAACATTAAAACTTTAATAATAACAAAAAACGGACACAGCTCAAAAACGCATAAGCAAAAACACGTAAACATAACAGAAAAACGTGGCTCTAAGCAAAAGAAACGTTTGGTCTATAGCTTCTAGCACAAAGCTCGGCGCAACTCGGTAGCTAAACTAAACTTTATTAGAATCTAAAATAGTTCATTAATACTACAAAAAAGTCCCATTGGAGGATTCAGGGGGAACACAACTAAAAGTTTACCTACAAATGATTTATGTGGACGAGAAAATAATTTCGAAGGCGGTGACAAAACAATCATTTTACTAAATAAGCACACAAATAAAATTTATTTGAATTATAAATAAATAAAGTAAATACCTCTGTTTTCAATATTAATTTTGGTTTTAATGAAATTCGCAGCCTTTTTCTTATAATGTCCAATTATATGCTACATATGATTTGACGCTCATTACACAGAAATTTCAGATTCATTCATTTGTCGCTCTTTTGGCGCTGATTGTAATTGAAACAATTGGAATGGAGCAAAATAAACTATTGTACCGAATAATTTGATATATTGAAAAATGGAAATGATTAATTTGGTTCAGATATTTTGACTTTCATATTTTGATTTTTGGCCTCTAGCGGATCCAGTGTGGAGTAGAGTCTTAAGTTATTGGGCTGAACGTTTGGTAACCTTTGAGCAATAGCATGATTCCACTCTCATAGAACTTCTTGTCTTAATCGTCAAAAAACTGGACCTATTGCTATTTTACCGACCGTTTATATGGCAGCTATATGCTATAGTCATTCGATTTTGATAAATTTTTCACGAATTGTGTAAAAGTATATAAAACTAATAAATACCACGATTGGTGACGCTATGATAGAAAACAAAAAAGTTTTTTTCACTAGAACTAGTTTTTGAACCGATCGTTCCTATGGCAGCTATATGCTATAGTCATCCGATTTTGATAATTTTTTCAGAATTGTGTGGAAGCATATAAAACTAATATTTACCACGATTGGTGACGCTACGATGGAAAACAAAAAAGTTTTTCTCACTAGAACTAGTTTTTGGACCGATCGTTCCTATGGCAGCTATATGATATAGTCATCCGATCCGGCCGATTCCGACAAATGTGCAGCGTATTTGTATTTAAAGACTTTTTGCAAAGTTTGGTCAAGATAGCTTTAAAACTGAGGAAGGAGATAGCATAGAAACAGACGGACAGACGGACGGACGGACGGACGGACAGACGGACAGACGGAAATGAACTCAGCTCGTCATGCTGATCAGGAATATATATACTTTATGTGGTCGGAAATGCTTCCTTCACTGCGTTACAAACATCGTGACAATTTTAATATACCCTCTGCAAGGGTATAGCAAGTCAGAAAGTCGGTCAAGCCCGACTGTAATATACTATGTACCTGTTTGTATTTAACTGATAACTTCAAAGTGTGAGGTCACACAAACTGTGCAAGTGCTGCCCATCACGATTACGGGCAGTGGTGCCCAGCGTAATTATTTGATTTGCTTATAACTCTACTATCGTTCATCTGATCGGAAAACGATGTATGGGGGCTCGATAGGTAATGATGAGTAGAATATATGTCTAGAAGGTTCAAACAACCTAAATCCAAAATTGTGGAAGATATGAGGTTTTTTCAAATTATGGTGACAACTCTACTATCGTTCATCTGATCGGAAAACAATGTATGGGGGCTCGATAGGTAATGATGAGTAGAATATATGTCTATAAGGTTCGAACAACCTAACTCCAAAGTTGTGGAAGATATGAGGTTTTTCAATTTGTACAACTCTACTATCGTTTATCTGATCGGAAAAAGTAGGGGCCGATAAAATAAATATATTTATAATTCAACAACCTAACTCCAAAGTTGTGGAAGATAGGACGTTTTTTCTGGCAAGAATAAAACTAAACTTGATCTGCCTGCAAGTATAAAAAATATATGTTCTATACACTACAAACCTCTATCTCTTACCATCTCTGAGATCTCTTCGTTCATACGGACAGACGGACAGACAGACGGACATGGTCAAGAATATATATACTTTATAGGGTCGGAGATGCTTCCTTCTGGCTGTTACATACATTTGCACAAACCCAATATACTCTTCGTACCGTCACGGAACAGAGTCACGGAACAGGAGTCACAGAACAAAAAAGATCAAAAGGAACATGTTCACTTGATATAATAAATATTTTATTTATTTTTAGTCCAGATTGTAAAAAAACAAGCAACAGTTAATGGTAGACAGTTTGACTGTATACCGAGGGGGGGTAAGCCGGGCATTCGATTTAGCTAACATCAGCATCATTCGATGCCCCCCCCCACACACCCCCCACACTCATATAAAAGTTGTTTTGTAAATCTATGAAATGTGCACCATAAACTGGCAGCATCTCAGTGGCATCTTTGCTCCTTGTTGTTACGGTTTTCTCATTTTCAAGCGACGCAACACGAAAAGTTTCGCTAGTTTATGAAAAAGTCTTTGTGCTGTCAAACTGTCCAATTTGTAGATAAAGTTGCGCCTCCGCCTCCTCCTCTTTACTCTTTACACTTCCGCTTTGTTTTGTGCCATTGCTGTACTTTCTTAAAGTCTTAAGGGCAAAACTTTTTGGCCCAAAAAAAAACAAAAAAAAATCTGTTGCCAGCAATTTAAGTTTAAGGTTTATGATGATGAGCGAAAGCAAAAAAAAAAAAGTTCTTTATTCCCCCATTTCCTTGAATCAACAATTTAATGAACATGGAAAGGCTTTTGAGTCACCAACCAACTAGAAATTTGTTCACAGTCACTCCGATGACTTGACAGTTAGTGGCCCTTCTGTTCAAAATAGTTTCCCAATTTTATAAAACTCAAGCAAATTAAAAACGCCAATTTTCTATTGAATACCAATTTTTAGACATTTTGACAAACATTTTTGTAACGGATGCCAATTAAGTTTCTAATTTCCAAGTGGCTTTCGTTGTTTGTCAACTTTTAGCTTGATTTTTCGCACCATATCGCCCGCCGCACACCGGCGGCAGCAATTAAACAATATTATGAAAATTGTTATAGCAGACGACGACATCATCATCAGGCAGCGTCTCCTCGGTTCAGCTTGCGTTTGGCCACATTTCCGGACTCACGGGCGAAATTAAGTGCCACCCAAAGGACACAACGACAGCGACACTGAAAGAAAAAAATGAAAAAAGGGGGAAAGGTTGAAAATTTTTGTATATTTTCAGATTTTTTTAGATATTTTTTTATTTGACATTTAGTGTTCAGAGATTAGTAAGGTGGAATTTTATATTTTCCCAGCTCAAAAGCGGTTTCGAACAAGTTTGAACCGGTACAGAGGTCGTTTAGATTCATAATGTAAAAACATCGTTATCGAAGTTGGTCCCAAAATTCAAGGTTCTAACCAGGGAATCAAACCGAATCAAATTTTGGTTCCGGTTCCGGTTTTGGTACGTACCAAAACTAATGTTTCGGTAAAAGATTCTGTTTAGGTTCTAGTTTATTTCGGTAATCGGTTCCGAATCGGTACCAAGGTTTTTATTTCGGTATAATTTTAACCGAATTTATAATAGAACGGGTAATAATACTTGTTTAACTCAGTACCGAAACTGTACCGGTACAATGATTCGGTTCTTTTCGGTCATTTCGGTTCCAAAAATAAAGGTTCCGAAATATCGGTTCTCAAAAAATAAATAATAAAAATAAAGGTTCCGAAATACCGGATTACTCAAAAAATAAATAATAACGGTTCTGGTTACGGTTCTGGATCTGAGTTTCAATCGGTTCTTTTCGGTTTGACATCCTGGTTCTAAACCGTTTAATCGAAACGACTTGGGTCACTTATGATTTTCTGTTACTGCCAGTAATTTCTATCGATAACTGTCAAAAATGTAAGTATTGACTGTGTGACCCTGGTTTCGATAAGTAATCGCGCCTGCAAAAAGCTCTTCCGGTTGCACCTTTTAAATGGACGCGTTCAGCACAGACACTTGATCACTGATCAGCTTAACAAAACTGCTCTTTTTATATAGCCTACTTTTGGGAGGTCTTGTTAAATTGTCTTAAATACTACGTGCATAACTAAGAAATAAGAAATATCATTGATCAGGAAAGTAAGTTCTTCTGCTGAACACGGCCATTGTTTTTATCATGGTTTAGCTATGTATATACTCAAAAGTTTAAGTGCAATATTTCACTGGTTCCAAATCACATTAAACCGTTCAAAAGTGAATCAGATTTATATACCTAAAAATTAGTTGAGTTTTTAATTAAATATATAAGTAAGAAAGCCATATCTTAGAAAATTCTAAAATACTGGTTCCAAACCAGTTTTAAAAGTGATTCAAATCTCAAAAACTGTTCAAGTTACGAGAACAAACATTTTATTGGTTTAAAAAGCGGTTCTTAAGCAGATTGAACTGGTTCAAAAGAGGTTAATAACCTTATTACTTGAGCTATGAATTTAAAATTCGGTATTTTTATGGATTACCAATATGAAGTTGAACATTTTAGTGATTCATGACCAAATCTGAACCAGTTCAAGTAAGTGGTTCAGAGCCATATCTCAGAAAATTGTTAAAGACTGGTTCCGAACCAGTTAAAAAAGTAATATAAATTTCAGAAATTACTCAGATTACGAGAACTAGACTTTTTATAGGTTTAAAAAGCGGTTCTTAAGCAAATTGAACTGGTTCAAAAGTGATTCATAGCCTTATTACTTGAGCTATGAATTTAAAAATCATAAAGTTGAACATTTTAGTGATTCATAACCTGATCTGAACCAGTTTAAGTAAGTGGTTCCGAGCCATATCTCCGAATATTGAAAGAACTGGTTCCGAACCAGTTAAAAAAGTGATATAAATTTCATAAATTTAACAGATTACGAGAACTTAAATTTTTAATGGTTTAAAAAGCGGTTCTTAAGAAAAATGAACTGGTTCCAAAGTGGTTTATAACTTTATTACTTGAGCTATGAATTTAAAATTCATAAAGTTTAACATTTTAGTGATTCATAACCTGATCTGAACCAGTTTAAGTAAGTGGTTCAGAGCCATATCTCCGAATATTGGAAAAAGAACTGGTTCCGAACCAGTTAAAAAAGTGATATAAATTTCATAAATTTAACAGATTACGAGAACTTAAATTTTTAATGGTTTAAAAGGCGGTTCTTAAGAAAAATGAACTGGTTCCAAAGTGGTTTATAACCTTATTACTTGAGCTATGAATTTAAAATTCGGTATTTTTATGGATTAACAATATGAAGTTGAACATTTTTGTGATTCATGATCAAATCTGAACCAGTTTAAGTAAGTGGTTCAGAGCCATATCTCAGAAAATTGTAAAAGACTGGTTCCGAACCAGTTTACAAAGTGATTTAAATTTCAGAAATTATTCAGACTATGAAAACAAGACTTTTTATTGGTTTAAAAAGCGGTTCTTAAGCAAATTGAACTGGTTCCAAAGTGGCTTATAACTTTATTACTTGAGCTATGAGCTTTAAATTCGCGTATATGGGTTAATAACAAGAAAAACATTTTAGTGGTTCAAGACCGGAACCGGTTCAAAAGTGTAACCCATATGTCTGAAAATATTTATAGAAATAGGGAGTTGTATAATTTTGCCAATTTCAAACGTTTCAAAAGTGGAAAGTGGTTTCCAGCCGTTCCAAACTAGATTATAAACTCTCAAAATGGTATAGAAAATATTTTAGAATTTTGTGAATTAAAAAAAAAATATGGTCGTTTTACCTACAATATTTTTTAAACTTTTAGTATATATTTTTATGTATCAAAACCGATATTTAAGATTATCGGACCTGTTCCCGTTTGCGATTTCTATCAAATCGTGCGGAATAGGAATTGATAAATGTTCCCACTTCATATTTCCATTTATTTTCAATCGATGCCAAAATTTATCGTTGCTTGAAAATAAAAACCCTAAACCAGCATTTCAGCATCTCGCTGCAAGTCCAATTATAATTATGAATTTAAATTTCAAAAGTTACAAAATTTTTCGCCCAGTGCATTTTGGCTAACCACTCATTGCACTTTATGCGTTAAAAATAAATTTTCGAGTGCTTTTGTGGCGGCAATGGCGGCTTGCCCCTTTTGGATATGCAACAATTTTTTTGCCGCCTGCATCTTGCCTGCTGATAAGTGTGCGTGTGTGTGTGCGTGTGTGTGTTTCTGTTGAGTGGCACTTGCATATATGCAAAGCGTGGCTTTTGACACACACACACACACACTCACACAGACACGGCACTTGAGCTGTTGTTTAAAAATGATTAAAAGCTCAAAAACCCGCACACAGAACGCAAATTATACGCCCAGAACAGGCCAGACCAGACGAGACGAGAAGAGTCCACCTCTGCTGCCTCCGGTGAAGCAAAATGAGTGGCACTTGCCGCTTGGCGCGCAGGCAAGCGACTGTATAATTTAGAAAGCTAAACACACACACACACACGCGCACGTCTGATCACACGCCTGCAATTGGCACAGTGGGACCAAACCTATTTAATGGTTTGGATTAGGTTCCTTTTTCTTGGGGTACACTTGTACCCCGAGACACGAAATAGTCAAACATTTTCTAAATTAGGCCACATTCAAGAATGGTTAACCTTAGAACCTTATTTTTCCTTGGGGTACACTTGTACCCCAAGACAGCTTTAATGTCAGATTAAATAAATAGTCAGAAATTTTCTAAATTAAACCACTTTCATGAATTTTATGAATGAGGTTTAACCTTAGACTACCTTGGGGTACATTTGTACCCCAAGACACTTTCAATGTCAGATTAAAGAAATAGTCAAACATTTTCTAACTTGGGCAACATTTAAGAAAGGTTAACCTTAGAACCTTATTTTTCCTTGGGGTACACTTGTACCCCAAGACACCTTCAATGTCAGATTAAAGAAATAGTCAAACATTTTCTAACTTGGGCAACAATTCAAGAAAGGTTAACCTTAGAACCTTCCTTTTCCTTGGGGTACAATTGTACCCCAAGACACTTTCAACGTCAGATTAAACAAATAGTCAAATATTTTCTAAATTAAACAATTTCATGAATTCTTTGAATGAGGTTTATCCTTGGGGTACACTTGTACCCCAAGACACTTTCAACAGGGTACACTTTAGAGCTGTAAAACTATCGACGATATATCGATAATATCGATGGTGGCTGTGCTGCGGGTTATCATCGATTATTTTTTTCACCATCGATACATCGCGATGTTGGAAAATTCGCCCCAAGAGTGGGAAAATGCCACGAAAATTCTATATGGTAAAACCTATTTTTAATCCGATTGACTTTAAAATCGTTTTGTGAACACATTATAGAAAATAATTAGACATTAGATTTCTCGGTGTGAGGAATTTCCGACCCCAGGCAAGAATAATGGTGGGCGTATTTCGGTTCAGTGACAATGGCTATTTGTAAGTTGATCTAAATAAAATTCGTTTTGTAAGCTCTAGGGTCAGAATGAATGGAAACTCATGTTTTTTAATTTAGGGAAGTTCACTGCAAAGGTCGGAATATGGTCGGAATTTTATCATTTCTGAAGGTCGGAAAATGTGGGGCGGGGGGGTGGGATTATTGCCAAACGTTTATTTTCATCATTTTGGCGGCTATACTGATGGTGGCGAAGCGAAGCGCGCCGGGCTATATGCTAGTATATGAATATGTATTGTTATTCACAGACTCATTTCTTGGTATACCCAAGCTTGGTGGAAATCGCCATGCGCTTCCTCTGCGTTCCGGCATCCTCTACCGAATCAGAGAGAATATTTAGCAAAGCTGGACAAATAATATTTAAGAGAAGGACATCTATAAAACCAAAGCATTTAAACATCCTCCTTATGCTTAACAAAAATCAGTGGCTGCAGGACTGAGTTTATTTATTTTTTGATCATTATGTTCCTTAATATCATCTTCCCAAAGAAATTTTTAATAATTAATATCAATATTTCCATCAACTTTCCGAAGAACGGATAACCCTGAAAACTGTTTATTTATTTTGTAATCATTATAAATCAATAATATTAATATTCTTAAGTACTTCCCGAAGAACGGACACAGTCTTTCTAAATCATTAATATCGAATAAAAAGTAAAAAAAATTTAAGTTAAGCAACTATCAAACTATTATTTTTTGCCCTTTGAAAAAGTACAAAAAATGGTTTTATTTTTGCCGCAGCTGTATATATGCAATGCAACCTGAATTGTTTAAACAAAATAGGTATAAAAAACAATTTAAAAATTTGTATAAAAAAACTTTTGGTAATTGTCTAGTATAGCGGCCTACTCTCAGAAAATTCCAAAAAAAATTTCCTCGATGGACCGCGAATTATCAAGAATTTTCATGCAGAGAAAATGGGGGTCATCCATGGTTTTTCTTTTAAAACGAATTTTGAAAATTTGATTTTTACCTTAATAAAACATATTGTGTTTTAGCAATGTGTCAAATTTAATTCAAATTTAATTGGAATTTTTTTGTTCAAATAATTCTCAATTTTTCTCAAAATGGAGTGCACGAATTGGAAATTTTACTGTGTACGTAATTTTATCTTCAACGAATATTGATAGAGCTTATTGAGTATTTAAAGCGTCACAAATGTTTACTACAAAAAAAAAAAGGCTGTGGCGGGACGTGAAGACCGTGTTGCCTCATTTTGGCCGAAAAAAAATGCACTATCCAGGATATTTGGCCAAGTTTATGTTTTATAAACGATTCCCAAGTCACACGGATAGGATCCATAACATCTTCGTGGCTATTGGTCAGTTATATAATCCCGAAAAAGAAAACATCGTTAATGATATTCATTTTGCTGAGGTGAGTAATGGAAAATGTGCATGCAAAATGAATTTATTATTGTGTACAATAAAATATTCATCGATGGATCGCGAATTATGAACATAAAATATTAATTCATAGGAGGAAGAGGAAGTGCACGGGGAAGACGACAGTGGATTAGGCACTTCCGTAGGGAACCACCACGTTAGAAAAAACGCTCCTTGAATTTTACCTCAATAGGTGGCGTGGAAAAGAGTTCAAAACAGATCAAATAGGTGTAAAGATTTCCTCACTTTCGCATTGAAATTCAAGCAAATGTTCCCCTGAGTCATAGGAAAATAATATTTTAATATATTTATTTGAAAAAAACAAACAGAAATCGAAAAGCATATGTGATCAAGCATGTATTTGTATGGGCAATTACAAAAATAACAACTGGATAATTCGCGTTTTTTCTGCATGAAAGTTCTTCATAATTCGCGATCTATCGAAGAAAATTTTTTGGAATTTTTTGAGGGGGCCCCTTATACTAGACAATTACCGTTTATAGGGTCGGAAATGAATATTTCTATGCGTTACAAACTTCTGGTAAAAATTAATATACACTTTTCAAGTGTATAACAACTTTCATGAATGGTTTGAATGAGGTTTACCCTTAGAACCTTCCTTGGGGTACAAATGTACCCTGTATGTATAAATGTTGGCCCTAACTTAAGCTTTGTGTCATTATACAATGTTTTTTTTGTTCAACTCTTACCTTGGCTTAGTATGTCATGATAAATTGTACCTCCAAAGAAAAATTTTGATTGCTATACATATTATGATTATTTTTCCAAAATCTGCTCTGTTTGCTTAAGTATTCCGTTACTTGGACGTTTACTTGCTGGCTTCATATAGTTTCAACGACGACGAGTTGAATATCTCTTGGGATGCCCACAGCGCAGATTACATGATGACAGATCATAAATTTTAAATGTGGGTCCCTTTGACTTTACTGCTCGCGGTTTTTGAGACTCCGGTGGCGGCGACTGCTGTGGTTCTTCGGTCTCCGACTCGTCAAAAGAAATTGCGCTCAAGCTGTTCATCAGCTCCTCATCGACCTCATCATCATCTTCCAATATGGCCAGCACATCCTCTGCAAGAGTGCTAGCAAAATAGTGTTTGTTGCATTCCAACACTTCTCCCTGTTTTATGCTAGCATCCAGAATTTTACGCAATTCCTTAACCACGCCTTCACGTTTAATTGCATCCTTTGAACGGCCAGTGAAATGGGAGACCAACTTGGAAAATGGCAAAGGTTCCACCTTGGCACGTAAATACTTCAACAATCTGTGGGCAGTAATTTCAGAATTTTCGCTACACGACATTATCGAAAATATTTGGATATTTGGATACACGAAATTTCCCAAAAAAAAAAATATATATTTTTGTTTTAATAGAAAACGTTGTGTGTGTTGCAAATAACGAATAAAGACTGACTAACTGAATAGAATCTAACATAACTGTGAGACAGCAAAAAGTCAAGGATAAGTTGATGCCATAAAAATTTCATATATAACAAAAAAATATGGCCTCACTGTAATGTTCCGGCTGTTACTCCTCCGCCTATATTTTTCGGGGGGCTGCTTTTTAGTGTAAACACAGCTGCCAAATAATTGGTTGTATTATATTTTATATGCATTGCCCCATTCAATTCTAGGTAAACAATTGGTGAAACTGAGTGCATGCTAGAAACCAGGGCTGAAATCCGGTGAAGACCAAAAAGATGTGGTTAAAAAAAATAACAATATCAGAAGGCTATTAACATTTTTACACTTAGCTCAGGTGCTTCGTGCCTCCACAAACTATTTAATTAACCAATTATATGGGGTTATAATGGGTTTAATGTCTTTTTTTTTCAACTTCAACTAACGACGTTATTTATTCACACTATTTTACAAAGGAAAGACCAAATTTTAAAAAATGATTGGACAAAAGTTTCATCCAAAAATATTAAATATTCAGTCATTGGGAGTTGGTATAAAGTCTCCTTGCAGTGGACCCGATAACTGTTGATCATGGAATAATACCGTAACCGTAACGTTATCCGAAATAAACCGTTTAAAGCTAGTCTTACATTTTAGAAGTTCGCCCGAAAGAATGACCAGAATCAAATTCATTCATGAATAACAAAATAAATTTTTTCTAACCATATTCCGTCAATTTTCCGGGTTATTTCAAAATTGGAAAATCCCGTTGGTAACATTTTGTTATGTAGAGCTCAAAAGCTAATCTCTACATTAAAACCAATCTAATTCAAATAAAGAGGGTTTCATTCATAAATTTTCCGCCTATTTTCCGACTTTAGGGGTAGATTTGAAAATGATTTTCAATCCAATCAAATTGGAAAACAAATTTTTCAATATTTTTTCTCCTCTTTTCAGGACTTTCCAAATTTTGAAAATCCCGATGATAATATTTTGTTAATTAAAGCTTTAAAAAAAAATTTGGATCTGATCAGTTTTCCGTCCATTTTCCGACAATCGTGGAATATTTTCAAAAATTACAAAGTAATGTGTTTCATATTTTTGTATGTGCAGCTTGAAATATGGGTGGTTCGATTTTCCAACAAAAGTGAATACAATTTTAATGAAATTTTCAGATAGAGGTTGCAAAAAAGAATTTGAGTCTGATCGAATGAAGGACAACATTTTTTTTCAAGAATTTTTTTGCAAATTTCTCGAATTTTCCAATATGGGAAAATAAGTTTGGAGTTGTCCGGATGAAAAACAAAAGATCTTCATACAACAGTTTTCCGACCATTTACGTATTTTTGAGGAATGATTTTTCAAATTTTGAAGGTCACTGCTATGTGTTCTATAAATCGCTTTTGATCCCAAAAACGGTACATAACGATATTCCCATAAATTCAGCTTGCTATCTCTAACGGTTTGGCCTGTGCAAGGGTCACCAATCAGACAGTCAGTCAGTCAATCAATCAGTCAGGTTACACTCTTTTATATATAGATAGAAACAAAATTTCAGAAATAGTTGAAATACTTTTCTTTCGTAAATATAATCCCTCTAATTAAATGTAAAGGACTTCTAAGACTTTGAAAAATCCTCCCATAAATATAGCAATGTTAGAAGAAAGATAATAGAAATTTTAGAAAGGAAGTTTTTGGACGAAGTTTCCAACACTATTTTATAACACTGATTTTAACATTGTTTTCCCCAACACTGTTTTTCAACATTGTTTTTCAACACTGTTTATCAACATTGTTTTCCAACACTATTATCCAACAACAGTATTCTCCAACACTATTTTCCCGATGACTGTTTTTGATCTTTGTTTTCCAACACTATTTTATAACACTGATTTCAACATGGTTTTTCCAACACTGCTTATCAACATTGTTTTCCAATACTATTATCCAACAACAGCATTTTTCAACACTTTTTCCCCCAACACTGTTTTTGATCTGTGTTTTCCAACACTGTTTATCAACATTGTTTTTCAACACTATTATCAAACAGTGTTTTCCAACCAGGGCTGCAAAACGGTTTTGAACCGAACCGGTTCGAACCCGGAATTTTGACTTTTATTTTACTGTGAACCGAACCTCTTTTGAAAAAAATAGCTGAACCTGTTCCGAACCAAGACTTTCGGTTCGGTTCAAAAAAAGTTACGAGTCTTAGTTGGGATTTACACCATGAAGCAAACTTCATGAAGTTTTCTTAGTTGGCGTGGAATTTAGAGGAAATCTTTCAGACCTTTTAAACAAATAGTAAAAAAAAAACATTTAAATCTTCATGAAGTTTGCTTCATCATGTAAATCCCGTCTTAGTTAAGCGGGCATTTGATTAATAAAAGCCGTAGTATAGATCAAAAAAATTTCTCGAAGAAATAATACTTATAAATTGAAATTAATTAAATTCGTATGTTTGAGTAAACAGAAATTCGAAAAAATCTGTAATATTTTTATATTTTTTTAAAATTTAATTACTCTTCTTTATAAATTTGGAAAAACTTCGGTCGAACGAAGGTTCGAACCAAAACCTTATCACAAAAATTTTGAACGTTAAATTTTTGTTAAATTTTGGTTCAAACCCGCGAACCGGACCTCCGAAAATATGATTTGGGCTTGCAGCCCTGTTTTCAACACTATTTTTCCCCTAAATTTTGTGTATCTTTGTTTTCCAACACTATTTTATAACACTGATTTCAATTTTGTTTTCCAACACTATTTTCCAAGCAATCACCTGGTCAACCGTGACATTTCCAACACTATTTTCCCCATAAATTTTTTGTATCTTTGTTTTCCAACACTATTTTATAACACTGATTTCAATTTTGTTTTCCAACACTTTTTTCCAAGCAATCACCTGGTCAACCGTGACATTTCCAACACTATTTTTCCCATAAATTTTTTGTATCTTTGTTTTCCAACACTATTTTATAACACTGATTTCAATTTTGTTTTCCAACACTTTTTTCCAAGCAATCACCTGGTCAACCGTGACATTTCCAACACTATTTTCCCCATCAATTTTTTGTATCTTTGTTTTCCAACACTATTTTATAACACTGATTTCAATTTTGTTTTCCAACACTGTTTTCAAGCAATCACCTGGTCAACCGTGACATTTCCAACACTATTTTTCCCCATAATTTTTTTATCTTTGTTTTCCAACACTATTTTATAACCTGTTTCATTTGTTTTCCAACACTTTTTCCGCAATCACTGGTACATCAACACTTTTCCCATTCGAATAACACTTTTATTTTCCAATTCAATATTTGCTCTCAATATTCGCTAATAGGAAGTCAGGAACGGAACAAAAAAGTTATACACAACACTTTTATATGCAAAAGGGTCAAAGATCAACCGCGTTTTAGAATCTGTATTGGTTCAATAACATTGCATTTTAATGACAAAATTGAATAAGATTAGCTACAGTTCGCAAGATCATGTGATTTCAGCAGACTATCTTCAATTCACAATTCTTTTTTGAATAGGATTTACCTTATACTTTCACTCATATTCCAAGCTTCGACAATGTTGATAGGAAAACAGCGGGAGTTCAGTGTGCCTAACCTACGAGAAACAAACAAATATGTTGAGATTGTATATATATATATATATATATGTATATACATATATGATTAGAGGCTTGTTTAAATGTTGGTTGGTGTTACATATTAAGGTTTTCGATTGGCGTATAGTTAACTACGACTTTATATGTACATACAAGGCGTGCTTGATGAAAAATGAAACAATTTTAAAACAGAGAAACTCAAGTTCACTGGAGTTGGGTCAGCATTTGGCATTCTATATTCAATATATTGATTGACCCATGTTTGATTTTACTTTTTTATTCATCTTAGCATTTGTTTTGTGTGTTTGTGTTTGTTGTTGTTGTTGTTAATAGTTGTTTGTTGTTGTTGTTGTTTTAATAGAATTTAGCTTATTGCTGTTTCAATATTGTGGCTGTTTTGGATATTGGTTGTGGGGTAGTTAGCAGTCTCTCTCTTGGTGGTTGCTTCTAAGATGCTCCTGCCGCAACAGACGCCGGTTCACTCGATTCTAAATGATTCATTTGCTGTTGCTGCTCATCCTCGGATTCGGCGCGCAATTTTGCCGCAGCAGCGGCCGCAGCCTCCTTCTCCTGCAGCTGGGCCTCCAGCTCCTCGATATTGCGAAAGATGCGTGCATATTGGAAACGCTGATGACATTCCTGCTGATAGGCAGCAGCCTCTGACTCACAATCGCCAAACACATCGCCGTCCCGCAACGCTGTGTAGATTTTCACGGCCTCCTGAAAATGGATAGGATAGGTTTAGTTTAGAGTTAACTAAATGTGAAATGATTGGATTACCTCCAGCCTGAGCTTGCTCAAATCGTAGCCGGTTATGAGCTTAATGGCCGCCTCCTTTTTACTCGGATCCAGTTCATACAATCCGCGTGCTCCTTCGTATAAATGCAATATGGAAGCATTGTTCTTGGCTATAAACTCATCATTGAGCTGTTGCGGTGTCTTGCTGCCTATCAGTTCTTTGGTGGCCTTATCAAGCACCTGCTGGACATGAACATTGAATGCCGGCTGCTGCTTGTTGTTGTTGGTGGCATTATTTAGCGCCTTCATGAAACGTATAATGCAGCTGTGAAGTTCCGGGTGCAATGGATTCAGGGCACGTGCACGACGTATCGATTGCAGCATCAGGAGCAGCTTATTCTTGCGATAGTACACCTCAAAGGCCAGTAAATGCGTCTCGATGCGCTCTTTGGCTAACTGTTGCAGCGGTTTCAAAAAATCAATGGCCTTCTCCAGCGGATCATCGGGCCGTTCCAGTTTCTCGGCCACCAGCTCATCCAATTGCGGGGCATCGGGATCGGTTTCTTGATTTGCCTGCTGCTTGGACTTTTGATGCTGTTCCCGCTTCACCTGAGCCTGGGCAGCCTGTGCGTTCTCCAGTTCGGCTTTCTTTTTGGCCTTGCGCTGTTTGCTGCGCAATTTCTTGAGCTCGGAGGGCGGCAGGTTCTCTGTGGTAATAAAAAATTAGTTTAAGTTTAAGTCAAATAACTGATCGAGCATACCAATGTCAATCTCTTCGATAGTGGTTTCCGATTTCAATGGCTTGTCATATAACCGTATGTACACCTCAATGGCACACTTGGCTGCCTTAAAATAAAACGGATGCCGTCTCAATACATCCTCCAGTCGCAGCAAACCCACATAGGCTCTTAGCGTCATTTTGCGCATGCAATAGGTATGGAAATCAAATTGATCCTCAATGATTTCAGCAAAATGACGCTCCACCTCGTGACATTTCTTAAGGGATTCACCCCAACGACCCATACGCTGATAGGCCAAAGCACATTCCGTTTGGAACCACATGCATTGCATTTCATTTAGATTGTCCATGGCGGAGACACCCTCGCGTGTGAATTTTGCACAAATCTCTTCAGCCTCCTGCACCATATCGGCGCGCAGCATATATTTGGCGCATTTCGAGTTGATGTAGCTAAAAAAAAAAAGAAAAGGGAAAGAGATGGATATATGAATAAATAGATATTAAAGTCAAAGTTATTCCTAAAGTTAACTTTAGGAACGGAAATCACAATAAAATACGACTATTATGGAACATACTCTCAAGGCGGTTTAGGAAACTGCCCATCACTATTACGGGCAGTGCTGCCCAGCGTAATTATTTGATTAGCTTATAACTCTACTATCGTTCATCTGCTTGGAAAACGATGTATGGGGGCTCGATAAGTTATGATGAGTAGAATATATGTCTAGAAGGTTCGATCAACCTAACTCCAAAACTGCGGGATATTTCAGGTGTTTTTCAAATTGCGGGGGTGGCAACTCTACTATCCTTCATCTGATTGGAAAACAATGTATGGAAGCTCGATAGGTAATGATGAGTAGAATATATGTCTAGTAGGTTCAAACAACCTAAATCCAAAATTGTGGAAGATATGAGGTTTTTTCAAATTATGGTGACAACTCTACTATCGTTCATCTGATTGGAAAACAATGTATGGGGGCTCGATAGGTAATGATGAGTAGAATATATGTCTAGAAGGTTCAAACAACCTAAACCCAAAATTGTGGAAGATAAGGTGTTTTTCAAATTATGGTGACAACTCTACTATCCTTCATCTGATTGGAAAACAATGTATGGGGGCTCGATAGGTAATGATGAGTAGAATATATGTCTGTAGGTTCAAACAACCTAAACCAAATTGTGAATAGCGTTTTTCATTATGGCTAGGTTCTAACAACCTAACTCCAAAACTGCGGGATATTTCAGGTGTTTTTCAAATTGCGGGGGTGGCAACTCTACTATCCTTCATCTGATTGGAAAACAATGTATGGAAGCTCGATAGGTAATGATGAGTAGAATATATGTCTAGTAGATTCAAACAACCTAAATCCAAAATTGTGGAAAATATGAGGTTTTTTCAAATTATGGTGACAACTCTACTATCGTTCATCTGATTGGAAAACAATGTATGGGGGCTCGATAGGTAATGATGAGTAGAATATATGTCTAGAAGGTTCTAACAACCTAACTCCAAAATTGTGGGATATTTGAGGTGTTTTTCAAATTGCGGGGGTGGCAACTCTACTATCGTTCATCTGATCGGAAAACAATGTATGGAAGCTCGATAGGTAATGATGAGTAGAATATATGTCTAGTAGTTTCAAACAACCTAAATCCAAAATTGTGGAAGATATGAGGTTTTTTCAAATTATGGTGACAACTCTACTATCGTTCATCTGATTGGAAAACAATGTATGGGGGCTCGATAGGTAATGATGAGTAGAATATATGTCTAGAAGGTTCTAACAAACTAACTCCAAAATTGTGGAAGATATGAGGTTTTTTTCAATTTGCGGTGGAAGCAGGGGGCGTGGCAAAAATCAAAACTAAACTTGATCTGCCTGCTAGTATAAGAAATATATGTGCCATACACTTCAAACCTCTATCTCTTACCATCTCTGAGATATCAGCGTTCATACGGACAGACTGACATGTATATATCGACTCGGCTGTTGATGTTGATCAAAAATATATATACTTTATAGGGTCGGAGAAGCTTCCTTCTGGCTGTTACATACTTCTTCCTGCGTAGGGATTTTCTACTGACGTATTTCTTGTCTTTGGCTCGGCTTATTGTTATATTATAAATTTTGGTTTTGAATATGAAATGGTGTTATCACAAAAATGTACTCAAAAGAGAGAGAGAGAGAGGGAGGCGTCGTTATCTGAATGAGCGTAACGTCATTTCGTAGTCTAACATAAAGAGAGTGGCTCGAGAGAGCAATTTCGAACTCGCTTTCGGTTTCTCTTCGCTCTTTTGCTTCAAGATTTCTAGGAATGTTTTGCTTTGGGGCAGAGGATCAGAAAAATCGTGATTCTTGGGTAGCAGCTAGACTTTTGGTAGCCCCTAAAATACACTTAAAATGCACACCTTTGCCTCCCCTCCTCCTACTTCGCTTACCGATCAGCCGTATCCATGCTTTGGGCCTCCTCCAGCCATACATAAGCCTCCACTGGATCACCGGCATGCTTGAAAATTCGTCCCTTGGTGATGAGCAACTCAATTAGCGTCGGTGTGTGATCAATTGCCGCATTTATATACTCCAAAGCACGATCCGTGTCACGCATATAATCATAATGCTGAGCCAGAAACAGAGCCGTCCACACTAAAGCCGATGCCGGCTCTACGGGTTTACCCGCATCGGCATCCTCGCGGGAAAAGTGCCCAGATCTGGTCAAATTCTCAAAATACTGCAACGTCAGTGACTCAATAATGTTGGCCTTCTCCGTCACTTGATGCAGGGTGCGTACATTGACAAATAATGGGGGTATACCCTTACGCAGGCCACGACGCAGATACTCATCGGCCACCTGGCGGAATTCCCCACCGCTGGCTATGTTTAGGGGTAGGCGACGTGGGCATAGGGCACGGGGATAGAGCGTTTGAAATTCCCTATAGACGGCCACCACCGAACTGGGCTCCTCCACCTGCCTGGCGGCCAGATACTGCTCATAGTACAGCACATTCTCGGGATTGCGCCATATTAATGACTCAAAAATGGGCACCGCCTTGTCCTGCTGCTGCAGCTTAATGTACAAATCACCCATGGTCTCGCGCACCGCCAGCTTGTCCACAATTTGGGCCTCGTACTTGATGAGATGATCCAAGGCCTGCTGCAGGTGAGCGGACTCGATGAGTATCTGATTCTGGTAGAGCAGCAGTTCTGAATGACGATAGTCGTGGGCCTCCTGCAAATAGGTTTGGGAGGATTAGATTGGGACAGTTCAGGGGATTTCAAAGGGGGTTACCCACTATGGAGGTTTGCGACTGACTGAACGTCTCCAGTATATTGTTGGCCATCTCATAGTCGCCCAGCAGATGGTAGCTCATGGCGAAGCCAATCCACGAGGCGTGCTGTGAGGGACGCAGCGTGAACAGATGATGGCGCGTCTCCTTGTAGCCCTCCAGATCGCGCATTTGTATCTGCAACAGTGACAGATCCTTCAGGATCTGCAGATTGTCCTTCTCCCATTTCAGGGCATTGCGATAGCACTTGATGGCCTCATCATACTTTTTGTCACTCCGCTGGAGCAGCCCATAGACATGCCAGCAGACATGTGAGCGCAAATCGTTGCGCAGACCCAGCCGCACATACTTATAGGCCTCCTCCCGGCGACCCAGACCGTTCAGGGTTAGACCCTTCATGGCCAGAGTTTCGCCGTGCTCCGTGTACTTGGGATTTGAGAGGATCTGCTTGGCCAGCTTAAGGCCATTTTTGTACTGCTTCAGTTCGTAGCATTTCTGTGGAGTAGGTAGGAACAAAACAAAATCCCGCACAAAAGTCATTTTGAGGTTAGGGCCACGAGTCGGTCACAAGGAGACGGGTGGTGGGGAGGGGGGAGGTTCGGATGGGTAATGGATGTGTGACACTTACCAGTAGTTTACGGAAGAGCGCCCCCTCCTTGGGTGGCAGTGGATCACTGGAAGGCATCTCAACTACTTTTGGGCTGCTGCTGCTGCTTCGTCGTCTTCTTCTTCTTCTACTGCTGCTGCTGAGGAGTTTGCGAGTTTTGAGCTGCGTTTGCTGCGACTGAGCGAGATTGGAGATAGAAAAAGTTAATTAGCTTTACACCAAGCAATAAGCTCGAACAAAACAATTCCCGTTAGTCTATTTATTTATTTGGCATTACATTCGCTCGCTATTCGTTGTGGAAAAAGAGGTCTGCAGGTCGGTCGGGACGACAGTCCACACTCATGTGTTATCGATATGTAATCGATAAAGTGGTGTGACACACTAGAGTTGGGCGCGTGCAAAATTGGAGGTCGTGCACAAGATTTGAATAACATGAATCTAGATTTCACCCTCAAGAGATTGAAGAAAAATAACGCTTAGCTTTTGTTCATGCCTTGAAATAATTTTCAATAAGATTCTATTAATCGAATTATTTGTGGTCAAAGCACGCGACTATCGACGTAAGCAGGCGAATGACACACAAGTCAATAGAGATGAGCAATGAAATTCAATTTGAAAGTCGCAGTGAATCAGAAATATTTAAATATCAGTGACTGTGATTTGGTTAAGGAATAATCAAAATTTTACTTATAAAGTGGCAAATTTGTCTATCAATAAAATTTAACAGAATTTAATTAAGCACATTTATTAACAACTTATAATTATAAATAGGTCTGAAATGTGATACTTTTTTCTTAATTTTTTGGAAATTTAAAATAATTTTTTAAAAACTTCGTAATTTTGTTTAGTTTTTAATAGAAAATCTGTTAATATAGTAAATTAAAGGATATTTTTATTTGGATTATTTTTATTTTAAAAGAACAGGAAATAATTTTTTCGTAGGTCCGATTCGCGGGTTTGAACCAAAATTTATCAATGGTTAGGGTCCAGAAATTTGAGGTACAAGGTTTGTCTGTTAAGGTTTTGGTTCGAACCTTGGTTTGTTCCAAGATATACCACATTTTGACTTAAAAGCAATTAAATCGTTTAAAATATAAGAAAATACTTAGGATTTCTGTACTTCCTGTACTTTACTGGAACATAAGATTTAATTTTTTTTCAATTATATATATATAAGTAGTATTTCTTCGATTAATTGATGGTCTATTTTACTTCATTGATCGGAAAAAATACATTTTATGGCTGAAAAACACCGTTTAACTAAGACTTATATCTTTTGTTGAACCGAACCGAAATTTTTGTTTCGGAACAGGTTCAGATTCGACCATTTTTTAACAAGAGGGGTTCGGTTCAAAGTTCGGTTCACAATTAAAGAAAAGTCGGAATTCCGGTTTGCTGCCCTGATTTTTTTAACAACTTACAAAAATATGTAACTTGCAGAAAATCATAAAAAGAAAATTTTATATATAACCATCGTGATAAGTTAAAAAAACTAATGATGCAATTTGATTCATTTGATTTGATCAATTTGATTGATTTTTTAATAAATTTCTAACTTATTTTTTGCACATAATAATTTTGTATTTTGAATTTTGCCAAGAGTTATAGACTTATTATTAATATTTGACACAAATTCCTATTAGAGTTACAGTTTCCCATCACAAATCACAGTGACTGGCGGAGTCACAGTTGCTTAGCAATTGCTCATCTCTAGCAAATGTTTCGAATATAATTTTTACTTAATATTCTTGCAGATTACGACCCGGGCTATTTAAAGCACAACACTTAACTTTAAAATATGCAAGACTCACCTTTGGTTAATAAAGTTTATTTGTTTTTCTTTTTTTTCTTGAATTATTGAACTGTCAGAACAACTGTGGCAAGAAGAAGCAGTTCAGTACATTTGTTATGTAAAAAATGTTTGATTATTAATTAAAATTCAATTAACTTAGTTCGGCCGGATGGGCATTTTATTTTACTTAAACTGAGAGGCAAGCCGAAAAGCCTTTTTATCACATTTAATCAAAAATACACAACAAATTACATTAAAGTCAGAACACACACAATTTGCCATTCACCCCAGCTGGCAGACAAACAGCTGTATGTGGTTATCGATACCTCGATACTCGATAGGTTAACAGACATTTTAGGATCAGGCGGCAGCGGTGGCGAAAGATGAATTCCCTGGCCAGAATTGGTGGCTATGTATGCCAAACTATACAAATTGCGGGCTGCGGTGTAAGTTTATTAACCCAGCTACCTGGTTCAAAGCATATTAAACAGTTTTCTGTTTTGCAGGTGCAGCAAGTGCGCACCAAATATGCCGACTGGCGTATGATACGTGATGTAAAGCGGCGCAAGTGCGTCAGTGAGCATGCCAAGGAGCGTCTACGCGTTAATTCTTTGCGCAAAAACGATATACTGCCCATAGAGCTGCGCGAGGTGGCCGATTTAGAGATAGCGGCTTTTCCCAGGGATTCCTCGCTGGTACGTGTGCGCGAACGTTGTGCACTTACGTCACGACCCAGAGGAGTAGTGCACAAGTATCGACTGAGTCGCATAGTGTGGCGACACCTGGCCGATTATAATAAGCTGTCGGGAGTGCAACGGGCCATGTGGTAATTTTAAATGTTAACAAAAATAAAAATAAAATAAAGTACTCGATACCTGGACAGCTGCTAATATCGATTAAACGATAGGCAGTTAATATCGATTGACCGATAGCCCGTTTGTTTACCTTTGCCTGGACGAGATGTCGTCGCGTAAAAAACTGAATCTAATAGACTTCAGTTTTCTGGACCACAAGGCCGAGCTAAGTCAATTGCTGCAGGCCAAAACACGTCAGCCGCTTAAACTGGTGGAGAATGAAAAAGATTTTTGGCAATTTGTGCACAAATATGAATCCATGCTGCGTGCCCGGGGTCAGCCAGAGCTGGCTCCGCTTCTCAGCGAAACCGATTTTAACCAGGCTCAGCCCTATCACAAAAGCAAGCATTTGGCTTTAAGACTGGACAAGAAGAAGGCTTTAGATGAACAGCGAAAGAATGAAATGCAGCTGCAGTTTCAGCAATTGCTTTTGGTCTATTTGGACTTTAAGCAAAAGGAGAAATTTCAAACCATTAAGAAATTGCGTCAGGCACAACAACAATTGCCCATAGCACGCTTTAAGCAAGATTTGAAGCAAGCTTTGGACAACAGCCGGGTGCTTATAGTGGCGGGGGATACGGGTTGCGGCAAGTCCACCCAGGTGCCGCAGTATTTGTATGAGTTTGGCTATCGCAGCATAGGTAAGGCTCCCCACCCAGTAACCAACCAAGTATTAAGAAGTAAACTATTTACAGCCTGCACCCAACCCCGCCGCCTGGCCTGTGTGTCCCTCTCCAAGCGTGTGGCCCATGAGCTATTGGATGACTATGGCTCCAAGGTGGGCTTCCAAATACGCTTCGAGCGTAGCAAGACTCAACATACAAACATTGTGTTCATTACCGAGGGACTGCTGCTGCGTCAACTGGCTGTGGCTACTCATCTGGAGCAGTACGATATCATCATACTGGATGAGATACATGAACGAAATCTCTTTGGTGATTTCCTGTTGGGCGTAACCAAATGTTTGTTACGTGCCAAGCCAAATTTGAAACTGATTTTAATGTCGGCCACCATTAATGTGGAGCTATTCCAAGGCTATTTCAAGGAGGAGGGTGCACAACTGGTACAAGTACCGGGACGCCTATTTCCCATTAAGCTACGCTATATGCCGCCGCCTGCCTTGGAGCTAAAGGCGGGTCAGGCCACAGCCGGCTCCAAGCGTTCTCAGGGTGGCGGCACACGCATAGATCCGGCACCCTTTGTCCAAGTGCTCAGTCTAATCGATCAACAGTATCCCAGTGAGTACATCTAAGCTTAAATCTCTATACCCAAGCTCACATCTAAATCTCTTTGCAGCCAGCGAGCGTGGTGATGTTTTGATATTTGTCAGCGGTGTGAATGAAATTGATACGGTATGCGAGGCCATACAGGAATATGCCACTCAGCAGACCCATTGGCTTATCTTACCCCTACACAGTGGCCTGGCCCTGGCCGAGCAGGATAAGGTATTTGACTATGCACCCGAGGGTGGACGCAAGTGTATAGTGTCTACCAATATAGCAGAGACTTCGCTGACAGTGGATGGTGTACGATTTGTCATAGACTCCGGCAAGGTTAAGGAAATGAGCTACGATGCAGCCTGTAAGGGTCAAAGGCTGAAGGAATTTTGGGTATCCAAATCATCGGCAGAGCAACGCAAAGGTCGTGCCGGACGCACGGGACCCGGAGTGAGTGCACCATAAGCCAAATATAACTTTTAAGCTAATTTTCATATTTCTTCTATCAGGTCTGCTTTCGTTTGTACAGTCTACAGCAATTTGAGAGCTTCGAGGCCTATCCCACCCCGGAGATTTATCGTGTGCCCTTGGATACCATGCTGCTGCAAATGGTGTCCATGGGTCTGCCCGATGTCCGAGCATTTCCCTTTATAGAGGCACCCGAGGCGGAACGCATTGAGCAAACCATTTTAGCCCTGAAACAGCATGTGAGTAACTTGGCAGGTTCGAACAACTCTTCTATCCTACATCTGATTGGAAAACAATATATGGGGGCTCGATAGGTAATGATGGGTAGAATATATGTCTAGAAAGTTCGAACAACCTAACTTCAAAATTGTGGAAGATATGGGCTGTTTTCAAATTGCGGGGGTGACAACTCTACTATCGTTCTTTTAATCGAAAAACGATGTATGGGGGCTCGATAACTAATGATGAGTAGAATATATGTCTAGAAGGTTTGAAAAATCTATCCCTAAAATTGTGCGAGTTTTGAGGTTTTTTAAAAATTGTGGGGGTGACAACTCTACTATCGTTCTTCTATTCGTGAAACAATGTATGGGTGCTCAATAAGTAATGATGAGTAGAATATATTACTAGGAAGTTCTAACAACCTAACTTCAAAATTGTGGGAGATATGGGGTTTTTTTCAAATTGCGGGTGTGACAACTCTACTATCGTTAATCTGATCGAAAAATGATATATAGGGGCTCGATTAATAATGATGATTAGAATATATGTCTAGAAGGTTCAAACAACCTAACTCCAAAATTGTGGAAGATATTGGGTGTTTTCAAATTGTGGGGGTGACAACTCTACTATCGTTCTTCTAATCAAATATCGATGTATGGGGGCTCGATAAGTAATGATGTAGAATATATCCCTAGAAGGTTCGAGCAATCTATCTTCGAAATTCTGGGAGATATGGGGTGTTTTCGAAATTGCGGGGGTGACAACTCTACTATCGTTCATCTGATCGAAAAATTATGTAGTGTGGATCGATAAATAATGATGATCAGATTATATGTCTAGAAGGTTCTAACAACCTAACTCCAAAATTGTGGAAGATATAAGGTTTTTTACAAATTGCAGGGGTGACAACTTTACTATCGTTCTACTAATCGGAAAACGATGTATGGGGGCTTGATAAGTAATGATGAGTAGAATATATGTTTTAAATGTTCGAACAACCTAGCTTCAAAATTATGGAAGATATGGTGTTTTTTACAAATTGCACGGGTGACAACTCTACTAACGTTCATCTGATGGAAAAATTATGTAGGGTGGATCGATAAATAATGATGATTAGAATATATGTCTAAAAGGTTCGAACAACCTAACTCCTAAATTGTGGAAGATATGGGGTGTTTTAAAATTGCGGGGGTGACAACTCTTCTAACGTTCATCTGATCGAAAAATTATATAGGGTGGATCGATAAATAATGATGATTAGATTATATGTCTAGAAGGTTCGAACAACCTAACTCCAAAATTGTGGAAGATATGGGGTGTTTTCAAATTGCGGGGGCGACAACTCTACTATCGTTCTTCTAATCGGAAAACGATGTATGGGGGCTCGATAAGTAATGATGAGTAGAATATATCTCTAGAAGGTTCGCATACCCTTTATTGTTTCCACACCACTTCTCTACAAAGGGTTCCTCTTAGTTTTTTTTATTTGGACAACTCTACTATCGTTCTCTAATCGGAAAACATAGGGCAATAAGAGTAAATATATCTCTAGAAGGTTTAAAAAATCTATCTTTAAAATTGTGGAGGTGACAACTTTTCTATCGTTCATCTGATCGGGAAATGATGTATAAGGTATCGATAAATAATGATGATTAGAATATATGTCTAGAAGGTTTGAACAATCTATCATAAAAATTGTGGAAGATATGGTGTTTTTTTTGACAAGGGTGACAACTCTACTATCTTTCTTCTAATTGGAAAACGATGTATGGGGGCTCGATAACTAATGATGAGTAGAATATATGTCTAAAATGTGCAAACAACCTTACTCCAAAATTGTGGAAGATATGGTATTTTTTACAAATTGCAGGGGTGACAACTCTACTAACGTTCATCTGATGGAAAAATAATGTGGGGTGGATCGATAAATAATGGTAATTAGATTATATGTCTAGAAGGTTTGAACAATCTATCTTGAAAATTGTGAAAGATATTGCGGTGGAGGCTTGAAGGGGCTTGGCTTTATTTGTAGACGTCAGTTGTACATTTCTTTAGACTTCATCTAACTTAACTTACCTCTTCCATTTGCAGTGTGCCCTCAGCATGGAGGAGAAGATCACACCTTTGGGCAGCTCTTTGGCCAATTTACCTGTAGAGCTTTCCATTGGCAAAATGCTACTAATGGGCTGTGTCTTTCCGGAGGTGGAACAATTGCTTACTCTGGCCGCCATGTTAAGTGTACAGAATCCATTTACCACACGTGCCTATCAGGATCAACGTTGCGAACGTGAACGCCAGCCCCTGGAATCGGATCAGGGTGATCTATTTACCCTAATGCGTGCCTATTGCGAGTGGCTGAACTTGAAAATGAGGCGGGAGAATACACGCAAATGGTGTCAACGTTTGGCCATTGAGGAGCAACGTTTCTATGAGGTTAGCAAATTGCGTCAGCAATTTCAACGCATTTTGGAAAGCTGCCGCATGGCGGTGCCCGGCCAGACCAACTTAAGCAGTGCCGAACGTGCCACACGTCATGGTGAACTGCGTCAATTGAAGGCCATGAAGCGACAACAGCGCTTTGAGCAGCCGCGTCAGCGTAAGCTGCTTAAGCATCATCAACAGGAGGAGGAGCAGCAGGAGGAAAAGTATCAAGATATGCGCGATGTGGACTTTCGTTTGCGTCATGATGCACGCCAGCTGGCATTGCTGGAGCGTTCTGCCCGCCTGGATCGCCATCGTGATGTGGTTTTGTTGAAATTGTTATTAATCAGCGGCTTCTATCCCCAACTGGCTTTGGCGGATGAGTTCAACTATTGCAAAGGCGGTGGTCAGCAATTTTTTCATACACGCCTCAAGCCCTTTCTTTCGCTGCATCCCAATTCACATTTTGCCAAATATTTTGATTTGCTGAAGCTAAACGAAAGTGATCTTCACGAGAAACCTAATTATTATACACCCAAACAACCGCTCAGTGAGCGTCATCAGCTGCTGTGCTACCAGTGAGTGCGGTCGCGGGTTCCGGGTTGATAATCCAGAAATTTGAATTAATTTTTCAATTCCTAGATCCCTGTTGGAGACCGCCAAGCCTTATTTAATGAACTGTATACGCCTGCCGGCGGCACAGACTTTGCTGCTATTTGGCTATGCCATTGATACCAATTTGGGACTCAGTCGGATTGTGTGCGATAATTGGTTATGTCTGGATTTTCCCATACCCGGCAGTGGAATGCAGTTGCTTTGTCGTGCCATTGAGCTGCGTCGCCGTTGGAGCAGTCAGCTGTATGCCAAGCTAGATGGTAAGCCACATCATCAGCCTGGTCCAGTGTCCATTAACTTTATATCAGGGACCGACCAAATCACTCCTTTTTATATAAAAATCAGAAAATAAAAATTATTTTTGATTTTTATTTTTTTCCTCTCGAAGTAATAGTTATAAAAGATTTTTATTATTTTTCATCGTTAATAATAATTTTAACTGATTTTATTTATAAAAATCAACAATAATTAGTTACTTGTCGAGTTTTATTTGAAAAATCATTGAATGATGTTTTATTTCGAGTTTTATTTTATTTACTCAAGCATAACGATTATTCTCGATTGTTTGTCGTTTCTAATCAAAGCATACAAATTATCAGAGATTACTTTGTTTAAAAATCAAGAATATAAATCCCAATAAGAATTTGATTTCGAAATATCAGTATATATATATATATATATATTGTATAAAAGCCTTCGATGGTACAAAACGTAAAGAACTCCAAAATAATTAAAGAAAATTATCGAAAATCTGTCGTGTTAAAGAGAAATGAACCAAATGTTCACAAATTCTCTTAATATACAATAAAACAATCAAGCGATCAAATGAAAGAGATATCACAACAATTGGGAGATATTATTCATGTAAAACGTTTTGTTTTTAAAATTTAAGCTACATCCCTTCTAGAGAAGAGTAAACTATAGGTTTAGAACCACAAAACTCGATTAATACTCAAACAAAATAAATCAACGATTTTTTACATATGGTGAATTAATTATATATTCAAGTGTTTAATTTTACAAATAAAATCTGTGCAATTGATTTGGACGATAAGTTACATCGCAAGTCTGAAACAACAAGTTTAAGTGCGGAAATCGCACGTTCCACACTAACTTGTGTTGCAGGAACACTGTGTACAACTTTTGCCAATTGGTATAAATATGGAAGTTGTATTTGTTATCGATCCAATATTTCATAATGTTTGTGTTTATATTTATTGTTTTTGGATTATACGCCTCAATTTCACTATAGGCTTTTTTAATATTCTCGCTTTTTTCATTGTCTTGGTCATTTTGTTCCACATCAATTGAGCTTAAAAAATTTTCCAATAATGTGTCCGGATTGTTGGGATCCTCAAGACATTCTTCATCAAATATGTCCGACGAAGAGGCACTGTATGACATTTGGCTACATTGTAATGGAATATTCTGTAGAGAAAATACATATTCTGTTTTTAATAAATGTATGTCTATATTGAAATATAATATGTTCATTCCTTCAAATAATTGCCTAGTTAAAATTTTGAATGCACTGCTGTCAAAAAATTTGAAAGGTAGATTTTCCGTTGAGGCCATTTCCAGGCAGGCATTTTTCATGTCACTTTGGCGCATTGTGACTCTTATCTTGAATTCCTTTTCAGTTATTTCATCCTGATCGTCTGCCATATACTTGTCATGTTCTTCTTTATGCAGTGATTGCATGTGCCGCTTTACGTTGCTGCTGTATACTCCGACAAATTTTTTCTTGCAAAGTGTGCACTCGACATTTGACCCGTCTATAATTTGGAAAAATTTTCCAACGAGGTGACTGCGTTTTCGTCCCATTTTGTTTTAAAATTACCAATCTTAAATGCCGAAAATGTGCACACAGCCAATTTTGTAGAAAATTGAAATTCTCAAACTTACAGAAACAAATTCCTACTGGGAGTAATATTCTTGATTTTCAAACAAAGTAATCCCTAATAATTTGTATGCTTTGATTAGAAACGAAAAACAATCGATAATAATCGTTATGCTTGAGTAAATAAAATAAAACTCGAAATAAAACATCATCAATGATTTTTTCAAATAAAACTCGACAAATAAGTAATTATTGTTGATTTTTTTTATAAAAAATCAGTCAAAATTATTATTAACGATGAAAAAAAATAAAAATCTTCAATAATTAACAGCGAATGATTTTTTTAATAAAAATTGAAAATATCAAATCATTGCCTATCTGAGAATTTGAACCGAAAATATTAGCTTCACAAATGGCAGAAAATTTTTTAAGTGAATGCTTCATATTTATTTATCTAATCATTTTTTTTTTAAATAACGATTATTTTCGGTCCCTGCTTTATATCTTTCCCAGAACTCAATGGCAGCGAAACCCCCCAGGCTTCATCTAAACAACCCAAAAGTCACTCGCTGTGGCAGGATTTACTGGACTTTATGTCGCTGGAGGTGGCCTATGGCCTGAAACGTCTTTTACCAGCCGATCTCAAAACTTTATATAACCATCAGCCAGTCTCTGGTCGTCTGGCCGAACTCCACTGTAATCCCTTTGCCGCTGACTTTGCTTTAAGTCCCAACCTAGAGAAAGGTGGTCTTCAGGTCTCCGAGCATGTGGTCTATGCCTGCCTGACCGAACCGAATTGGACTTTGGCCATGGATACAGCATTGCAGGAACAACCTTGGTTTTGTAAAGCATGTGATTTCGAAATGGAACAGTTTGATGTATTGGAACAGCTAAAGCATCGCTTGGAGTGTCTGGGTCGTAAGAGAAAAAAACAAGAGGCTACTCCTCCTCCTACTCCTCCTGCAGCAGAAAGTGGCCATAGAAGTAAGGGTTCGGGCAATTATTATTGTGAAAATTGTAGACAACAATTGCAGCTCTCACAGATTGACATACTGCGTCATCGTCGTCAGTGTATCAAATGAGAGAAACCTTGCCAACCTTTAAACTAAGACAAAAATAAAACTATTATTAAAATATTATATTATTAAAAGCTTCTTTAAACTCTCGGGGTACTTGGCTTACGGGCATCAAAGTTGGGTATCTGGCCCTGATGGATGTGTATTAATTACTCCTAGATGGCTGCCCAACGGAACTTCTTATATCTTCCACAATTTTGAAAATAGATTGTTCGTACCTTCTAGACATATTTTCTCTACATCATTACCCATCTATTCACCATACATAATTTTTCCATCAGATGAACGCTAGTAGAGTTGCCACCCTACAAATTAAAAAAGCCTCATATCTTCCACAATTTTGGAGATAGATTGTTCGAACCTTTTAGACATATATTCTACTCATCAATACTTATCGAGCCCCCATACACCGTTTTTCGATCAGATGAACGATAGTAGAGTTGCCACCCACAATTTGAAAAACCTCATATTTTCCACAATTTGGAAGATAGATTGTTCGTACCTTCTAGACATATATTCTACTCATCAATACTTATCGAGCCCCCATACACCGTTTTGCGATCAAATGAACGATAGTAGAGTTGTCACTCCCGCATTTTGGAAAATCCTCATATCTTCCACAATTTTAGAGAAAGATTGATGGAACCTTCTAGATATATTTTCTACTTGTCATTACTTATCGAGCCCCCATACATTGTTTTCCGATCGGATGAACGATAGTAGAGTTGCCACCTCCACAATTTGAAAAACCCTCGTATCTCCCTCAATTTTGGAGTTAGGGTGTTCGAATCTTCTAGACATATTTTCTACTCATCAATATCGAGCCCCCATACATTGTTTTCCGATCAGATGAACGATAGTAGAGTTGCCACCCACAATTTGAAAAGCCTCATATTTTCCACAATTTGGAAGATAGATTGTTCGTACCTTCTAGACATATTTTCTACTTGTCATTACGTATCAAACCCTCATACATTGTTTTCCGATCAGACCCACAGTAGTAGAGTTGCCATCCCCACAATTTGAAAAAACCTCATATCTTCCACAATTTTAAAGATAGATTGTTCGAACCTTCTGGGCATATATTTAATATATTCTTCTCATCAATACTTATCAAGCCCCCATACATTATTTTTCGATCAGATGAACGATAGTAGAGTTGTCACTCCCGCATTTTAAATCCTCATATCTTCCACAATTCTACAGAAAGATTGATGGAACCTTCTAGGCATATTTTCTACTTGTCATTACTTATCGAGCCCCCATACATTGTTTTCCGATCAGATGAACGATAATAGAGTTGCCATCCCTACAATTTGATAAAATCTCATATCACCCACAATTTTAAAGATAGATTGTTCGTACCTTCCGGGCATATATTTAAATCATTATTACTTATCGATCCACCCTACACCGTTTCCAGATCAGATGAACGATATTTAAGTTATAGGCAAATCAAATAATTACGTTAGGCAGCACTGAGCGAAAAAGAATGCTATCGCATTTGTTGTTATTAAGTCCTTTTCAAGGTCATTTTGTTTTCCAAATCAAACCAGGACAGTTTTTATTCGCAACGCCTTGGAAAGAATCTTTCATCATGTGGCACGCAATGTTTTTCGCTATTCGGGAGGCCAATGTATGGGAATAGGTCAATAGATAATGCCATAAAGGGTCATGAATTGTGTAAACAGAGGCCAGAGATTAAAGGTACCAGTTGCTATGGAATATGTATTGTATAAACTACAATGATACATACAATTCATACAGGCATCAGGAAGTACCTAGCTTCTAGGGCTACCAAACTTTGTAAGACAGTTTCATGAGTAGCTCAAATAGGTTCTCTAAATATTTAGATCATGGCCTAGGACCGAGCTTCTTCGACCACTAAAACATATGGTACAAGATAATGGATAGATTTTTTAAGCATAGGGTGATTAGATAATCTTAAATGCGGATTTGAGAAGTGTGCAAAAAGAATGCACCTTAGGCATAGTAAAAGATCTCCAATTCTCTGTACCTGTTTCAAACAAACTGTGTAAGTGCTGCCCATCACGATTGCGGCCAGCGTTAATATTTGTTTTGCTTATAACTCTACTATTGTTCATCTGATCTGGAAACGGTGTGTAGAGGATCGATAAGTAATGATGATTGAAATATATGTCTAGAAGGTTCGAACACCCTAACTCCAAAATTGAGGGAGATATGAGGGTTTTTCAAATTGTGGAGGTGGCAACTCTACTATTTCTCGTCTGATCGGAAAACAATGTATGGAGGCTCGGTAAGTATTGATGAAAGCAATATTAGTCTAGAAAGCTCGAACAGTTTATCTGTAAAATTTTTTCAAATTGTGGCGGTGACAACTCTACTACTGTTTGTCTGATCGGAAAACAATGTATAAGGACTCGATAAGTTATGTTAAGTAGAATTTATGTCTAGAAGGTTCGAACAACCTTACTTCAAAATTGTGGGAGTTTTGAGGTGTTTTTAAAATTGTATGGTGGGAACTCTGCTATCGTGTATCTGATCGAAAAACGGTGTATGGGGGCTTGATAGAAATGATGAGTAGAAAATATTTCTAGAAGGTTCGAACGCCCTTATTCCAAAATTGTGGAAGATATGAGGTTTTTTGAAATTGTGGGGTGACAACTCTACTAACGTTCATCGGTTTGGTTCTTCAATCTTGTTTCTTCTTATGGTTCCGAATCTGGTTTCAATGTTAAATAGGTTAATGCAATTTTAAAATACAGATTTGACCTTACCTTTTACTGAAATGGGAACGATACCGAATATCAAATACCATAATGACGTACAAAAACTTTTTAAGGTACCGTTTTTTTTTTTATTTATCAAAAAATCATTTTTTTACTTGAAAAAAATCAGTTATTTTCATTTGACCTTGATTCAACTGGCGATTGAGCTCAGTTTTGAGCAGTTTCAGACTATTTATGGTCTGTTCCTTATCCCTGATCTCCAAGGTAGTCGTAAGTTTCTGCAATAGCTCTACAGCCTGACATCCTTCCGTTAGCGAAGACTTTTTCAACTCATCCTGCTCCTCCGTCTGGGACACGGATTGAGTTCCCGTTTCCTGTTGCTGGTGATTAGATGCCACTTCCACTTCATCTTCATTGCCCAGCATGGTTTCGCACAGTTCTACAGGCACTGGCTCAAGCACACCCATCATACCGTGCACTATGTTGTGCCGTTTGCGAAAGCGTTGGATCCACGACAAGGACACCTTTTCGATGACACCCATTCGGTGGGCAAACTCATTGGCCTTTATATGCAGCCGGGGTCCAGTTAGGGGCGAGTGCGCCCCCTTGCACCAGTTAAAGAGAAGGTGATCGATGACCCTCAGTGTGGAATGGTTTATGCGTTTGGTCACTTGCTTAGTTGGACGCTCCTTGCGCTTCCTCTCCAGCTCGAAACTTTGATCAATCAGCCTGTCCTTGTCCAATAAAATTTTCTGGAAAGCGCTATAGGTAATACCATATTGCCAGATCAACACAGAACCCTTGTCGCCATTTTCAACACGTCGGAGTACCTCCAGCTTTTCCGGCAGGGTCAATTGATTGGTTTGCGAGGACATGATTTAAATTTAATTTACAAGACAAATGTTTGACGCAAAATGGCAGTTCGCAGAAGGAAACACGTTACACGCCAGACACGAGCCAGGGTTGCCAAACACACCATGTGTTAGTTTAAGTTTAGAGATGAAACTTTTGTCTTAGTCGATAGTTAATCAAGGTCGCTTATCGAGTCATATCGATGTCACAGCGTTGCCACCTGATGCATAACGTGTCACGCGATAGCTTATCGATGTGGTTCGTGATTAGCCATTGTCGAAATAATGTGGAGATTTGTTTTTTCTACACCGCTGCCTCCCCCGCAATTTGAAAAGCCTTCATATCTCTCACAATTTTGAAAATAGATTATGCGAACCTTCTAGACATATATTCTACCCATCATTACTTATGGATGCACCCTAAACCATTTTTCGATCAGATGTACAATAGCAGAGTTGTCACCCCCGCAATTTGCAAAAAACCTCATATCTTACACAATTTTAAAGGTACATTATGCGAACCTTTTAGACATATATGCTACTCATGATTATTTATCGATCCCCTATACAACATTTTCCGATCAGATGAACGATAGTAGAGTTGTCGCCCCCGCAATTTGAATAACCCCCATATCTCCCACAATTTTGAAGATAGATTATGCGAACCTTCTAGACATATTTTCTACTCATTATTACTTATGGTTCCACCCTACACCATTTTTCGATCAGATGAACGATAGTAGAGTAGTCGCCCCCGCAATTTGAAAAACCCTCATATCTCCCACAATTTTGAAGATAGATTATGCGAACCTTCTAGACATATTTTCTACTCATTATTACTTATGGTTCCACCCTACACCATTTTTCGATCAGATGTACAATAGCAGAGTTGTCACCCATGAAATTTGCAAAAAACCTCATATCTTCCACAATTTTGAAGATAGATTGTTGGAACCTTCTAGACATATATTTTACTCATCATTACTTATGGATCCACCCTACACCATTTTTCGATCAGATGAACCATAGCAGAGTTGTCGCCCACTCAATTTGCAAAAAAACCTCATATCTTCCACATTTTTGAAAATACATTATGCGAACCTTTTAGACATATATGCTACTCATGATTATTTATCGATCCCCTATACAACATTTTCCGATCAGATGAACGATAGCAGAGTTGTCACCCCCGCAATTTGAAAAAGACCCTCATATCTCCCACAATTTTGAAGATAGATTATGCGAACCTTCTAGACATGTATTCTACTCATTATTACTTATGGATCCACCCCACACCATTTTTCGATCAGATGAACGATAGCAGAGTTGTCGCCCCCGCAATTTGAAAACACCTCATATCTTCCACAATTTTGGAGTTAGGTTGTTTGAACCTTCTAGACATATATTCTAATCATCATTATTTATCGAGCCCCTATATATCATTTTTCGATCAGATGAACGATAGTAGAGTTGTCACCCCCGCAATTTGAAAAACCCACATATCTCCCTCTATTTTGAAGATAGATTGTTCGAACCTTTAAGACTTATACTCTAATCACCATTATTTATCGATCCCCAATACTTTATTTCCCGATCAGATGAGTGATAGTAGAGTTGTCACACCGCAGTTTGAAAAATCTCAATATCTCCCACAATTTTGAATATAGATTGTTCGAACCTTTTAGACTTATATTCTACTTATCATTATTTATCGATCCACCCTACACCATTTTTCGATCAGATGTACAATAGCAGAGTTGTCACCCCCGCAATTTTAAAAAACCCACATATCTCCCACAATTTTGAAGATAGATTGTACGAAACTTCTAGACTTATATTTTAATCATCATTATTTATCGATCCACACTGCATCATTTTCCGATCAGATAAACGATAGTAGAGTTGTCGCCCCCGAAATTTGTAAAAAAAAACGCCATATCTCCCACAATTTTGAAGTTACATTGTTCGAACTTTCTAGACATATATTCTACACATCATTATTTATTGATCCATCATTTACCGTTTCCCGATCAAATGAACGTTAGTTGAGTTATAAGCAAAACAAATAATTACGTTGGGCAGCACTGACCACAATCTTGATGGGCAGCACTTACGCAGTTTGTTTTTTATCATATTTGTTTCCAGGTGAGATTGCACTACTTAAAAGCAATTATTTTGACTTTTTTTGGCATCAGGTATAGAAAGATTTCCAAAAGAATACAAAGCGGCCTTTTTTTCGTTCGAATTTTTTTCAAACTGGACTCATTAACTAATTTAGGTATTACACATTTCATATTTACTCGAATTTCTGTTCGCTTTGCTCGAGTATTACTTGTCTTTCGCATTAACTCTGCCAGCAAATAAATCAAGTCCGCCATATTTTCTACATATACAACTAAACATCTTTATTTAAGGTTTTTTGTTTTTGTAGTTTCCATTATAAATTTGTTTGTTTCGCTACACTTACAATTCGATTTAACAAACATTTTTCTTTTCTATCTTTTTTTTTGTTGCAACTCTCTCATCCTTTTTGTATTATGTGATCTTCATATATACATATGCTCATGCTCTCATAGTGTGAACCTTATAACTAAGTTGTTCATATATAAAATAAATATATATATATATATATATATATTTTAGCAGTCGAAGATTGCATTTACACATAAAGTAAAGCGAGCAGGTCCTAATAATAAATGAAAAAAAATTAGATTCCACCAATTGCTATTGAGAAAATAAGGATTAATCAGATTTTATTTAACAAGCTGCCTGTGATTAGCATTTAAGTCTTTGTTGTTGTTGTTGTTGTTCTTGGGGGGCTTCAATCAATGACATAGTCCAAATCAAATTTAGCCCCAATGCGGGGCACACGCGGTTTTCGTGGCATTCTCTGCTGCTGCTGCTGCTGCCAAGCGAAAGGGAGAGAGACAGATAGACAGATTTATTAAGTGAAAATGAGCGAGAAGGTCATGTCAAGCACTTACCTGAGTGGCAGCGGCTAACTCATCTACAGCCATGGCGGCGCTGGAGTCCACTGAGGACTGTGAAATGAGCTTAGTCTTAAAAATTGTTTACATTATTTCAACGAAACTTACCTCCAGATTTTCGGAAATGCTCGGTGGTGTAACATCTTGATTAGAACTGGAACTGGTTGATTGATTGACCCTTAAGGGTAGCTAATAAAGGGAAAAAGAGGTAAGCAATTTGTTTTGTATACAAATACAGCAATGGACATACAAATAGCACATAATAACAGAGAAAAGCTTAATTCTTTCATTTCTTAAATGCACATATTAAAGATGGGGCGTTCAGAAATGCATTAAAATGCTTTCTCAGAGAATGAATTTAAAATTACAAACTTATTCCCTTTTTTTATGAGGAGAAATGTTAAAAGATTCCTTCCATAACATAGGGAAGGAGGATGACTCAACAGACAATTCATATAAACTATCAATAGGCGCTTGCACATTGATTCAGCACAGTTCCTAAGGACACAACCAGGTACACCTACCTGACTAAAATCGTAAAGATTCGTTGCGCTAGAAAAAAATGTCCCGTGCGAAAGTGCTTAAAATTGAATACAAAAAAAATAGAAGGCTTTTAAATACCCTTGCAGTTTTTGAAAGGCGCTACCATTGATAACAAAAAAGTATTTTTCACTAGAATTAGTTTTTATACCGATCGTTCCTTTGGCAGCTATATGCTATAGTCGTCCGATTTTGATACATTTTTCACGAATTGCGTGGAAGCATATAAAACTAATATATACCACGATTGGTGACGCTACGATGGAAAACAAAAAAGTCTTTCTCACTAGAACTAGTTTTTGGACTACCCGTTTATATGGCAGCTATATGCTATAGTCATCCGATTCCGATAAATTTTTCCGAAATTGTGTGGAAGTATATAAAACTAATATATACCACGATTGGTGACGCTACGATGGATAACAAAAAAGTTTTTCTCATTAGAACTAGTGTTTGGACCGATCGTTCCTATGGCAGCTATATGATATAGTCATCCGTTCCGGCCGATTCCGACAAATGTGCAGCGTATTTGTATTTAAAGACTTTTTGCAAAGTTTGGTCAAGATAGCTTCAAAACTGAGGGAGGAGATAGCATAGAAACAGACGGACGGACAGACGAACAAACGGAAATGAACTCAGCTCGTCATGCTGATCAAGAATATATATACTTTATGTGGTCGGAAATGCTTCCTTTACTGCGTTACAAACACCGATATACCGAAACCGGACCCGATATTACAATTTGTTTGAGAACCTAAAACCCTTAACCGTTATAATAGGAACCGAAAAAACCCGGAACCATACCGATACGCTAATACCGGTATTGTTTCGGTTTTTTATTATTTTTCAAATCGATTTATGATTATAACACATATATATTTCAACCTATAAAAATCGAAAATAAACACTCAGAAAACGATCTTACATTAACCAGAATTAAATTCTCTTTTTTTTTTAAAGATATAGAAAAAATTGCTAAAAAGCGTTAAAACTTTTTTTCTTCGTTAAATATAAGCCCTCTAATTATATGTAAAGGATTTCTAAGTCTTAGAAAAATCCTTGCTTAAATATAGAAATGTTTGATAAATGTTAATATAAATTTTAGAAATAAAGTTTCTTGAAATTTAATAAAATTTCGCTCTACAAAGAAGTCTAGTTTGATATTTCAGAAAATTGTATATCAGGTAAAGCTAAGACAGATTTTATGATTTCAACTGTTTTTTACAGTTTTTTTACAGTTTACAGGGTACATTTAATAGCTCATAAAAGGTTGGTAAAATACTCAAATATCTGGTATATCAGCTCGTACTTTGTTTTCTTCGTAAAAGTACATTTCGTGAGTGTTAAAAAAAAAAAGCAATTTTTTGATTTTTTACAGATTTTAGGAAATCAAATTTTTCACGTTTTTAAGAAAAAAATCAATTTTTTTCGAAATATTTTTGCTTCTAACTTTCAAACTACTTAACCGATTTTAAAATGTTCTTCAACTAGAATATTAGGAATCGCATTCCCATTTGATTTATTTTTTGCTTGACTTCATCTTAAGTTTGTAACTGGAGATATGGCTTAAAAGGTATGGTTAAAAAATAAAAAAAAATTCTAACTCAAAAACGTATCCATACAAAAATTTTTGAAATTCATTTTTGAGTTCAGCATTCCAAAATACATCATTAAAAAATAATGGCTTCAATGTAAAATAGTGTAATTAGAGATTATGCATTGGTTCGAACCTTTTTGTTTCCGTTTTCAACGATCCCACAAATCCAAAAATAAATCCTAAAATATTGAAAAATTTTAAGATACCAAAAATACACCCAATATGTGTGGTACTTATTAGAGGCGGAGAACTATCGATAGTCGGCACCATCGATAGTGAACGATAGTTTTTTGAAAACCATCGATAGTCAACGATAGTTTTCGATAGTATTTTAATTTAAACGCTCATGTTTAAAAATGTAAAAAATTTAAATAAATATTATTAAAACCGAACATTAAAAATTGTTTCCGTCACTTTTTCAACTTTGGCATTAATATTGGGTTGTGGAAAATAGAGGTAATTTTTTTTACGTACGCTCAAGTGGCCCAAGCAACACCAAGCCAAAGCATGATACGCGAAACCCCCAGGCAAAAAAGCAGCCCACCTCCCGCCCAACCGACCGTGGGGCTCAATCACAAACGTGTGACATGAAAAAGCGTAGGAAAAAACTAAATTGATACGTTAAAAAAGAGGTTTAGTAGTACAACGTTTTGGAGATTAGGGTATAAAGTTACGAGTCGGATTAAAAGGAGTCCTAAGATTAATTTGACTAATCAACTCTGATGAGTTTAGATTTGGAAAATAACGTTTTCAAGTGCAAATTATTTATTTTTAAAAGCTATTTAGAGATGTGTAAAGCTTGCAAAAAAAACTATCGATAGTGCAGGGCTACTATCGATGGCGACTCGATAGTGCGCTAATACTTATGGCCGTAGCTATAGGAAAACAATTTTTTTTTATACACTTGAAAAGTGTATATTAATTTTGCCCAGAAGTTTGTAACGCATAGAAATATTCATTTCCGACCCCATAAACTATATATATTCTTGATCAGGACAACAAGCTGAGTTCATTTCCGCTTGTCCGTCCGTCCGTCTGTCCGTCTGTCTGTCCGTCTGTCCGTCTGTCTGTTTCTACGCGAACTAGTCTCTCAGTTTTAAAGCTATTGAGCTGAAATTTTGCACAGAGTCTTCTTTTTACTGCACGCAACTAATATGTCGGAACCGGCCGGATCGGATGACTATATCATATAGCTGCCATAGGAACGATCGGTCTAAGAACAAGTTCTAGTTAGAAAAACTTTTTTGTTTTAAATCGTAGCGTCCCCAATCTTGGTATATGTTAGTTTTATATGCTTCCACATAATTCTGGAAAAATGTATCAAAATCGGATCACTATAGCATATAGCTGCCATAGGAACGATCGGTCGAAAAATAAGTCTTTGTGAGAAAAACTTTTTTGATTTTCATCGTAGCGTCTCCAATCGTAGTATATATTTGTTTTATATGTTTCCACACAATTCTGAAAAAAATTGATCAAAATCGGATGACTATAGCATATAGCTGCCATATAAACGGTCGGTCAAAAAAACCACTTTTAGTGAGAAAAACTTTTTTGTTTTTTATCGTAGCGTCCCCAATCTTGGTATATATTAGTTTTATATGCTTTCACATAATTTTGAAAAAAAATTATCAAAATCGGATGACTATAGCATATAGCTGCCATAGGACCGATCGGTCGGAAAATGTGTTTTACTAAGAAAATTTTTTTTTATGGTATTAAATTTTTATTATCAATGATTTCATAATTTTAAATATCTGATATCTATATCCTATATATATTTTACCGGTTAAATCAGTTGAAGTAAAGTTTTTCAAGTGTATTAAAACTTCGGCACAGTCGAAGTTAGCTTTGCCTTCTCGTTTTTTTTTTTAATTTCGAAACTAAATATATATAATTTAAGTTTCCTCACTATCTGCCAAATTTGACCTAAAACATAGTTTGATAAAGTAAAAATCTTCGAAAAATAATAAAAAATTTCCCCCAATTTCGACACTGTATACAAATTTACTGAAAGTTTGAAAAAGATGGAAGGGTATGTGAGCTGCCACATTTTCTTCAGGGTGGAGTTATTCAGGGTCATAATATCATAATCAATCGATCATAAGATCACCTCATTGGTAACCTAATTTGAGCCTCTGTCTTATGTACGGACGGATTAAGGCCTAGACAAATTCTAAGTTCCAAAAATCGCAGCTGACCCAAAAACGACTCAATTCCTATACGACTTTGATCGTTTTTGGTTATATTTCAAAGTCTACTATTTGTATGTTCATAGCTGTGAATCGCCTCTATATAACCCACTTACCTCATAACGTTCGCCACGCTCTTTGCGTTGCGGCGTTTTCTTGGGACGATATGCCTGTATGGGCACAAAGTCCTGTATGGATGGATTACGTGGTGCCATTATGTTGCTGTTGATCTGTAGCGGCTGTTGTTGTTGTTGTTGTTGCTGCTGCTGTTGCTGCTGCAGCTGCTGTTGGTTCGGACGGCTGGTGTTGTTGTTGTTGTTGTGCATAAAATTGGGCTGATTATTGCCATAAAATGGGCGTAATTGTATTTTGCCATTGTTGTAATTATTAAAATTTGTATTTCTCATGGCACGCTGATCCAATTGTGGTTCCTGCTCTGGCCTGGGACGTGCATACCATTGTTGACTCTTGATGCGTTCGGCTTTATGTTGCTGTTGGGCCTCCTGCTGCCAGAAGAGAGGTGGCTGCGGCAGTTTCTGTGGGAAGGAAAGAAACTTGAGAATTATTTGTTTTTTTTTTTTTGGGAAATATTTTGAGAATTTACGGGCATTTGTTGCATGAGCGGTAAGGCCTGTGGCTGCTGCTCCTGGCATGATGGTAGTGGGGGCGGATTTGAGGCTGTTTCCTCAGCCTTGTTAAGGCCCAGCAGTGATTTGAGCGCCAAAGTTTGGGCTTGTGGTGTATTGGATTTCTGACGGCTGCCTCCTCCACCGCCGCCGCCGCCGCCTGTTTTACGCGTGCGCTCATCTGTTTGCTTCAATTGTCGTTCTCTGGCCTGATCGCGCCAATTTTCGGTGGTCTTGGGCGGCTCGAGTTTGGGCTGCTCTGGCTTGGGCATTATTTCACGCTTGGGTGGCGTTTCACGCCTCCATTTCTCCTGTTTGCCTGCCTGTGGCTTGACAAACTCATCAGCAATTTCGGTTTTCATGGTAATGGGATTCCAATTTGAGCCAGCGGCGGTTACATAGCGACTTGAGCTGGTGGCCTGATCCCATTTATCCATTTGCGGTTTGGCCAAAGACTGTTGCATCTGCTGCGGCGCCTGCTGCTGTTGCTGCTGTTGTTGCTTGGGGTTATTGTCACCATTTGTAAAAATCACCACCAGAGCACTTTCGGGCACTTTGTAGACACGCTCCTCGGCTATGCCATGTATATCATTGCAATTGGATACACATTTATCAAATAGCAGCTCACAAAAGGTATCCACCGCATTCACACACTCCAGACGCACTGGATTTGGATCACTTACGGGATGTATGCCTATGACCGTGCCCTTGATGCCCACTGGCACCATATAGATGGTGCGTACCACAATCACACGATCAAAGAGACGCACCTGACGTCGTGACTTGTAAACCTCGGGTATGGTGACATTGGGTTTGATCAACAAATGCGGTTTAACCTGCAGCTTGACATCCTTGACGGGCAGCGAACGTAGTTCATCCACAGCTGTCAAAAGCAATTCCACCGTCTCCTTGCACACAGTTTTAGAGCCACAGGCTATACGTTCCACCTTCATATGAGCCTGCTGACGCACCCAATTGGACAGATCCTCTATGAAATGTTGACCCATACAATCCGGATAGATATCCTGCTCGAAAACATATTCCCCACGATCGCTGCTAGTGCCAAAGTAATCCACCACCTCGGGATAACGCTCACAATACGTTTGCATCAGTTCAATGGCCAGACTGGAGAAGAACCATTGATTATTGAAACGGCGACAATAGCCAGCACGCTCCTCATTCTGTCGTGGATACTTGAGTTGCAGTCCTATATTATGTTTGGCCACATTTTCCATTTTCTCACGTCGTGGACCCAAAACCACCCAGACAGTGCCCGTCAGGCGTCCCAGGGCCTTATTGTTGATATTCAAATGGCGGCACACTTCATAGGAGTTCATATAGTCCGAGTCGCGTATCTCCTGCATGGCACGTGCTTCCTGGACATTCGGTTCCGGACGCACTCGTATATTAACTGCAAGAGGCAAGGCAATTAACAAAGATTTAATACACTTGAAAAACGTTTACACCAACTGATTTAACCGGTAAAATATATATAGGATATAGATATCAGATATTTTAAAATTTTTAAATCATTGATAATAAAAATTTGATACTATAAAAAAAACTTTTCTTAGAACAAACACATTTTCCGACCGATCGGTCCTATGTCAGCTATAGGCTATAGTCAACCGATTTTGATAAATTTTTTCAAAATTATGTGAAAGCATATAAAACTAATGTACACCAAGATTGGGGACGCTACGATAGAAAACAAAAAAGTTTTTCTCACTAGAAGTTGTTTTATGACCGACCGTTTCTATGGGAGCTATAGGCTATAGTCATCCGATTTTGATAAATTTTTCCAGAATTGTGTGGAAGTATATGAAACTAATATATACCAAGATTGGTGACTCTACGATGGAAAATAAAAAAGTTTTTCTCACAAAGACTTATTTTTCGACCGATCGTTCCTATGGCAGCTATAGGCTATAGTCATCCGATTTTGATAATTTTTTCTAGAATTGTGTGGAAGCATACAAAACTAATATATACAACGATTGGGGATGCTACGATGGAAAACAAAGAAGTTTTTCTCACTAGAACTAGTTTTTCGACCGACCGTTTATATGGCAGCTATATAATATAGTCATCCGATTTTGTTAAATTTTTTCAGAATTGTGTGGAAGCATATGAAACTAATATATACCAAGATTAGTGACGCTACGATGGAAAACAAAAAAGTTTTTCCAACTAGAACTAGTTCTTAGATCGATCGTTTCTATTCCAGCTATATGATATAGTCGTCCGATCCGGCCGGTTCCGACATATTAGTTGCGTGCATTAAAAAGAAGAGAATGTGCAAAATTTCAGCTCGATAGCTTTAAAACTGAGGGACTAGTTGTCCCAGATCCCTGACCCCAGATACCAGATCCCTGAGCACCCATCCGAAATCCCTGATACCAGATCCCAGACCCCTGATCTCTGGTCCCAAATCCCTGATCCCACATTTCTGATCCCTAATTCCAGACCTCCGATCCCAGAACCGTGAGCCAAGATCCCTGATCCCAGATCCCTAATCCGTGAGCCCAGATCCCAGATCAACCATCCCAGATCAACCATCAAAGATCCCCCATCCCAAAATCCCTGATCCGTGAGCCCAGATCCCCCTAACATCCTAGATCCCTGATCCCCCATCCCAAATCGCTAATCCCTGATCCGAGATCCCCCATCCCTGATCCCAGACCCCTGATCCCCAATCCCAAATCCCTAATCCCAGATCCCTAATCCATAATCCTTGATCCCAGATCCCCCATCCCTAATCCCAGATCCCTAATCCTTGATCCCGGATCCCAGATGCCCAATCCCTGGTCCCAGATCTCTGATCCGAGATCCCTAATCCGAGATAACTGATCCCAGATCCCTGATCCGTGAGCCCAGATCCCCCTAACATCCTAGATCCCTGATCCCCCATCCCAAATCGCTGATCCCTGATCCGAGATCCCCCATCCCTGATCCCAGACCCCTGATCCCCAATCCCAGATCCCTAATCCATAATCCTTGATCCCAGATCCCTAATCCCCCATCCCAAATCCCAGTTACCCCATCCCTGGTCCCAAATCCCTGATCCCAAATCCCTGATCCCAAATCCCTGATCCCACATCTCTAATCCCTTATCCCACACCACCCATTCCCAGATCCGTGAGCCCATATCCCTCATCCCAGATCCGTGAGCCCAGATCCCTCATCCCAGATCCCTCATCCCAGATCCGTGAGCCCAGATCCCAGAATATATTCGAAAACAAAAAAAAAAATTATTCCCTTGGACTAGCGCGGTCTTTCATCTTGAAACAAATTTTTTTAGATATCAAAATCGAAATCAATAACATAAATAATGAGAAACCGAAACAATACCGTTATTAGCGTTTCGGTATGGTTCCGGTTATTTCGGTTCCTATTATAACGGTCAGCGGTTTTCGGTTCTGAAAAAAACTTTAATATTGGTTCCGGTCTCGGTACCGGTACCTGGCTTTAAACGGTTTATATCGGTTAACGGTTCCGGTTACGTATTATTCCCTGATAAAAACGGATGTTTTCTTCAAAAAACCGTATTTAGCTAACTCTTAGAGGTTTGTCCCTTATTTTTTTTCGAAAAGTTTACGTAAAAATGACAAAAATTTATCTTTGGATCGGGTTTAAAACCCATGTTCCGTTCAAAAGTTATGATTTTTTGAAAATTTCAAGTCTTTTTTGCATTATCTTGAGAACTAACGACGGTGGGGGAAAACCATTTAAAGGTATTCTTATCTATATAAAGTCCTTCTAAATAATAGCGTTTATAAAATTTTTTGGGTAAAAAAAAATTGGAATTATGGAATATCCCACATGGGCATTTCCACCAAAAGGTCCACCGAGACCAAAAATTTTAAAGTTTTTCAAAACCCCTTGCTTTATGATATTTTCATAGGAAAACGGTCAAATTGTACTAATATAAACTAATTTTACATTTATTTATAACCCACTTCGAGATATTCAAAAGCAAAGTCGCGCAAGCTCAACTATTCTCAGTATGATATATCCCCTGCACTTTTTGTTTGGTAATTGTTCTTTAATGTCTTTCTTTATGCATTGACTTTTGCATTCTTAAATCTTTCCAAGGATACAAAGAGTCAAATAAAAATGCAAAAGAGACTATGCGATTGGTAAATAACGTAATTTTTTGATTTGTATCATCGCATTTTTCGATGTCCCGTGCGACATTGAAAAACAACATTTGTTATCTGTGCGTCAAAAGTACATGTGGAAGGCTTATCCAATATTGACTACAAATAGTGGTTTTTAATACAATTCAAATAAAAAGAATTATGCTAAAAAATGAGAACATTTGTGATCTGGGTACTTATATAAAGTTGGTCCCGTGCGACATCGTCAGTGTGAAATTCAAAATTTTTTCTTACATGAATGATTTTTTTTTTTTTGAAATCAAAGTTTTTTATTTTTTATATCTAAATGAGCAAAAACGGCGGCGAAAAAAATTTAGAGAGCCTGCATACGGTAGAGAAAAAAGTTAAAGTACGATCCAATATTTAAAAAAAATTTTTGTTTTTCGTTATTATGCGAAAATGAATACATTGAAATCTTTTGTTGATTTAAAAGCATTTTAACTCCGCTTATTTATATATAATTTCCCTAAAAGAGTTTCTGAAATAACATTATTATTATGACGGAAGAAAATGTCCCATACAACATGTCCCGTGCGAAGGTGCTTAAAATTGAATTTTAAGAAATGTATAAGTTTATTTTGGGTAAAATCAAAACCGTTTTTAAGTGTCATCAATGCGCAATGTTCTTAAATTTAACAGATTGAAATATTGCCTCAGGATTCGCTAAAATCGGCTTGTCAATTGTTGGTCGCAAAAACCACTTCTGTTTTTGTCCCGTGCGAATGCCTTGGTTTTTTGTAATTATCTTGAAAAAAATTAATTGCACAAAATCAACCTTAGCACCAATTGTAGGGCCAATTAAGAGCAGTAAGTTAAGCCTTTTGTCAAATCAAAAATACGTTTTATTTTTACTTTTTTTCCACTTCAAAAGTGTACGAAGGTCCAGTTCGACATAATGGAAATGCCCATATATAGTTTATGGGGTCGGAAATGAATATTTCTATGCGTTAAAAACTTTTCGGCAAAATTAATATACACTTTGCAAGTGTATATAATGAAAGCCAATTTTCAAAAACTTACCCTGAATCCTGCCACAGCTGTACACCAGCTGGGGATCTAGAACCGTGCCCTCGCTGCCAAAATAGGGATTGCCTATAAAGAACACCTGACTGCCCACCGGGAACAGTTCCTCCATTTTACGAAATTGCTTATGCATATTATCCTTGACCACCAGTTCGGCCACCACACCCTGAGCGGGATATGTAGTAACCAGACTGCTCCAGGCATCCCTCATATGTACACTGCCCTTTTGGCCAAACTCTACCGAACTGCCCGCATAGGTGCGTACATAGACCAGGACATCATAGTTATGGAACTGTATGCCCATGCGAGTGGCAAAGCTGTATATAAAAAAAAACAAAGATTAGTCATCAAATATATACCATTTTATCTATATCACTCAACTGTTCCTGCAATGATTTGCATTCCATTTCAAAGCGTCGCGACTCATTGCTGGTTAGACCCTCCTCATCGATGCGCTGATTCCGTGTGGCCACCTTCACCACTTTGGCCTTAATCAAATGCGGCCAGCCTATATGCACCACCTGTTGCAAATATTTGCCAGCCACCGCCTCCAGGGTATCCTCAAGTTCACGCTTGTGCGGCATTAAAACTAGATTCGGATTGCGACTCACTTGCTCAAAGACCTTGACGCGATCATGACGTAGATCAAACTGGGGAAAAAGGGGAAAAGGATGAGAGGGAGATTGAGTTGGTTACAATTTACTTACAAGCACATAGAAATCAATGTACATGGCGCTAAGATAAAAGATAATTCTTCAAAAGAAATTGTTTCGTCTATTTGTACAGGGGAATATATAATTGTATGACAAGCAGTAGCTGCCACATAAACCCCAGCCTACTGAGATTCAACAAATTTCAGCAGACAATTTTCAACACTTAAAACAGGGAATCAGTGTTGCCAACGCCTCCTCAAAAATAAAGGACAGATGAACCTTGAAAAAAAGACAGAAAACGGACAGATTTTTTTTAAAAGGACAAAAAAACAGGACAAATTGCAAAGCCCTGCTTACTAGGCGTATCGGCCCCAATTCTATCCATATTTTAAGTATGCAGTTTTAGAGCACATCAACGAAAGTAATTTATCGATTCTTTTTAATACATCTACACAGAAAAAAACGAGAAGGCAAAGCTAACTTCGACTGTGCCGAAGTTTTAATACACTTGAAAAACGTTTACTCCAACTGATTTAACCGGTAAAATATATAAAGGATATAGATATGAGATATTTAAAAAATTTTAAATCATTGATAAGAAAAATTTGATACCATAAAAAAAACTTTTCTTAGTAAAACACATTTTCCGACCGATCGGTCCTATGGCAGCTATATGCTATAGTCATCCGATTTTGATAAATTTTTTCCAAATTGTGTAAAAGCATATAAAACTAATATATACCAAGATTAAGGACGCTACGATAGAAAACAAAAAAAGTTTTTCCTCACTAGAACTAGTTTTTGACCGACCGTTTATATGGCAGCTATATGCTATAGTCTTCCGATTTTGATAAATTTTTCCAGAATTACGCGGAAGCATATAAAACAAATATAAACCATGATTGGTGACGCTACGATGGAAAACAAAAAGTTTTTCTCACTAGAACTATTTTTCGACCGACCCTTTCTATGGCAGCTATATGATATAGTCATCCGATTTTGATAAATTTTTCCAGAATTATGTGGAAGCATATAAAACTAACATATACCAAGATTAGTGACGCTACATGGAAAACAAAGTTGACGCTACGATGGAATAACCGTTTGAAAAAAGTTTTTCTAACTATACCTAAGGACGCACGTGGAAAAAAAGTTTTTCTAAGACCGATCGTTCCTATGGCAGCTATATGATATAGTCATCCGATCCGGCCGGTTCCGACATATTAGTTGCGTGCAGTAAAAAGAAGACTATGTGCAAAATTTCAGCTCGATAGCTTTAAAACTGAGAGACTAGTTCGCGTAGAAACAGACAGACGGACAGACGGACGGACGGACGGACAGACGGAAATGAACTCGGCTTGTCGTCCTGATCAAGAATATATATAGTTTATGGGGTCGGAAATGAATATTTCTATGCGTTACAAACTTCTGGGCAAAATTAATATACACTTTTCAAGTGTATAAAAAGATCCCCGTATAAAGGATATGTAAAATATCCTTTTTAAGATCAATTTTTTCCATATCCTTTAGACCTTTTCATATCCATTTGAAGAAGAATTAAGATCAATTACATATCCTTTTTTTTAAATATATCCTTTTGACATTTAAATGATCCACGGGTATGCAAACTAATATCCAATTGATCTTGCTTTTGTCCGAATGTCTAATTTGGTAATCGAAAATCGAAAATCATCATCACATCACTTTTTTCAAAATATGATAAGAATAAGATAAAAATGTGAATTTTTTATTTGTCAAAAAACTTTCTTGACTTACTGTATATAAATGTTATGCGAATTGTCTGATGTTTTTTATCCGTTTTGTCACATCATTCATATACATGATCTATAGCCATATTCTACTCCAAATAACTCTGCCAAATTTAATATAAACTTTCAACATTTTTTTAGAAAAATGGAAGACCAAGACTTAAGAAATTTTTTGGCAGATCACGAAATTGACATGCAATGTTAGGTGATTACTACCTTCAACAACAGCAAGAAAAAATATCGTTATTTCGAGGTGATTACTACCTCCAATAACAGCAAGAAAAAATATCGTTATTTCTTTTTATTAATTAATTTTAATATTTCTTTAGAGTGTGGATATTCTTTTAAAATTCATAAATCTGGAGGATTTGGAAAAAAATTTTCCGAACAGAGAGCAACGTGGTCTACATGAAAGTAAGTATTTACAGTGACAGATATTAAACAAAAAAAGATATTAAAACAATATATTATTTCAGAGTGGCGTTAAAAACTTTCATCGTGAGAATAGTTTTGGCTCACCCGCTTTATTTTCTCAAACTTTGAATAATTCTCCAGAATCTTCGTCTTTTTTTCAGAAAAGGTAATGTTTATTGAATTGTATATTGAATAAAATCATAAACAAATTCCTCGAAATTGTGCTGCCTTTTATTTGAAACAGATCATGGGGATATGAAATTATGATCAAATGGATCTGAATAAAAGATCATTGGGATATGAAATTAAGATCAAAAGGATATTAAATGGATCAAATTAAGATCAAAAGGATATTAACAGATATTAAAAACAGATTATTTGGATATGGTTTTAAGATCAAATGGATCTTAAAAGATCATTGGGATATAAAACTAAGATCAAAAGTATATTAATAACAGATCAATTGGATATGAAATTAAGATCAAAATGATCTTGATAACAGATCATTTGGAACTGTCATCAAGATCAAATGGATATTTTAAAAATATGTAAAAAAGGATATTTGTTAACAGATCAAAAGGATATTTTATAAATATCCTTTTTGATATTTCATATCCTTTTTTCGAATTTAAAATCGACTTCGAAAAGATCAAATGGATATTTTAAGATCAAAAAAAAAGGATATGGCCATATCCAGTCCAAATGGATGTGGAAAATCATCCAATGGATCATCAAAAAAATATCCTTTTTTTTCTGTGTAGTTACAACAACAATTTTAAATATAGATTTTTATCATTTCCAACACAATCGTTTTTCGGACCAATTACCCATTCTAAAAATTCCCAAAATTTTATGGCAATAGCTTGCATGTCAGGACTTCCCCAGAACAATTTTTCTCATTCTTAAAATGCAATCCGCAACTTACAAAATTCTGCGAAATTTTTAACTTCAATTATTGTAGACTTTTAGATGGGGTACATTTCGTATAAATTTTGCAGAATTTTTGAAGGTGTTAAAGGTGGAAAAAATTAATTTATAAAACCAAAATGTTAAAAAACTTCTTGAAGATCTCATTGGACTAAGAACGGTTTCGAAACCTGGCGATGCATCGCGATGTATGCATTGTTCACCGTGGCTTTCACCATGTTATGGAAGATTTAATTAGATATTGTTCGATAAATAAACTTTATCTAAAAATATACATTTCTTATAAGCAGGCTCCCATATTCACTTTCGCAAACATTTTGCGATTTAGAGACCAAATTTGCTCCTAAAACCGGTTTGAAATCGCAAAATTTTTGCGAAAGTGAAAATGGGAGCATGGCTGATAATCATTTACATTTTTTTATCCAGGATATATAATGATGGAAATTTATAGCCTTTTGGGAAAAAAGTAGCAAATTCTTCATCAGCAGATGGATAACAAAATCTTAGCAAAATAAAAGACCATTTGCTGGAAAGCAGATTTTTTAAAACAATAAGTTCGACAAACATCTAGATGTAGCAAGGAAATCTCTTATCTCCTAATAAACTAAATGATCCGAAAAAGAGCTCTCAAAAGCTTTATAAAGGAGGAATTAATATGTGGCTGAAGAAGACACAACGTTTTGTTTCAAACAGTTTCTTCTCTGAATACTAGGAACTTATTAGAAACAACTGAGAAGGACCTTAAAACATTTTTTACCGGATCGTACCAACAAAGGCGGTATCCCTCTTGATAGAAATTACTGATGAGCTTGGGTGTTTTTCAAAGCAAAAAAGAATTTAATTCAAATTAAATTGAGTTCGCTTCATATTTTTAGCGAAACATATAAATTCTATATTGAGTACGTTCCGCAGTCTGTGGAAATTCAGTAAAAGTGAGCTATTGGTGTGCATTTATAAAGCTAATTTATAAAACTAAAAAAAGGATGAAAAAAGGATAGAGCAAAATAAAAAAGGCATTTTTTCCGGATAGGGGACAAATCAACAAATCAACAACAAGGACAGATCTATCCTGAAAAAGGACAACTTGGCAACACTGGCCAGCAAAGCATCGCTAGAAGCTGCCAAAACAAAAACAGGTGTTCGAGCAGTGTGAACAGCCCCATATTTCTGAAAAATACCAAAACAATTTAATTTTCGGCGTAATTTTCTGTACGTTCTGGTCACACTGTAATTTGCCATCCACTTAAGGAATATATGGCAAATTCCTTCAAGGAAAATTCGAACGCCCTCAGTACCTAGCTTAAAACAGGGAATAGAATTTCGAAACGAATTTCGGTTAATAAAGGTTCTATTTTGGATTTTTATTTCGGATTGATATAGATTAAAATACGAGTTTTAAGTTCCGCCAAATCCGCCAATTGGAAAGCTCAAAAGCTAATCTTTACATTGAAGCTAATCTAATGAAAATAAAGAGAATTTCATTCATAAATTTTCCGCCTATTTTCCGACTTTAGAAAAACAAATTTTTCAATCTTTTTCCTCTAGTTTTCCGGACTTTCTAAATTTGGAAAGTCCCGATGGTAATATTTTGTTAATTAAAGCTTTAAAAATAAATTTGGAGCTGATCGGATAAAAACCATTCATCCACACCCAAAAAAAGAAAAACCTAATATTAAGGCTGACCAGTTCCTAAAACAATAAATTGCCAATAACTCAACATTCATAGCAATTATTTACCTAAAAGATGAGAATTTAACCTAAAACGGAAATTTTCAGACAGTTTTTTTATGGCAATACGTCACCAATTTTTATGGTCACGTTTCCTAAGCGTTGGTAATGTCAGTTAATCTTTGAATGTGACAACTGCTACACTACTTCTTTGAACAATAAGCCGCAATCGGCAATGCAAATTTATCCGTGATGTTTATTTGAACTCTTGACTTAGCAAAAAATAAAAAATGTAAAAAAAAAATAAACAAAAAAAAAATGATCTGGTTCCAAGAGGAATTGAACCCACGACCTCGGCATTCTTAGTCAACAGTCTTACCCACTAGACCACCACTTCTATTACAAACTCATAGCATAACATACGGCTGCATTCTTTTAAGTCATTGGGCGCGTCTCTCCGTACGAGGTGCGTGGTCGTGTGAGCTGAGGTGCAGACATTCCTGTGTTCCAATCCCCGAGGTCCCGAGTTCGATTCCCAGACGAGGAAGGTAAATTTAAAAAAATGTATATAATTGTTATTAAATGTTTTTCAGAGAAAAAAAAAATACTATCGGTGAATAAATCCCTCCCCCCCCTCTCCTCCCCCCCCTCCCCAACATAATTGTTGAATCAAATTTATTTTCATTTTTAGCAACTTTTGGCCTTAAATTAAGGTGAAAACGACTTAAAAATCTGAGGTCATCAGCAACCTTAAAGTTAGGATATAATGTCTTTGGCGCAATTTTGAGTACAAATTGCCTGAATTTTAGGCAATTTATTTCTCTGGGTGCAGTTTTACGTCCATTTTCCGACTTTCGTGGAATATTTTTAAAAAATTTAAAAATAATGAATACAATTTTATTGGATTTTAAAAAGAATCGAATGGAGGACAAAAATGTCTTTTTCATGAATTTATTTGCAAATTTTCTGTATTTTCTAAAATGTGAAAATAAGTTTGGAGTTGTCCGGATGAAAAACAACAGTTTTCCGACCATTTTCGTAATATTTGATTTTTCAAAATTTGAAAGTCGCTCCCATGTATTCTACAAATGGCTTTAGATACCAAAAACGACCCTATTCCCATACAATTTGGGTCTATTTAGGGTCGAATCGCAAAACCCATTTTCCACCCATGAGAGAGTAATGGGTTAATTTCCCGAAAAACTGGTATGCAGTTATTGATGAATTTTTATTGTGTTTTTTTTTAAAATTAGTTTGGAGCTGATCAGATGATAAACAAAAAAGTTTCATACAACAGTTTTCTGCGAATTTTCCACATTTCCCGGCGGAATTTTACAAAACCCCGTCTTAGTACTCACTTTCGGAGTAAGATGAAACTACAGTAAAAAATTCGGCTTGCTATCTTTAACGGTTTCAATATGTTCTATATGGAGTCGAATTATATAAAATCCATTTGAATTTTATTGATTCTCAAAGAAATGGCCTGGGGTACAATGGTACCCCAAGTACCAGTTTACCTTATTTTTGACCTTGTAGGGGTTAATATAGTGTGCGACGGTCACCAATCAGTCAGTCAGTCAGGTTGAAATCTTTTATATATATAGAATATAGCCATCAGATATATATAAACTCAAAATTATTGAGAATCGAAATTTGATTACGTTACTATAAAAAAAAAAATGTTAAGTATGAAAAATTTTGTAATTCCGGTTCGGTTTGCAGCCCCGATTAATTTAGAATTCACGATAAAAATTTATAATTTTGTTTTTGTCTGATTTCTAGGACTTGAAATAGTGAGAAACCGTTCCAAAATGTTCTATATGCAGTCGAATTATATAAAATCCATTTGAATTTGATTGTTTCTCAAAGAAATGTCCTGGGGTACAATGGTACCCCAAGTACAGTTTACCTTATTTTTGACCTTGTAGGGGTTAAAATAGTTTGCAATCAATCAAATTAAACTCTTTTACAGCATTTCAATGAATTGAAACGGGATTGAAATCAAAATTTAAAGTCAATATCGGTATGGGAATGTTTTAATTACACTAGTTTACAAAAGTAAAAAAAAAAATAAATACCCATTGAAACTGTTATTTTTTTCTTATCTTATGCAATTCAAAAATTTTTGTACGTTTTTGAGTTAGATTTTTTTTTTTTTAGTTTTTTCGTTAGGATCCCTTCCATTTTATGACATATCTCGAGATAGAAAATTTAGATGTCGTCAAGCAAGGTATTAATCTAAAGGGTATGCAATTTTTTAAAATCTAGTTGAAGATCATTTTCGAATCGGTTTAGTAGTTTGAATGCTACAAGCAAAAATATTTCGAAAAAAGTCGATTTTTTTTTTCAAAGCTCGGGTACAAATTTAGTTGACAGTTCTCAAGACAATTTTCCAATGAAGGAAATGCCCAATTTCAACTAGCAGAATGGCATATTAGTCTAAGGATAATAAACTGTTACTGTCAACACCAGGGACAACTAAATGACTCACTTAAATAAGCAAAAAGTAGCGGAGTAGCTTTCCTATTCAAGCATCCTTTGTTTTAAGACGGGACAATTTCGCGTAAATTAGAATCAAAATTTTAGTTGCATTTCTAAAAAGGTACTTAAACTCTGGCAATTTTTGCAAATAAAAACCATTTCTCATACTCAACCTACATCAAACTTGAGATGTTTCATGGTGGGAAATCCAGGGAAGAATACATGTCGCGACGCATTTGGCAGTTCCACGCACACGCTATGGCTTAAATTGAGAGCAATCTCTTTGGCCCATCTGGCCCGTTCAATGCAATAGACATATTGCAATGCTTTTAGGGGGGCCAGAGCCTGCATTGAGCCCACCGATTCTGTTGTATAATCATACTGATACATGGGTCCATGATGATTGCGTCCCTGTTCCTCGCTCGTGAGTTCAACCTCACACGGCAGCATGGCTCTTAGTAGCTGGGTTTCATCTATGAATGGTATTAATACCACCGCCTCCCAGTCATGCTTTTTGCCATTCAAATCGCTCTCAAAGTCCGTGGGATAGAATTCGGCCAATGGACTGGTGGACTTAAGCATCAAATCGTGATAGGCCACGGGCAAAAGTTTGGAACTGGCTGCCGGCAGGACGGCCAAAAGCTGAAGAAGAAATATTTAAAAAAATTAGTTTACAAGAAATAGAAGGTTAAAAAAATACCCTTGCAGTTTATTAAAGACACAAAAAAGTTTCTCTCACTTTAACTAGTTTTTAGACCCATCGTTCCTATGGCAGCTATATGCTATAGTCCACCGATTTTGATCAATTTTTTCAGAATTGTGTGAAAGCATATAAAACTAATATATACCACAATTAGGAACGCTGCAATAGAAAACAAAAAAGTTTTTCATACTAGAACAAGTTTTTGGACCGATGATTCCTATGGCAGCTATATGCTATAGTCATCCGATTTTGATCAATTTTTTCAGAATTGTGTGAAAGCATATAAAACTAATATATACCACGATTGGTGACGCTACCATCGATAACAAAAAAGTTTTTCATACTAAAACTAGTTTTTAGACCACCCGTTTCTATGGCAGCTATATGCTATAGTCAACCGATTTTGATCAATTTTTTCAGAATTATGTGGAAGCTTATAAAACTAATATATACCACGATTAATGATGCTACGATGGAAAACAAAGAAGTTTTTCTCACTAGAACTAGTTTTTGGACCGATCGTTTATATGGCAGCTATATGCTATAGTCAACCGATTTTGATAAATTTTTCCAGAAATGTGTGAAAGCATATAAAACTAATATATACCACGATTGGTAACGCTGCAATAGAAAACAAAAAAGTTTTTCTCACTAGAACTAGTTTTTAGACCGATCGTTCCTATGGCAGCTATATGCTATAGTCAACCGATTTTGATCAATTTTTTCAGAATTGTGTGAAAGCATATAAAACTAATATATACCACGATTGGTGACGCTACGATGGAAAACAAAAAAGTTTTTCTCACTAGAACTAGTTTTTGGACCGAACGTTTATATGGCAGCTATATGCTATAGTCAACCGATTTTGATAAATTTTTTTGGAATTATGTGGAAGGATATAAAACTAATATATACCACGATTGGTGACGCTACGATGGAAAACAAAAAAGTTTTTCTTACTAGAACTAGTTTTTGGACCGACCGTTTCTATGGCAGCTATATGCTATAGTCAACCGATTTTGATACAATTTTTTCAGAATTGTGTGAAAGCATATAAAACTAATATATACCACGATTGATGACGCTACGATGGAAAACAAAAAAGTTTTTCTCACTAGAACTAGTTTTTGGACCGACCGTTCCTATGGCAGCTATATGCTATAGTCAACCGATTTTGATAAATTTTTCCAGAATTGTGTGAAAGCATATAAAACTAATATATACCACGATTGGTGACGCTACGATGGAAAACAAAAAAGTTTTTCTCACTAGAACTAGTTTTTAGACCGATCGTTCCTATGGCAGCTATATGATATAGTCATCCGATCCGGTTGATTTCGACAAATGTGCAGCCTATGCGTATTTAAAGACTTTATGCAAAGTTTGGTCAAGATAGCTTTAAAACTGAGGGAGGAGATGGCATAGAAACAGACGGACAGACGGATATAAACTCAGCTCGTCATGCTGATCAAGAATATATATTCTTTATGGGGTCGGAGATGCTTCCTTACAAATATTTGTGCTAATTTCTTGTACTTACTTGCTGAAAGGGCAGAAAGGGTGTGCCCAATTGGAATTTGATTTGCACTTTTTCTATATTTTTCAGATCACTGATAAAGGGTGCATAATGGAATGGATAATACCAATCCCAGGACTGTACGCCACGATAATAATAATCCAATATCCACTGCAGGGCCGTAACATAATGATGGGTGAGCTCATCAATCAGTTCATTTTGTCCCTCACGCTTGAATTTGTTGCGATAATAATTTCGCTTATAGTTTTGGAACTCATTCGCCAGGCTCAGATCCTCCTCGCTGTCGGACTCGTAAAGCTATGGAAAGGAAAGGGGAATCAGTAATGGTATTTACTATATTGTCTAAACCCAAACCCACCTTCATGCTATTATCAATCAGTGCCGCCAAATCCGAATCCTCTGTGGTATTAATCTCACTGACATCAATATCAAACGCTTCCGTTTTGGAATTCATATACTTGAAATCATCAAAATGCTCCTCAAACTGCTGCAGCTCCACCTCAGACAGGGCGGTCATAAAGATTTGCAAACGCTTCAAATTTAGCTTTCCCTGCTCATTAATATTGCCGCCCATCTGTGGATAGATGCGTATATATGTCTTATACAGCAGGGGCAAAGCATTCGAGGAGATATGCAAACAGGGCAAATGTGGTATAAAATCATTGCCCACCAGAAAACCCATTAACACCCAATCATCTATCAACTGAGCCACATCCAGCTGCTGTTCCTGGCTGTTAAGCTGATGGAACTCCAATTCCAAATACTCCCTCAGCAAACCCAAATGCAGCAAAAAGAAACGTGTCTCCTCCACCGAGGCGCGCTTAACATTCTTGCCAAATTTCACCTCCTCTCGCAAAACCACAAAATGCAACTCATGCGTGCACAGACCCAATATAATCAAATCCGCATCTAGACCGTACAAACAGTGTCGCGTATTTGGATCAAAATTGGGCAGCGACTTCATATACCTTATGTAGTCCATTATTTTGTGCTCACCCTCGCCGGGTGTCTCCTGGCCACTCAATATGACACAACACTTTTGCCACAACGGATCCGTGGAGATTTTGGTGCGCAAAAAGCAACGCAATGCCTGCTGCAGTCGCTCCATAAACTCGGTGCCCGGCGTAATGCAATTGCTATCGAAACGTTCATGTTCGCGCCGTTCGCCACGCTGCAATGCCTTGGACTCCAGCACCTCAGCCTCGCGTGCCGAACGAAAGCGACGGCTGCGCTGCTGATTCATTTTGGCACGCGGTGCCACACCATCGACGGCCAGAAAGAATAGCTTCTGTGGCTTGATGAGGTAAAACAGTTTGTCCACATAGTTGAAGATATCCTGAAATATTTGCGTCTCCTCCAAATGGAAGTGTATGTTGCTGTCATCCGGATGCGAGCAATTGTGCACAATGCCATTCATGTCCAAATACAGATTATCGAATTCGGGTATCTAAAAATCCAAGACAGTTCAAATTGGGATTTACAGCCTGTCGGAAGCCCCACTTACGCTATGCTCCCGCGCCAGTTCACTGAGGCAGGGATATCGCTCGCTGATATAACGGAAAAACTTTGGAACACCCATAATTGGCGGCTGCTGTCTGGTGGTTGGAGTGCTTTATATTGTCCAATGGGTACGCGGTGCACTTTATTTTGCCCAATTCTTTTGGTATTTCTTGGAAGCCACGCGCAAATTAACAGCAGCAGCAACAATTCACAAAAAATTTCGAAGAGGTGGAGAGAGAAAAGTAAGTAATGCAACTTGTCTGTCAGAGATGAGCAAATAAAATGTGAGTAACGGGTAACCGAAAAGTAACGAGTCACAACAACAGCTAAATGTTGTCACAGGTTTGCAATAAGAATGAAATAAACATATAAAAAGAAACTTAAGTGTTTTATTTAAAAATTATTATTTTTTTCTATAATTAATGTGTAAGTCCAATTAACGGATTAACTTCCGAAAAGGTTCTACTTACGACTTAAAATAAATTAATTTTTTTATTTATGATTTAAAATTAAAAAATACATTTATTATTTTCGATTTAAAAAAATGAATATATTTTTTAATGTATTTTGGTTTAATGCTTACGAAAAAAATATTAAAAGTTGTCTTATATTGATTTTTCCCTGTTAAAACCCATAAAAAACCCTTAAAAATATGTTGTTTTACACTTATCTTAGCAGATATTCACTTTATGAAGAAATGTTTCAAACAAAAATTGGTGGGGTACATTTGTACCCCAGACACTTATATTTTTATCAGGGCTGCAAACATTCTAAAATTAAGGAGGGGTACATTTGTACCCCATGGAATTATATATATATATATATATATATATATATATATATGGTCTGCAAACCTCCTACAAATCAAGTAGGGTACATTTATTTGCACCCCATAGTCGAGTTATAGGCAAATTAAATAATTACGCTGGGCAGCACTGGCCGGAATCATGATGGGCAGCACTTTTATGGTTTGTATTTTAAAATTGTTTAGTAATATACAAACTGTAGCAGGTAAAGCAAATACTACAGTCGGACTTGACCGATTTCCTTACTTGTTGGATTAGTGTATTAAAACTTTGACACAGACAAAGTAAGCTTTGCTTTATCATTTCCAAAAATCAAATAGGACTAAACTTTACATTTCTTGATTTTAGGCCAAACATTTGAAGAACTTTAGTGTATCCAAACTTAATAATCCTGTAATCTTAAATTGAATCGTACAAACGGTTCAAAATCACCAAAATCTGATAAGGTTCGAGAATCTGATTCAGAGTTTTGGAAGGTCAAAAATGAATAGAGAAAAAGCTTATAAAAAGTGAATACCCTTATAGTTTCATTAATTTATGTGGGCAAATATTAGTGGGATTCCTGAAATTGAATTTCCTTTCGATTTTTTGATCAGCTGCAGAATATACGCCCATTCTTTTTTTTTGCCGGTATCATGCACATTTTTTGTTGGAAGCAGCTGGGCACAGCAGAATCACTTTCAGAAATCCCACTAATATTTGCCCATATAAATTAAATAAATAAATTTTTTCTCAAGCATAAAAATGTGGCAAAGTGTTTAGTTAAATTTTTTTTTCTTAATCGTAGCAACCCTTGACAAATTTTCATAAAGCCAGGCAAGGCAGTCCAAAATTTCTCAGTTGCAGTTTTGGCCTTCTCCTGGGAGGTTTGATTTTTGTTTCTTAATTTTTTCTTTTTTTTTCTTTATTTTATTTATTCAGAAAAGTCCATTACGGAAATTCTAGCTTGCCTGCTGCACATGCTAAATATTTTCTTCTTATTATTTTTGTTTATTTTTAAAGAAATCAAAGGCTTTTGGACGTCCTGGCGTTGAAGTTTCTTTCTTTCTTTTTAATTTGTGCTCGACAGAAGTTGCATAGATATTTTGCAGCGATTTCCGATGCCATTGGTAAAGGCTATTCAATTTCTTAATTTTCTTAATTTCTCTACTATTAGCAAAAACTTAATTTCAGACCGATTAGTTCTATGACAGCTATATCATATAGTTAACCGATTTTAACCAATTATATGGATGCATATTTAATTACTTATTGCCCGACCAAGTCGGTTTTAAGTCTTAGCATGCTCTTCAATGATTTTGCCAAACGAAAAGGTTTCAATGCTGCATAAAGTTGTTGTTGTTAATTATTAAATTAATGGCCTGAGGCTTTGCTTAATGGTCAAAGAAAACACAAGTCTCGTAAGAACAATTGAGAGCTCAACAAATTGAAGATATGATGAAAACACATATTTTATGTTTAGGGACTTTTTATCAAAAAACTTATAGTTTTTGAGAAAAACACAAAAAACTAATTCCTCTAACGGTCATATGAAATTGATTCTTTCGATTAGTGCCGAAATAAATTTGTATACCATCTGAAAAGAGGCCTTAATGGAATTAAAGCAGGGAATCAAACCGAATCGAATTTCGGTTCCGGTTCTGGTACGTACCAAAACTAATGTTTCGGTAAAAGGTTCTGTTAAGGTTCTAGTTTATTTCGGTATTCGGTTCCGTATCGGTACCTTGGTTTTTATTTCGGTATACCGGTACGTACAGGTATGTACCGTTCTAATTTAAAAATTTTTTAATCAGAAGATAAAATAGAAGGGGTAGCAAACCTGCACAACAGAAAGTCGTTATAAAGAAGGAAAATAAACACAATTAACCTTACCCGGGAAAAAAGCCAAAAAAATAAATAATAACGGTTCCGGTTTTGGTTCTGAGATTCAATCGGTTCTTTTCGGTATACGGTTCCGGTTCGGGTTCCGGTTTGACACCCTGCCTTAAAGCTTTAAAAGCCTCTTTCCAGATAACATTAAAATGTATTTCGTTACAATACTTCATGTGAATAGAAACACTTTTGGAAAGCTTAAAAGCTGTCTTTTTCATATGAAGCATAGTGCCCAAATAAATATGTATGATATCTTGACTGAGGCCTTAACACCGAAAAATTAATTTGCGCCAACTTTAACTATTTTTGTTTGTAAACAGCATCCCAAAATAACCATATATGCTGAAAGTTTGAACAAGATTGGAAATAAAACCTTTTCGGAAGTTCAGCAAAAATAATTGCTGAGTACAAAAATAATTTTCTATTCAAACTGATGGAATATGGCCAGCCTTTCAGAGTAGCAGTTTCAGGACAGTGACTGCCAAACTCATGTGAACAAAGTCACCGAATGGCTCATCTCTAATTAACATGAATGCAAAAGTATGACCGTACGAGGCTAACAATAAAATAAAGTCTAATGTCAAAATCTAAACAAAATATAGATAATACACATATCATTTACAAAACATTTGTTTGGGGCAAGCATCAGTATTGAGGCACACTAGCCAACACGAAGCGGCGCGCATTTGAAACAGAGAATCAGCTGGTGGAAAGAGTTTCTAATTATTTGAAGTATAATGACAAAAAAAATTATTTTTTAGGAAGATATTTTTTAAAACGTTTTCACTAAAATAAATATTGGCTTTAAAGGCTAATTGTAAATTATGTGAGCTAATGATATTAACCTAGTTTTCAAAAAAATGAAGATGAGAAAAAAATTAATCGCATCTATTTTTACACCGTATCTATGCATGGCTTAGTCTTTGGCACAAGCTAAAATGGTAGAAGAAGAGTCGCCATCTGCCGCCAATTTTAAAAATCACCTCAACTTACATTAGTGTGACCATCTGCTGTATGTTCATAGTTGTGTGCGAAAATTTAAATTTTCAAATTGAAATTTATCTGAGCCATATTCGAAATCACAGAAATATACTTTCTATTTTCATTTTATTCTGGTTAAAGCAGAAGTTTAAAAAAAGTAACGGAAATTAAAAATTGATAAACCAACATTTTAAGTTTTGATAACTTTATCAGTGTAAAAAATTGTATATTAATTGTGTACCAATAGACCAATGATCAGAGACTCTGATTCAGAGTCTTCTTTTTATTAAACGCTGCTAATATGTCAAAACAGCCCGGATCGTACGACAATATCTTTTTCTCTAATCCAATCGAACGTAAAATGGGTTTTACTTTACAAAAACGGTTGCAGGGGAAGCCAAGAACTCACTTAGATATATGAAGCATAGCTTAGGCTTAAATTTAATTACCAAGTCGTCAATTTTATACACAAAAAAAAAAAAAATATAAATATATTATATTCGAATTTAAAAAAATTGATTTGATCCCGACCTTTGGTTTTCAAGTTTCAAGTACAAAAGACTTGGAACAATCCCAGCGTTCCTGTGTCGATCCGGATAGGCTTATTTCAAGTTTGGATTCTACTTGAAAATCAAGTACCAGATTTTCGATGTTGGCTAATTCGTACTCAAGTCCCTTTGCAAGAGAAGAGGTGACACTGGAACACTTAGATTGTCAGCATGAGTATAATTTAATGTATTAGGAATATTATGTACAAATAAATTGAAAAGCTAGGAACCCACAGGACTACCTTGGGGAACACTAGAGGATCACGTAAAAATGCTTTGATTTAGGAGGAAAACCAAACAAATTTAGTATGTGTTTAAAGGAGTCTTCTAACTTTGCTCAGGTTTTTTAAAAAAAAAATTTTTTTATTTGTTTTTTTTTGTTTTGTATTATTCAATAGTCATTAAAAAAACAAGTATGAAAGTCGATCAAGCCCGACTGTATTATACTCTGTACCTGTTTGTATAGAATTAATAACTTTAAAGAGTGGGGTCACACAAACAAGTGCAAGTGCTGCCCATCACGATTACGGGCAGTGCTGCATAGCGTAATTATTTGATTTGCTTATAACTCGAATATCGTTCATCTGATCTGGAAACGGTGTATGGGGGCTTGATAAGTAATGATGAGTAGAATATATGTCTAAAAGGTTCGAATAACCTAACTCTAACATTGCGGGAGATATTCGATTTTTTTCAAATTGCCGGAGTGGCAAATCTGCCATCGTTCATCTGATCGGAAAACGATGTATGGGGGCTCAATAAGTAATGATGAGTAGAATATAAGTCTAAAAGGTTCAAACAACCTAAATTCAAAATTGTGGAAGATATGAGGTTTTTTCAAACTATGGTGACAACTCTACTATCGTTCATCTGATTGGAAAACAATGTATGGGGGCTCGATAAGCAATGATGAGTAGAATATATGTGTAGAAGGTTTAAACAACCTAACTCCAAAATTGTGGAAGATATCAAGTTTTTTTCAATTTCCGGGGGAGGCAGGGTGCGTGGCAAAGATCAAAACTAAACTTGATCTGCCTGCAAGTATAGGAAATATATGTTCCATACACCTCAAACCTCTATCTCTTACCAACTCTGAGATATCAGCGTTCATACGGACATGGCTCGTCATGCTGATCAAAATATATATACTTTATGGGGTCGGAGATGCTTTCTTCTATGCGTCAAAAACACCGTGACAATTTTAATATACCCTCTGCAAGGGGGAAAAAATTCTAACTCAAAAAAGTGTTTATACAAATATTTTGGAATATGATTTTTGAGTTTAGCATTTGAAAATACATAACAAAAAAAGGTATATAGCCTTAATGGGACTTTACTTTTAACTTTTAATAACTTTAATTCAAGCTTAAGTAAAAGTAATGTGTATGCTGGATTAGCAGACACAACAACAAGTGTCACGGCCAAGTGGGTCATTTTAGAACTTTCTGTTGCAAATGCAAATTTCCCTTGAATCTCTCGCCCTTTCCCAAACCAATACGATTGGTTTTTTGTATATATATTTTGTAGTTCGTATTTTGTTGGGATTTGTTTGGGCAATTGTACGTGTGCCGAATGCCGAATGGCGTGTGTGTGCGTCTGTGTGTGTTCGGCTGCAGACTTGTCTTGGTTGTAGACAGAGACTGAAGCTCAGTTTAGTTTATGTTCAGCTGCGGCTGCTAGCGGTTTGTTGTTGTTCGGCTTGTCACAGATTCCGTTACGACAAAATTTAAAGTTTCTTCGGTTTTTAAGCTTTGCGCAACTTTTGTTAACAATAACAACAACAACAACAACAAAATAAAAAGTGCGTTTGTTTTGGTAACTTAATGTTAACTTCTGCCGGTCGTTTCAATATCATTTTTTTTTTCTGGTGTATTTTTGTGTAAGTGTTGTTTTGGCTGTGTGGTTGTTGTAAAGCGCAACTTTCACGCGCTTCAAGTGAAACTGTGAAAGAAATGAAGAAGCGTGTAAGAGAGAAAAAATATACAAAAAAAACAAAAAAGCCGCAAGCATATTCAATATTTATGTTGATTATTGTGTTTGCTATTTGCAGTATTTCAAATTGAAATTGTTTACACATTTTCTGCATTTTTTTTTGCATTTAAAGGCATTTCAAGTTTGTCGCTTAAGTCTTTTGTTTTGCACTGCTTGATTGCACTGCTTGGTTAATGCAGGTATTATGCATGCATTTTTTGATAAACTAGTTTGCAGAGGGGGGAGCCCCCTCCCACTTTAAGAAAAATTTTATAAGAAAAAATCAGGCTGACATTGACACGAATTGTAGACAACAACAACAACAACAACAAAAACCGACGCCTATAGTTTAAAGTTTAAATTCAACAACAACAACAACAAATATCAACAACCACTTTGATGATGAAAATTAAGCGTATGTGTGTGTGTGTGTGTGTGTTTGCGTTTTTCAAGCTCTTTCAATTAAAGTGCATAAATTCCTTCAATGTCAACGGCAAACTACAAATTTTTTTCAAATTATTATTATTTTTGCCACTGCCTGCGATAATTGATAAATTTTTCAGTTGGTAAGGCCACAACGCTTAATGAAAATTGTTTATAAATTGGGCAGGAAAATATATGTTTAGGAAGTTTAATTTATTAATTTAGTTGCCAAAAAAAAACAAGGTTGCAATTTTTGGCTTAGATCAGCGGTGGGCAAGCTCTTGCTTTCATAACTTCTCACTGAGCAGGAGTACCGGCGCCAGACGGCTGCAAAAACAAAATACATGCAGACAGACGGCTGTTTATAAGGTTTGTTTTTTATACCCAGTACCCCATCAAAAGGAAAGTTGTTATTGTTGTTTTTATACCCTGTACTTTTCCTGCTGCTTATAAGAACCAACTCGGTTTTATAGAGAGCCAAGTTCAACCCATTAGCCTGTAGCCGCATTTCACTGTATTCGTATTGCAACCAACAACCCTCAGTTTTTTGGATGCCGCCTGTGACTCCTGTGACTGCAATGTACGTCCATCCGATCTATCGTACAACAGATTGTACTCTGGGGGGTACATTTGTACCCCATACACTTATATTTTTATCAGGTCTGCAAGCCTCCTAAAAATCGAGTGGGGTACATTTGTACCCCTTACACTAATATTTTTATCAGGGCTGAAAGCCTCCTAAAAATCGATTGGGGTACATTTGTACCCCAAACACTTATATTTTTATTAGGACTGCAAGCCTCCTAAATATCGAGTGGGGTACATTTGTACCCCATACACTTGTATTTTTATCTCAAAGTAGCTATAGCTACCAGTTCTACCAGATACGCTGATATATCGAGACTTGTGACTGCTTGGAGGATATTTTTTCCATCTGAAACATTCTTAAACGTCGAATGCTAAAACTAGGTAATACTTCTTGCTTCCGCCCCACCATCTTTTTCCAGCTGTAGCCGTCTACTGTGCTACATTGCTTTCTAAATATGAACAACTGGTTTGAGAGTCCGTGCTATTCAGAATCTAGGCGGTTGCATAATATTCCAGAATTTTCCTTGTTCTTGTCTCCTTTTGGTAGCAGTACCAATCGCTGGAGCTTCCATCTCGACTACAGTGCTCTTACTTGTTTTTTCTGTTATTATTGGACTGCTCCCAATCTCGAATTGCATGCCCACCGCTGGTTTAGATAGACATTATTTTCAATTTGGTTTATTTTAAAGCAGAGGTTCGGTCGCCATTTACGTAGAAAACACTATAAAATATCATCAGTATTTTGTTTTAATTTTAAGCTGGAAAGTTCCCTGTTATAGCTCCGGAAAGTTCTTTTTGGGCATACAAAAATGCATGATTCCTTAAAGATTATATATCAAATCGCTAGGGAAAATTTTAACGTCCTTGTGGGGTACATTAGTTCCCCATACACTTATATTTTTATTAGGACTGCAAGCCTCCTAAAAATCGAGTGGGGTACATTTGTACCCCATACACTTATATTTTTTATCAGGGCTGCAGGCCTCCTAAAAATCGAGTGGGGTACATTTGTACCCCATACACTTATATTTTTATCAGGGCTGCAAGCCTCCTAAAAATCGAGTGGGGTACATTTGTACCCCATACACTTATATTTATATCTGGCCTGCAAACATTCTAAAATTAAGGAGGGGTACATTCGAACCCCATGCAATTATATATAGATTTATATATATATATATATGGTCTGCAAACCTCCTAAAAATCAAGTAGGGTACATTTATTTGCACCCCTTAGTCGAGTTATAGGCAAATTAAATAATTACGCTGGGCAGCACTGGCCGCAATCATAATGGGCAGCACTTTTATGGTTTGTATTTTAAAATTGTTTAGTAATATACGAACTGTAGCAGGTAAAGCGAATATTATAGTCGGACTTAACCGTTTTCTAAGACGGGATTTACACGATGAAGCAATCTTCATGAAGTTTCTCAGTAAGCGTGAAAATCAGGGGAATTCTTTCAGACCTATTAAACGAGAAGTATATAAGTTTATTTAAATCTCTCGCCTACTAAGAAAACTTCATGAAGTTTGCTTCACCGTGTAAATTCCGTCTTAGTTGTTGGATTAGTGTATTAAAACTTTGGCACAAGACAAAGTAAGCTTTGCTTTATCATTGCCAAAAATCTCTAAACGTAATCAAATTGGACTAAACTTTACATTTCTTGATTTTAGGCCAAACATTTGAAGACTCTGATACCCTCAGATACGGCACTTTGTGCTTGAGCCATACAAATAAGCTGACCTTTAGTGTATCCAAACTTAATAATCCAGTAATCTAAACTTGAATCGTACAAGCGGTTCAAAATCAGCAAAATCTGATAAGGTTCTAGAATCTGATTTAGAGTTTTGGAAGGGCACAAATGAATAGAGCAAAAGCTTATAAAAAGTGAATACCCTTATAGTTTCATTAATTTATATTGACAAATATTAGTGGGATTCCTAAAACTGAATTTCCTTTCGATTTTTTGATCAGCTGCAGAATATACGCCCATTTTTTTTTTTGCCGGTATCATGCACATTTTTTTGTTGGAAGCATCTGGGAACAGCAAAATCACTTTCAGAAATCCCACTAATATTTGCCCATATAAATTAAATTTATTTAGCGTTTCCTCTTATTTTTTCTCAAGCATAAAAATGTGGCAAAGTGTTTTTAGTTTCATTTTTTTTTCTTAATCGTAGCAACCCATGACAAATTTTCATAAAGCCAGGCAAGGCAGTCCAAAATTTCTCAGTTGCAGTTTTGGCCTTGTCCGGGGAGGTTTGATTTTTGTTTCTTAATTTTTTCTTTTTTTTTTCTTTATATTATTTATTCAGAAAAGTCATGTCACGGAAATTATTGCTTGCCTGCTGCATATGCTACATATTTTCTTCTTATTATTTTTGTTTATTTTTAAAGAAATCAAAGGCTTTTGGACGTACTGGCGTTGAAGTTTCTTCTTCTTTCTTAATAATTTGTGCTCGACAGAAGTTGCATAGATATTTTGCAGCGATTTCCGATGCCATTGGTAAAGGCTATTCAATTTCTTAATTTTCTTAATTTCTCTACTATCAGCAAAAACTTAATTTCAGACCGATTGGTTCTATGACAGCTATATCATATGGTTAACCGATTTTAACCAATTATATGGATGCATATTTAATTACTTATTGCCTGGTTTGAAGACGTTAGCATTGAAAACAAAAAAGTTTTTCGTACTAAAACTAGTTTAAAGATTCCCATACAAATATATTGGGGTAAGAATGTACCCCAAAAGACGGTGCACTTTAATTTAAACCATGGATGGTCGAAATCGTTTCTGTACCAAACCTTCAATAAAATTGGAGCCAAATCCTAGAACTGCAAAATGATGTGTCAGTTGCCATATTAAACGTTTTATAATAAACCAAATTGCTTTAATTTTAGCTAAATATACTTATTATCTTTCTCTCTATCTCTCTTTCTCTCTCTCGCTTCCTGTTCAAATGACTTGGGCAACGAACTTGCTTGGCACACTCCAAAAAAAATTTCCTTCACCAAATTTTCGCTTGGTAGCATAAAAATAGTTTCCTGTTTTGTTGTAACAACGAAAAAAGGGAGGAAGCTTAAGCTAACTGCTAACAGCCGAAACATTTGCTGGCCAGCGATAAAAAAAAAAACCAGTAGAGCATAAAATTTCCGGATTTTAGTTATAGCCATTTTATTAGTGTGTACTTTGGCTACTCTTTCACAAGAACTAGCCAACTGCAGGCATTGCATGAGAAATGTTTATAAGAAAACAAAAATTAACCATAAATCAACTGTCGCTGAAGCCAAGCCAACGGTAAAGTGCACTAACAACAGCCACATAATAATATCATACATACATACATACACACGTATGTATGTATGTGCAAGGCATGCAATGGAGCCGGAGTACGAACGGTGACACAGTTTCTGTTTGGGGAATGTCTATTCCAGAGCAGAGCGCATCTAGTTACCAGTGACCCAATCAGGCCTTTCCACTGGTTAAATATCTGTTTAAGATTTTGGTTTTTAATTGTCTTATGAAACCATTTGATGACCCACTTACTTACACATACATATGTGCATATGAATGTACTTTCTTGGCATTGAATGTTTTAGAAGAAATTGAAGCAGTTTGTTACGTTTCGTTTCGCTTCGCTTGACATTCTTTTCTTGTGCTGCTTTCATTTTATGCTGCTGCTTGTAGGAATTATATAAAGTTTTGCAACTTGTGGGTTAATTAATTTAATAAAAAAATAATTAGGATTCATGCAATTCTACTTAAGTTTTGGTACCTAAAGGTTTTCTTACTGTTGTTGAGCTCTCAATTGTTCTTACGAGACCTGTGTTTTCTTTGACCACCTAGCCTAGACTCAGGCCATTAATTTAATAATTTACAATAACAACTTTATGCAGCATTGAAACCTTTTCGTTTGGCAAAATCATTGAAAAGTAAAGATAAAAACAAAAAAACAATATTTTGTATGCTTTTTACACTATACTAGAGAGTTAGATCAAAATCGGCCAGCTATAGCATATAGCTGTCATAGGAACGATCGGTCCAAAAACTAGTTCTAGTGGGAAAAACTTTTTTGTTTTCTTTGGTAGCGACTCCAAATTGGATATTTATAAATTTTATATGTTTCCTCAGGATTCTGGAAAGTTTGATTAAAATCGGCCGGCTATAGCATATAGCTGTCATAGCAACAATCGGTCCAAAAACTAGTTCTAGTAAGAAACACTTTTTTGTTATTGAGGGTAGCGCCTCCAAACTTGGTATTTATATATTTTATATGCTTTTATACGATTCTGAAAAGTTTAATTAAAATCGGACGGCTATAGCATATAGCTGCCATAGGAACGATCGGTCCAAAAACTAGTTTTAGTGGGAAAAACTTTTTTGATTTCTTTGGTAGCAACTCCAAACTTGATAATTATAAACTTTATATGTTTTCACTCGATTTTGGAAAGTTTGATTAAAATCGGCCAGCTATAGCATATATCTGTCATAGAAGAAATAGGTCCAAAAACTAGTTCTAGTGAGAAAAACTTTTTTGTTATCGATGGTAGCGCCTCCAAACTTAGTATTTATACATTTTATAGGCTTCCACACAATTCTGGAATAGTTGATCAAAATCGGCCGGCTATAGCTTATAGCTGTCATAGGAACAATCGTTCTGTAAACTTGTTTTAGTACGAAAAACTTTTTTGTTTTCAATGCTAACGTCTTCAAACCAGGCAATAAGTAATTAAATATGCATCCATATAATTGGTTAAAATCGGTTAACCATATGATATAGCTGTCATAGAACCAATCGGTCTGAAATTAAGTTTTTGCTGATAGTAGAGAAATTAAGAAAATTAAGAAATTGAATAGCCTTTACCAATGGCATCGGAAATCGCTGCAAAATATCTATGCAACTTCTGTCGAGCACAAATAAAAAAGAAAGAAAGAAACTTCAACGCCAGGACGTCCAAAAGCCTTTGATTTCTTTAAAAATAAACAAAAATAATAAGAAGAAAATATGTAGCATATGCAGCAGGCAAGCTAGAATTTCCGTAATGGACAACTTCGAAAAGCGTTCAACATGACTTTTCTGAATAAATAATATAAAGAAAAAAAAAGGAAAAAATTAAGAAACAAAAATCAAACCTCCCAGGACAAGGCCAAAACTGCAACTGAGAAATTTTGGACTGCCGTGCCTGGCTTTATGAAAATTTGTCATGGGTTGCTACGATTAAGAAAAAAAATTAAACTAAAAACACTTTGCCAGTAGAGAAATTAAGAAAATTAAGAAATTGAATAGCCTTTACTAATGGCATCGGAAATCGCTGCAAAATATCTAACTTCTGTCGAGCACAAATTATTAAGAAACAAGAAGAAACTTCAACGCCAGGACGTCCAAAAGCCTTTGATTTCTTTAAAAATAAACAAAAATAATAAGAAGAAAATATGTAGCATATGCAGCAGGCAAGCAATAATTTCCGTGACATGACTTTTCTGAATAAATAAAATAAAGAAAAAAAAAGAAAAAATTAAGAAACAAAAATCAAACCTCCCAGGACAAGGCCAAAACTGCAACTGAGAAATTTTGGACTGCCTTGCCTGGCTTTATGAAAATTTGTCAAGGGTTGCTACGATTAAGAAAAAAAATTAAACTAAAAACACTTTGCCACATTTTTATGCTTGAGAAAAAATAAGAGGAAATGCTAATTAAATTTAATTTATATAGGCAAATATTAGTGGGATTTCTGAAAGTGATTCTGCTGTTCCCAGATGCTTCCAACAAAAAAATGTGCATGATACCGGCAAAAAAAAGTGGACGTATATTCTGCAGCTGATTACAAAATCGAAAGGAAATTCAGTTTTAGGAATCCCACTAATATTTGCCCACATAAATTAATGAAACTATAAGGGTATTCACTTTTTATAAGCTTTTCCTCTATTCATTTGTGCCCTTCCAAAACTCTGAATCAGATTCTAGAACCTTATCAGTTTTTGCTGATTTTGAACCGCTTGTACGATTCAAGTTTAGATTACAGGATTATTAAGTTTGGTTACACTAAAGTTCAGCTTATTTGTATGGGTCAAGCACAAAGTGCCGTATCTGAGGGTATCAGAGTCTTCAAATGTTTGGCCTAAAATCAAGAAATGTAAAGTTTAGTCCAATTTGATTACGTTTAGAGATTTTTGGCAATGATAAAGCAAAGCTTACTTTGTCTTGTGCCTAAGTTTTAATACACTAATCCAACAACTAAGTCGGGATTTACACCATGAAGCAAACTTCATGAAGTTTTCTTAGTAGGCGTGGAATTTAGAGGAAATCTTTCAGACCTTTTAAACGAATAGTAAAAAATACATTTAAATCTCTCGCCTACTAGGAAAACATCATGAAGTTTGCTTCATCATGTAAATCCCGTCTTAGGAAATCGGTCAAGTCCGACTGTAGTATTTGCTTTACCTGCTACAGTTTGTATATTACTAAACAATTTTAAACAGACAAACTATAAAAGTGCTGCCCATCAAGGTTGCAGCCTGTGCTGCCCAGCGTAATTATTTGATTTGCCTATAACTCGACTACTGTTCATCTGATCGAAAACGTTGTATGGGAGATCGAAAAGTAATGATGTTTAAAATATATGTCTAGAAGGTTCCAACAATTTATCTTCAAAATTATGGGAGATATGAGGTTTTTTTCAAATTTCCGGGGTGACAACTCTACTCTCTTTCAGCTGATTGGGAAATTATGTAGGGTATATACATAAGTAATGAAAATTAAAATATATGTCTAGAAGGTTCGAACAATCTACCTTCAAAATTGTGAGAGATATGAGATTTTTTCAAATGGCCGGGGTGACAACTCTTCTATCTTTCATTTGATCAGGAAATGAAGTAGGCAAGATCCATAAGTTCATTACATTTAAATATATATCAAGAAGGTTTGAACAATTTTTTGACAAAATTGTGGGAGATTTGAGGCTTTTTTCAAATTACCGGGGTGACAACTCTACTGTTGTTTATCTCATCGAGATATGATGTATGGTGGTTCCTTAAGTAATGATGATTAAAATATATGTCTAGAAGGTTCCAACAATCTATCTTCAAAATTGTGGGAGATATGAGGTTTTTTTCAAATGGCCGGGGTGACAACTCTACTATCTTTCATCTGATTAGGAAATTATGTAGGGTGGATACATATTTAATGAAAAATAAAATATATGTATAGAAGGTTCCAACAATCTATCTTCAAAATTGTGGGAGATATTGAGATTTTTTCAAATTGCCGGGGTGACAACTCTTCTATCTTTCATTTGATTAGGAAATGAATTAGGCAAGATCCATAAGTAATGATAATTAAAATATATGTCTAGAAGGTTTGAACAATTTGTTGACAAAATTGTGGGGATATGAGGCTTTTTTCAAATTACCGGGGTGACAACTCTATTGTTGTTCATCTGATCGAGAAATGGTGTATGGTGGTTCCTTAAGTAATGATGATTAAAATATATGTCTAGAAGGTTCCAACAATCTGTCTTCAAAATTGTGGGAGATATGAGGTTTATTCCAAATTGCCGGGGTGACAACTCTACTATCTTTCATCTGATTGGGAAATAATGTACGGTGGATCCATAAGTAATGATAATTAAAATATATGTCTAGAAGGTTCCAACAATCTATCTTCAAAATTGTGGGAGATATTGAGATTTTTTCAAATTGCCGGGGTGACAACTCTACTGTTGTTCATTTAATCGGGAAATGATGTAGGGTGAATCCATAAGTAATGATAATTTAAATATATGTCTAGAAGGTTCGAACAATCTATCTTAAAAATTGTGAAAGATATGAAGTTTTTTTTCTCTGAAATCTGATAGACAGACGGACATGGCTATATCGACTCGGCTGTTGATACTTTATGGGGTTGGGAAATGCCTGTTTGCCGCCTGTTACATACAGTTAGCTAGCTTTCCCATCCTAAAGTGTGGCAAACAGAATACCAATTTGATGTGTAACATAAATAATAATAACAATGAAACTTGCTAACTAACTAGCAACTATTGCGTTAAGTTTTTTTTGGCACATATGTAGACATATCTGTCCGTCTGTCTCTCTGACAAATCAATCCAAAACGCTTTGGACGCGATTTCGATTGCACAAACAGGCAATCCATTTGTTTATTGTGGTTGGCATTTAGCAATGCTTTGTCTTTGTCCATAGTTGAGTCGTTGGTTTTTCTTTGTAGTCAGTAGTTTTTTTTTTTTTCGCGCTCACGTAAATCAGATTGCGCTTTTCTTTGGCATGGTTTGGTTTTTCCATGCATAGAAACGTGACCGCTTTGCGCGGTTCTCGCCTCGCTTTTCCATCATTGGCGCTTTAGACACCTTCTCTAATGAGCCAAATTAGCCATCAAATGCGAAAATGAGCAGACTGAAAGCTGAGCAAAACCCAAATTGGGTTAATCTATTTGAAAGTGGTCATCAGATGGAGTTGGTGTCGGAATCGAAGTAGAAGTAGTGGGCCAATGCGAAAGCCGCTTTAGAAGCTATAACTTTCCATTTTTGCTTTCATTGTCATTGTCAAAGTGTTTGATGGAAGCAGTCGGAGCCCTAATTGGTGACTCTCTGTCTGTCTGTCTTTTTTTTTTTAATGATCTTTGAATTTTGCTTTTCATTAAGCTGCAAGTGCACGAAGAAAAAGAAGAAGAAGAGAAGAAGAAAAAAGGTTGCAGAAGTTCAAGCAATTTAGTTATGGTTGGGGGATTCCCACGCTAAGAAAGGTCTTTTGAAATGTTTCTCACCAAGTTGTTAATGATTGATGATTGAAGCGGAAGCTGTGAACTAGTTAAACTGATTAAATTCACATATAACAATTGAGGGTCCATTAATATATTGTAATTACAATAAATGAGGATTAACGATTTCTAAACACAATTTCACTAAGTGACACAATCGACTTATTAAGAGCTTTTACATTATTAAATAAATGCATATACATACCCACCCCACAGTTATCAACCATAACTTCCGTGTTTTCTAACCGATCTTACCTTAGTAAAAATGGCATAATTTTCACAATTTTGAAGATAGACTGTTCCAACCTTTTAGACTTATATTCTACTTAACATAACCTATCGAGCCCCCATACATTGTTTTAAGATTAGATGAACGATAGTAGAGTTGCCACCCCCACAATTTAAAAAAAAACTCAAATCCCCCTCAATTTTACAGATAGATTGTTCTAACCTTCTAGACTTATATTCTACTTAACATAACTTATCGATCCGCCTTACATCATTTCCCGATCAGATGAACTATAGTAGAGTTGCCACCACCGCAATAAAAATTGTCATATCTCCCACAATTTTGAAGACAGATTGTTCGTACCTTCTAGACATATATTCTCCTTAAAATAACTTATCAAGCCCCCATACATTATTTTTCGATCAGATGAGCTATAGTAGAGTTGTCACCCCCATAATTTAAAAAAAACCTCAAATCTCCCACAATTTTTAAGTTAGATTGTTCTAACCTTCTAGACTTATATTCTACTTAACATAACTTATCGATTCGCCATACATCATTTCCCGATCAGATGAAGGATAGTAGAGTTGCCACCCTCGGAATTTGAAAAAAACCTCGAATCTTCCACAATTTTGAAGTTAGATTGTTCCAACCTTCTAGACATATATTCTACTTAACATAACTTATTGAGCCCCTATACATTATTTTCCGATCAGATGAAGGATAGTAGAGTTGCCACCCCCTTAATTTGGAAAAAACCTCATATCTCCCACAATTTTAAAGATAGATTGTTCTAACCTTCTAGACTTATATTCTAATTAACATAACTTATCAAGCCCCCATACATCATTTCCCGATCAGATGAAGGATAGTAGAGTTGCCACCCACGTAATTTGGAAAAAACCTCATATCTCCCACAATTTTAAAGATAGATTGTTCCTACCTTCTAGACTTATATTCTACTTAACATAACTTATCGATCCGCCATACATTATTTCCCGATCAGATGAACGATAGTAGAGTTGCCACCCTCCGCAATTTTTAAAAAATTGTCATATCTCCCACAATTTTGGAGATAGCTTGTTCGAACCTTCTAGACATATATTTTAATCAACATTACTTATCGATCTTCAATACATCGTTTGGCAATCAGATGAACAATAGCCGAGTTATAAGCAAATCAAATAAGTACGCTAGGCAGCACTGGCCGCAATCATGATGGGCAGCACTTAAACAGTTTATGGAGTCAACTGATAACTGTACCGTTACTTACCGTTCTCCGCTACATAAACAAAGTTTATCATTTCTAAAGTTCCAAAAATATTTGAACCAAGAAACATAGAATGCTTTAGATTTACAATATCTACGAGTTTTCAGATCCCACCTTACCTGGACTAATTACATAATAAGTCTTAGGATGTCATAATCATTTGAACTTCTCTGTTAAGTCATACAACGAAGCTTCTTTATTGTGGACAAACTTTTGGTCGTGGGCAGGCAATTTGAATTGGGTGGAAGTCTTGCCTAATATTGTGTGTAAATTAACGCCTAGCTAATTGCCAGCTTCAACATAGTTACACACAGAAATCTGGCAAACGAAAGTGAACAAAATTGCTAATCAATAGGAAAACACCAAGTGGGTTTATGGGTTTTCACTTTCGTTTCACATAAGTCAACGAAACCAGAGTCACAGCCAGAGTTGACCCAAATGTTGTGTGGTGTAGTTAAGAATACTTAAGGTCAATGGCCAATATCCTGTTTTACCGGCTTATTATACAATAGACTTGTAATTGCAGGTCCAGACATCACTTTGGTCTAGGTGAAAGCCAAGATGATGCGTTTGTTGTCTGCCACATAATTCAATCAAAGCCAAACACCAACAACGCCTAGACGAAGCTGAAGCTGAAGTTTCAATCCCCCAGTCCGTATCGAAGTCAGTCAGTGAGTCAGCCGAGTTTTGGTTTTAGTCATAGTTTATAAGCCAGGAACCAGTCACGACTCACAAACGCCAGCGGCCAATGTCTTCGTCGTCGTCGCCGTCGTCGTCTTCAGCGTTGTCACAAATAAGTGAAAGTGAATTTGTTTATAATTTTTGTATTTTTCGCTTTTTTGCTATTACCAAAGCGCCAAGAAAAGACGCATAACAAAACAGACATAAAAAAACCTGTGCAAGAAAAAACCAAAACAAAACCCCAAAAAAAAAAAACAAAAGAAAGAAACGGAACAATGTTTATTAGATCAAAGCAATTTCATTGTCAATAACCAAAGTGAATGAAGCAGAAAGATCAAGATCGTGTGTGTGAGTGTGTGATCAAATTTGATCAATGAACATAATGGACACTTGCACCAACCCGCTAATGATGATGCTGCTGCCGCTGCTGCTAATCGTTCTGCTCGCCTGCCAGCCGGACCAGAGTAAGTACACTTGGCAAAAGAAAAATGATGAATAAAGAATTTTGTACTCAAACTTAGATTGATATTTGAAAAAACATATTTTGATTTGACTTACTTTTATATAACTTAAATAAAACAGATGCGTTTAACCGGTTTAACCGACTCAAAACCAGCAAATAGTCATAGGCTATATCCCAGTTTCAAACCCTTTTCAAAGCCGGTTCAAAAGTGGTTCAGTACCATATCTCAGAAACTATTTAAGCTGTAAATTCAAATTTTCCCGATTCAAACCGTGTTACTTATGAAACTAATATATACCACGATTGGTGACGCTACGATGGAAAACAAAAAAGTTTTTCCCACTAGAACTAGTTTTTGAACCGACCGTTTATATGGCAGCTATATGCTATAGTCATCCGATTTTGATAAATTTTTCCAGAATTATGTGAAAGCATATAAAACTAATATATACCACGATTGGTGACGCTACGATGGAAAACAAAAAAGTTTTTCCCACTAGAACTAGTTTTTGAACCGACCGTTTATATGGCAGCTATATGCTATAGTCATCCGATTTTGATAAATTTTTCCAGAATTGTGTGAAAGCATATAAAACTAATATATACCACGATTGGTGACGCTACGATGGAAAACAAAAAAGTTTTTCCCACTAGAACTAGTTTTTGAACCGACCGTTTATATGGCAGCTATATGCTATAGTCATCCGATTTTGATAAATTTTTTCCAGAATTATGTGGAAGCATATAAAACTAATATATACCACGATTGGTGACGCTACGATGGAAAACAAAAAAGTTTTTCTCACTAGAACTAGTTTTTGGACCGACCGTTTATATGGCAGCTATATGCTATAGTCATCCGATTTTGATAAATTTTTCCAGAATTGTGTGGAAGTATATAAAACTAATATATACCACGATTGGTGATGTTACGATGGAAAACAAAAAAGTTTTTCCCACTAGAACTAGTTTTTGGACCGACCGTTTATATGGCAGCTATATGCTATAGTCATCCGATTTTGATAAATTTTTTCAGAATTGTGTGGAAGCATATAAAACTAATATATACCACGATTGGTGATGCTACGATGGAAAACAAAAAAGTTTTTCTCACTAGAACTAGTTTTTGGACCGACCGTTTATATGGCAGCTATATGCTATAGTCATCCGATTTTGATAAATTTTTCCAGAATTGTGTGGAAGCATATAAAACTAATATATACTACGATTGGTATGCTTGGAAAAAAAAAGTTTTCTCACTAGAATAGTTTTGGACCTCGGTATGCATAGTCATCCGATTTTGATAAATTTTTCCAAAATTGTGTGGAAGCATATAAAACTAATATATACTACGATTGGTGACGCTACAATGGAAAACAAAAAAGTTTCAAGATAGTTTTAAAACTGAGAGAGGAGATAGCATAGAAACAGACGGACAGACGGACGGACGGACGGACGGACGGACGGACGGACAGACGGACAGACGGACAGACGGACGGACGGACGGACGGACGGACAGACGGACAGGAACTCAGCTCGTCATGCTGATCAAGAATATATATACTTTATGTGGTCGGAAATGTTTAATTTTATGCGTTACAAACATAGTGACAATTTTAATATACCCTCTGCAAGGGTATACAAATTAATTAAAGACCTTACAGTAATTTGAGTCCAGGTTCTGTTGACTTTTAGTCTGAGACCTTAACCTCTTAAAATCCTTAAAATCTCACAAAGAAAACGACGGTGTCGATCGGTGTAAGCTAACTATAGGGGTGGGTCATCTGCTGGCGGTATTTTTAAGATAAATCTGATATGGTAACACTAAAAATATTGCAAAAATAATATTTTTGACAGCCGTGTGAGCCATAGATCAGCTTCATAATGTCATCGATTTTGGGTGAAAAACTATATTTCTTCCAAAACTATATTTCTTTCATCTTCTCATAGAGAAGCCGAAACAACCTCTAAAAGTTGCTGTTTTCCACCTTCCAAATAATAATAATTAACTAAATAAAAAAAAAAATTTTAGTGGTCCTAAAAGAAAAAGATTTCAAGAAAAATATTTTTAGGTCCCTCTCAGTCCAATCAGTCCTCTCAGAATATCCGAACAAGAAACTGTCTAAAACGGATATTATTTTTATGTATTTTCTCAGTGTATCCCCCCCCCCCCCCTAACCATTAACTAATTGCCCACATGCAAACTGGAGACATTAACTAATTTACTTTACACTTTAGCCCGAGGAGGCATTCAATTTTTTAAGTGTTGATGATTTTGATGATTTGATGAGTTGGTGTGGGCGGATCCACACACACACACATCTCAACAGGCCGGGGGAAGTTTCCGCCTGAAAATTAAAAATGATTTTATTTGTTTAGTGCCTTTTGGCGTTTCACTTGACAATTTGCCATTGAAAAGGCAGCTCGTTGATTGCCGCAAGGCAATTAACAAATTGCACAATTGGTCCGACAACTCCGACACTTACCTACATACAAAACAAGTACTTACTTGGGCCTGAAGGTAATACCGAAAAAAAACTGAAAAATGAAACTTGAACAGAAAAAAACTTGAGTCATCTTTGTCAGCATTTATTCACTTTTTTTTTAAGATCCAAGATAACAGAAAAATCAATAAATGTGCAATGTAAGAATGCAACATCAAATAAATTGTTTTTGTTATTTAGTTTTCAACAATACGGAACTTAATCCGATTACAATTTTGTATAAGGTAATAGGGAGAGGAAAAACGATGCTTGACCGCATCCCAACAAACCCTGATTAACTAGGCAAGAACAAGTGTGCCCAAAATGAGATATTGTCAAACTAAAATTATTTACATTTTGGGATTACCGTTTTTGGGATCATACAATTTTGAAAAAAAGACACAATGGGCGCGTTCAGCAGATACACTTGTTCACTGATCAACTTAGCAAAACTGCCTTTATTATTTAGCATACTTTTGGAGATCTTGATAAATTAATATTCGCATATAGATGAACTTCTCCAGGAAGATAAAGTGACAACACGGAAGAATGAACCCCAGATATTTTGACTAAAATCAATTCCAATGGGCACGGATATTCCAATTCTGAAATTCTTGTCTCGATCCCGTCTTTAACTCGGGAATGTTTGTTCTTAACTCAAAAAAAAAAAGGATTTTTTCAACAACACAAAAGATTGATTTTAGTTTCGAACTTTCAGTTACTTTTCGTGTTTTTCGCTATAACATTGCAATCCCGAACTTGTTTCAATCTCTTTGCAAGATTATTTAATTTAAGGTAGGTAGGATCCGTACTTAAAATGAGAATTTTCGAATGAAAACAAATATTTTCGGACTGTTTTAATCCTTCGAACTTTTTTTTAAGTACAAAAACATTCGACTCGTATTTAAAGTTTTAATTTTAAGGTCGGGCCACATCTGTTTTATCTATCTATATGACTAATGTTGGCTATTTTTGATTCATTCTTGATTTTTTTTCTCTGTGTACAAATTTTCCTCTGATCAATGGAGAAACTCTTAAACTAAGTGACAGCGTCAAATACCAAGGCTCCAAATTATATAGGAAGCTTGATTGAAATCTGAACACCGACGATTGGGTTGGAATTTGGATTGGCAAGCCACTGTTGCCCTCTCTAAGTGTTGGAAAACTACACGGCAAAAAAATAGATTAGGATCAATTTAAATCAGGATCACTTAAAAAAAAATATCACAAAATATTCTCTCAGACGTTAGGCAACAAGCATGTGCGTTGGCTGACTGCGTTAAGACGTCAGTCAAATCTTGTTAAAGACCCGAGTTCGATCCCCAGAAAAGTGGATATAATTTTTTTTTTTTTTTTTTTTTTTTTTTTTTTATTTCGTTTTGATATATCCAACATATTAAGTTAGTTATCGTCTTATGGGAAATCTAAAATGACTGCCGTTTCATATCAATTTTTTCGCTGTGTATCGGTCTCAAATGGGATCGATGGATCTACACAGCAAGCGTACGAGCGATCCTACTGTACGGAGTATCAGTATGGTGGTCAGTCCTAGAAAAGCCTGAAATATGCATTACTGGTGCACTAAGCACCACTCCCAGTTTTGCACTTGACGCTATTCTAAACATATCTCCAATTGAACAGATGGGATAAAGAGTAGCTACCCAATTCGCTCTACCAATTTCGGTCACTCTAGCATTCTTCAGGAGAAAAGACAACCTAATTCCTACAGTCCTTGATTACTGTAGACCAACAGAATAACTCTCTACCTCCTTTCTCGTCTTCATTCCTTCTAGAGAAAAGTGAAATCAGGGTTCCATAAAAATTTACACTGTTGACTTGACACTCGATAATAGAATGGGTGACGATGTATAATCATACTTTCAGACTACCAGATCATTGTGTAGTGTCTTACAGGCGGTAATTTTTGCGATCAAGAAAACTCTAATATGTGCAGTGCAAATATTATTGATGCAAATCTCTCCAAGAGCTGGCAGAACAGTCTGACACAGGGACGAAACCGAACGAACTCGCAAGACAAGGCACTACCAACAACCTTCTTCCCGTTAAGAACACTGTACATAGAGAAAAAAAAGCTCAAGATCAATTTAATCTTTGCGGGTTAAAATGATCTTCTAAAAATATCAAATTTTTCATACTTAATATAAATAGTTTCTTAGACGTCTTCCCATAAATGTGTGCCTTGGCTCACTGCGTTGAGACGTCACGCAAGGTCTCGAGTTCGATCCCCCCCAGACAAGTCATTTTTTTTTTTTTTTTTTTTTTTTTATTAGAAAATAACGTATTGATATTTTTTATCATATCAAGTTAATCTTTGTCATATCGGAGTGAAATTGATATGAAAAAATGTGGAAATGACTGCCATTTCATATCAATTTTTTTCTCTGTGTAGGTATGCCCATGGCTACGTGCAGGCTCATCATAAAAGACTTTTACGAGTAGAATGGAAATCAATTTGGCCCCACAATTAGAAATGGTCTAAGTGTGTTGAAGGCTTCCACCCCTTTACTTTAATATGCTGATGCTTCGACTTGGTGTCGCTTGGGCCAATTTGTAAACTTATAAACTTAATCTTCATTTCTTGCCCCTCGCTATTATAACTCCAACTGCATTTGGTTAATGGCATAAAATGTGCCAAGTAATTGTCATGTCATCTAAGCGTAAAATATTTGTCACATTTTGTTGTTTTGTTGCATAAGTGTAGACCTAATGAAGGCAATTTTTTAGTTGTTGGAAATTATAAAAAAAAAAAAAAAAAAAAAAAAAAAATTACAAATTTTCCCCTTCCTCATTCTCTTAACCAAATCGAATCTGGGGCAGGACATTGAGTGTTCCTCTCCTTTTTTTTTTTTTTTTTTTTTTTTTATTTCTCCCAATTTTTCCCTCCATTTTTGCTTACTTGCATACGCCCAGAGAACCCGTCTTCAGTGGGAAAAGCCGAATCATTCTTTTAAGTTTGTTTTTTTCACCTGAAATTCAAATTTGAAATTTCGACACTGCTTGTCATGTAGCTGGGGTGGTCTGAGGTGTACAGTTGTTGCCCCAGTGCTCGGTGTTGTTTCCTATAGTATACACGGGTTCGAGTCGTTGGAGTTGTGTGATCGGGGGTTTTTCTACTTCATTTATAGATTTAATCGGGCTTTTAACTAATTTGAATACAATTACAGACGACGGGGTTTTAAGTGTTTGAGTTCAGTTTATATATATATAGATAGTAAGAATAAAGTTAAAGTACATAATTAAACGTTATTCAAAATTCATAGGAAACAACATTGGGCATTTGGAGTGGCGGCTGTACGGCGCCCACAGCATTTTGCATCATCCGATATTGTTTTTTTTTTTATCCATAATTTTCCGCAACGTGTGTGGCTTTAGTTTAGTTTTGGGCTGGGCTTTATTTGATTTTTTTGTTTGTTGGTAAGACAATCACGCCTCGGTGATTTATCAACAATATCAAAAACAACAACAACACTTTTCTATTATGTCATTCGGCATGCCGAGCATTCCCAAAAAAAATTATTATGGCTTAGTGCATAAAAGGCAAAACGAAAAAAAAACAAATATTAAAAAAGAAATTCCTACAAGTTTTTTTTGGTTTGCAGCTTTTATTTTTGTTTAACGGTCATTAAAGCAGAGCATAACAGACCAGAGGCAGAAAAAGAGATGCAGAGAGGAAGTGCAAGTTATTTGAACTGCTTTCTTGCTTCAGAGGAAGCAATGTGGGTGATTAGTAGAAAAATTTATCGCTCAACAGGTATAAGAAAAAATAAATAAATCGAAAAGTCTTTAAAATAAATCGAAACAAGAAACGGGAAATTTTTTTTGATTACCAGTTTTGATTCTCTTTCACTTCTCACTCACACTCACTTCACTCCATTTGAAAAGAACTAAACATTGAACAAAGTATATGCGTTTATAGTTTATAGTCGCCGGTTTGTGGGCCGGCGGCAACATTGTTCAAAAATAAAGAAAATCGCAAATAATTACCTTACCAACTTTTTTCCAAAAATGTAAGAATTCAAATTAGTTTTCATGTGGTTTGTGGGCCGGCGGCAACATTGGGCCGTACTTGTTCAAAAAATAATGAAAATCGCCATGATTATCAACTTTTTTTCCCAAAAAATATAAGAATCGGAGTTGGTTGACAAGTGGTTTGTGCGCCGGCGGCATCATTGGACCATACTTTTTAAAAACTAATGAAAATTGCAACAATGGAGCAAAGTACCGTGCGTTTTTTGCCCAATGGACTAGGCCGGCAGCAACATTGTTCAAAAATAACGAAAATCGCAAATGATTACCTTAGCAACTTTTTTTCCAAAAAGTAAGAATCGAAATTGGTTTACATGTGGTTTATGGGTCGGCGGCAACATTGGACCGTATTTGTTAAAAAAAATAATGAAAATCGCGATAATTACCAATTTTTTTTTTTTTTTTTTTTAGAATGTTCGAATAATTAATTTTATTTTATTTTATTGGTATTCTAGCCCAGCGCGACAAGTACATTGAAACTTATAAATTAATGCGCCAGTCACTACCAATTTTTTTTTGTCCAAAATGTAAGAAGCGGAGTTGGTTGACAAGTGGTTTGTGCGCCGGCGGCATCATTGGACCATACTTTTTAAAAAAATTATGAAAATTGCAACAATGGAGCAAGGTATCGTGCGTTGATTGCGTACTTGTTTTATTTTTGCCCAATGGACCAATTGATAGGCGCAAGAGGTGCAAGAACTAAGAACGTGTGACCTTTCACAATGTCGTTTGTTTGCTGAACGGGCCTTAGAAAAGTTGAAGACGAAGCTCAATAAACAGAATTGACGAATTTGTTTTGATGAACAGCCAGAGGCATTTCAAGACCCTGAAAATTGCACGATTTGAGGTGCGATTTGTGGGCCGGCGGCATCATTGGACCATATTTTTAAAAAAATAATGAAAATCGCATCAATGGAGGAAGGTACCGTGCGTCGATTACGTACTTTTTTTTTTTAATTGCGCAATTGATAGGCGCAAGAGGTGCAAGATCTAAGGACGTGTGACCTTAGAAAAGTTGAAGACGAAGCTCAATAAACAGAATTGCCGATTTTGTTTTGATGAACATCCAGAGACAGTTCAATAGCTTCCAAAACACCCTGAAAATTGCACGATTTGAGGTGCGGTTTGTGGGCCGGCGGCATCATTGGACCATACTTTTTAAAAAAATAATGAAAATCGCAACAATGGAGCAAGGTACCGTGCATTGATTACCGAAATAATTTTTTTTTGTCCAATGGACCAATTGAAAGGCGAGTTTGATGAGCACGTTTTGTACCAGTCCATAGACCGCTAAGATTAGTTTTTTTTTAATTTAAGTAAAGAAGCACAAGTATTCTTAAAATACCCAGTTAAATTTTCATTTTGTCCAAAACGAATTAAGAATTGTTTCTGCAGTTTGAGGTTAAATTGTGATGGTCACTCTACCACTTAGACCTCTAGGGTATATGGGAATATTCTATTAATCCCGAGGAGGTACTCTATACTGAACCATTGTGAGGACGAAATAAAGTTAAGTAGAGCTGGGATTTCCAAAAATCTTAAATCAACTTCTTCTCAAAGCGATACAAAGGCAGAGAAGGTGTTTAGGTCTTCATAAACTTTTACAAAAATCATGAAGTGTGCCGGGATGGGCCTAGGTATCTCGTAGTTAGTCCCCTTCTTTTGACTAAAGCGTAGAAGGTCCAAAGGCTAAGTACTTATGGTCTAAGTGTTCCTTCTCTAATCTAACTGAATCTAGTTAAAGTTAATAGGCATTATATCTTTCTCATAAGAAAGTACAGACTTACCTTACAAAACCTTTTGAGAACCATGAGAAGCCTCCTCGCTAAGCCTTAAGTTATGGTTTCATATCATCATTTATTATTCTTTTTTTTTTCTTTACTTGGAATTTGATAATTCTATTTAACATTTTCCTTATAAGCCAAATGAAATGCCGCCTAAATAAACAAAATGTACGTGACCTCCATCTAAAGATCTCAATTATATATATCTTTCGATTTTTATAGCCCTCGCCCAGGAAGTAAGCAATGCGGTCACGTCATCAACATCGTCATATACCAACTTTACGGAACTATCGCTGGCGGTGGAAGCCTCCCTGCGTGAGCATGAACAGCGTCAGCCTCCAACTCATCGCACCAAGCGTGCGGTAAAGCGTGTTTGCTATGGCGAACTGGGCTGTTTCGAAGATTCGGGTCCATTTGCCTATTTGGAGATGTTGCCCTCATCGCCCGAGGAAATAAATACAAAATTCTATTTCTATTCCACACGTCAACGTTCGGATCGTCCACTAATGGAACTGTCGTTTCTCAATATGACGGCCGCCTTTCAAAATGGCAAGACCAAACGTGAATCCAAGGAGATCTTAAACTTAAGTACCAGTGCTCCTGTAAATATAGTTTCAAATGTGACCACCGAGAAGCCTACCAACACACCAAAGAAACCAACGCCCTCTATAGATCAACTGGAGGGTTTCGATGAGCTGTCGGTGCGTGTAATAGTGCATGGTTTTGGTTCCGCCTGTCCGCATGTGTGGATCTATGAAATGAAGACGGCGCTTATGGCAGTGGTGAGTATTGAGGGTCATTTTCTTATCTTCATGGTTTTCATGAGTAAAAGTATGTTGCATACTTTTAAGCCGAAATATTTAAATCCTAAAAGCAGGCAGCATTCATTTAAATTTGAAAACCCTGAAGATGAGAAAACGTCTTAACTTTAATGCCTTTCCAGGAGGACTGCATAGTCATTTGTGTGGACTGGGAGAATGGTGCCACCTTTCCCAATTATGTGCGAGCGGCGGCCAATACGCGTCTGGTGGGCAAACAGTTGGCCATGTTACTGCAAAATCTCCAAGAATTTAAGGGTCTCAATTTGAGGCGTACCCATCTTATAGGCTTCAGCTTGGGCGCTCATGTATCTGGTTTTGCGGGTGCCGAGCTGCCTGGCTTATCCCGAATAACTGGTCTGGATCCGGCGGGTCCTTTATTTGAGGCTCAACATCCCAAGGTGCGACTGGATAGTCAGGATGCAGACTTTGTGGATGTCATACACTCGAATGGCGAGAATTTAATACTAGGCGGACTGGGCTCCTGGCAGCCCATGGGTCATGTGGACTATTATCCCAATGGAGGACGCGTGCAAACGGGTTGCTCCAATCTATTTGTGGGTGCCGTAACGGATTTTATTTGGTGTAGGTGACGTGCTAGGACAACAGAATTTTCGTCTTATTTTTGCCTTCTTACAGCGGCTCAGGCAGCCGAGGATGAGGAGGGACGTTCGCTGTGCAATCATCGTAGAGCCTATAAATTTTTCATAGATTCAGTGGCTCCACGTTGCATGTTTCCCGCCTTTCCCTGTGCCAGCTATGATGACTTTCTGAAGGGTAAATGTTTTCCCTGCGCTCAGGATGATGAGGATTTGGCCGAGGGTGTACCACGTTGCGGCAATATGGGCTACTATGCGGATCGTTCCACGGGACGTGGTCAATTGTATTTGCTGACACGCGAGGAAGAGCCCTTCTGTGCCCATCAGTTTCAACTGCAAATCTTCAACTCCTTTAACGATCTACCCTTGCGTACTATAGGCAGGCTGGAGGCCATATTGGAGGGCGATGGTGGACTGAATGAGACCTTTGAGATATCCGAGTAAGTTTAAGACCAAAAATAACCGAAAAAAAGCAACCCTTTTTGAGCGAGCCGTCTGCTTGTTGCAATCTGACGCCACCATTGCGTGCATTTTGTTTTTGTTAGTCTAATCGAAGCGAAGATATGGGAGCAGTTTAGTTCTTAGCTTTTAGAATATCTGAGATATGGCAACCGGTTAAATCTCCGTCTGTCCGTTCGTCTGTCCGTATGAACGCTGAGATCTCAGAGATGGTAAGAGATAGAGGTTTGAGGTGTATGGAACATATATATCTTATACTTGCAGGCAGATCAGGTTTAGTTTTGATTTTTGCCACGCCCCCTGCCTCCACCGCAAATTGAAAGAAACCTCATATCTTCCACAATTTTGGAGTAAGGTTCTTAGAACCTTCTACACATATATTCTACTCATCATTACCTATCGAGCCCCCATACATTGTTTTCCAAACAGATGAACGATAGTAGAGTTGTCACCATAATTTGAAAAAACCTCATATCTTTCACAATTTTGAATTAAGGTTGTTTGAACCTTCTACACATATATTCTACTTATCATTACTTATCGAGCCCCGATACATTGTTTTCCGATCAGATGAATAATAGTAGAGTTGCCATCCCCGCAATTTGAAAAACACCTCAAATATCCCGCAATTTTGGAGTTAGGTTGCTCGAGCCTTCTAGACATATATTCTACTCATCATTACTTATCGAGCCCCCATACATCGTTTTCCGATCAGACGAACGAAAGTAGAGTTGTCACCCCCGCAATTTGAAAAACACCTCAAATATCCCGCAATTTTGGCGTTAGGTTGTTCGAACCTTCTAGACATTTATTCTACTCATCATTAGCTATGGAGCCCCCATACATCCTTTTCCGATCAGATGAATAATAGTAGAGTTGCCAACCCCGTAATTTGAAAAACTCATCAAATCTCCCGGAATTTTGGCGTTAGGTTGTTCTAACCTTTTAGACATATATTCTACTCATCATTACTTATCGAGCCCCCATACATCGTTTTCCGATCAGACGAACGATAGTAGAGTTGCCACCCCCGCAATTTGAAAAACACCTCAAATCTCCCGCAATTTTGGCGTTAGGTTGTTTGAACCTTCTAGACATATATTCTGCTCATCATTACCTATCGAGCTTCCATACATCCTTTTCCGATCAGACGAATAATAGTAGAGTTGCCACCACTGAATTTGAAAAACACCTCAAATATCCCGCAATTTTGGAGTTAGGTTGATCGAACCTTCTAGACATATATTCTACTCACTATTACTTATCGAACCCCCATACATTGTTTTCCGATCAGATGAACGATGGTAGAGTTGCCACCCCCCACAATTTGAAAAACACCTTAAATATCCCGCAATTTTGGAGTTAGGTTGTTTGAACCTTCTAGACATTTATTCTACTCATCATTACTTATCGAGCCCCCATACATTGTTTTCCGATCAGATGAACGATAGTAGAGTTGCCACCCCCAATTTGAAAAACACCTTAAATATCCCGCAATTTTGGAGTTAGGTTGTTTGAACCTTCTAGACATTTATTTCTCATCTTACTTATGACCCCACTTGTTTTCCGATCAGATGAACGATAGTAGAGTTGCCACCCCCGCAATTTGAAAAACTCCTCAAATCTCCCGCAATTTGGAGTTAGGTTGATCGAACCTTCTAGACATATATTCTACTTGTCATAACTTATCGAGCCCCCATACATTGTTTTCCGATCAGATGAACGATGGCAGAGTTGCCACCCCCACAATTTGAACAAAATCGAATATCTTCCACAATTTTAAAGACAAATTGTTTGAACCTTTTAGGGATATATTTATATCGTCATTACTTATCGATCCACCATACACCTTTTCCAGATCAGATGAACGATCTTCGAGTTATAAGCAAATCAAATAATTACGCTGGGCAGCACTGCCCGTAATCGTGATGGGCTGCACTTGCACAGTTTGCACTTTAAAGTTATTAGTTATATACAAACAGGTACAGAGTATATTACAGTCGGGCTTGACCGACTTTCTTACTTGTTTTTTTTTTTAGATTTTTCTAACTTCCATTATCTTATCTTAAAAAAAACTTAATTCTTTGAACATTATTTACCTGCAGGAAGGACGATGCTGAGTTTTTTGCCGGTGATATTGTGTCCAAGATTATAGTACCCCATCCCGCTTTGGGCTTCCCCACCACGCTCAGTCTGCACTACAAATCGTACAGCGGTTGGCTAAGCAAAGGTCTGCCCCACTGGGACATCGATAAGGTGGTGCTAACCGATAGTTTTGGACGCAGCCACTCCCTGTGCCGACCCTCCACCAAGCTGAGTAGCGGCAATCCCGTGCGCATGCCCCTGCAAGCGGGTAACTGTGAGTTGGATAATCAGGAGGACTATGGTGCCTATACCACCCAAACGCCAGCCATTACCCAAGCTACCACAGAGGAGGTGGTGCCGGACTCAAGTGTTCAGGAAACGGGTATAAGCGCCACAGTGGATGGTGTGGAGAGTGCCAAGCAAAGCAAGGATATTTTTAATCTAGGGACCAGCTTTAAGCTGGCACGTAATCAAACCTATCCGCTGGAACAGACAGAGGAGCTGCCCTGGCAACCCATACTGGTGGGCAACTCTCTGGACAATGAGACGGCAGCCGAGTCTAGTCGTAGTCTCTCGGATGCCGAGATTGTGGAGCCGGTGTTAAAGGATCGTCGACTGGATGTAAATCGTGGACGCAACTTACAGGATTATGCCACCACAGAGGAGATTGTAGAGCCGGTGCTGAAGGCCACCACACCGCGTGTTAAACAGGGTAAGGACTTGGAGTTGCCTGACATAGAGTCCACAGACAGACCCGCCGAGCTACCTGCTACCTCTTCACCCAAAATGCTGGCTCAAATGGGCCAAAATCAGGATGAGCCACAGACCGTACAGCTGTTGCCCTTTCGCTTGGGCGAGCTGTTGCAACGTGCCGAGCGTTATGCACGCGAAACACTGCTGCCGCTCATCTCTGTGCAGGCACCGCGTTTCTTTGGCTTCAATGTGACGCCCCATGATCGCGAGCTGGCATCAGCGAGTGAGTCGCGTAAGCCACGTTATATACCACGCTATGAGGAAGCCGCTTTCCTTAATCACACCAGCGCCAAGCCGGCCACGCGTCGCTCCGCCCAACAGCAGCGCAATCTCTTGCGTCTTTTACGTGGACGTTCGGCCCAGCGCCGTTCCAGCGAATCGCCCGCTCCAAAACCCCAACCCAGCGAGATCAACTACTATACGAATATGCTGCAAGCCGAGTCGCGTTCCATGCGACCCGAAGCGCCCGAATATCGACCCGTGTTTATTGATCTGCCCACCTATCGACCTTCCACAAAGCCCAAAGTAAAGACAGCACGACGCAGGGCCAGGTCCTTGCCCTGAGCGTGGTTAGCGTGGTTAACGAGTAAGAACACTATGTGATATGACAATCGTGACTATTGTCGAGTGCCGAGCTCCCTACCTTACTCCCGGCGTAGCAAAAACTTTAGCACTGTAAATATATTGCGCGAAAGAAATGGAATTTCTACTATTTTTTTTACTCATAAGTTCAGGCAAAGATTCGAATTTGCTAATGACCAATTTGTAGGAAATTAAGTTATTCATTAAGTCATTCAATAATTAATGAAAAACAAATTTAAATAAATTAATTCAGTCTAATGTAGAAGAGAAGGGTTTTTTTTTAATATCGGGGAATAATATCGTAACCGGAACCGTTAAGCCACATAATCCCTTATAATGGGTACGTATAGTTGATTTTAGTTTTTCTTACAGATTTTTGATTATTACAAACTGGTAAGTAATCAATCTATATATTTACACTAGCTGAAAATTTATAAATTTGTAAAAAAAAAAAAAAAAAAAAATTCTTCAAAAATTCTTCAATATATCGGCGCCGACTCACCAAAAAATTTATAATTTTTCTGAAAATAAGCAACGAGTTTTCTTATTATGGAAAATCCGCCTGCAAAGTCGGAAAACGTTCGGAAAAGTGTTGTATGCGACTTTTTGAAAATATATATATTTTTGAACTTCTAAAAAAAAAATAATAACGTAATATTAAAATTGTGGAAAATCACCCTGCAAAGTCGGAAAATGTTCCACTAATTTTCGGTTTTTATTTTTAAACTTTAAAATAAATTTGAGAACATTTTTTTTTTAATTTTTTTTTTTTTTTTTTTTTTTTTTTTTTTTTTTTTTTTTTTTTTTTTTTTTTTATTTTATTTTTTATTTTTTTATTTTTTTATACAGCCTTGATAATAAGTTTCGCGCTAATTGGTTGAAAATTAGAAGAGTTTCGTACAACAGTTTTTCACCCATTTTCCGACCCTTGTAGAATTTCCAAAATTTTAAACTGAACTAATTCATATTTTTGTGTGTAGCTTTAAAAATGAGATTGAAGCTAATTGCTTGAAAACTACACAATTTTCCATCCAAGGGGGTGGATTTTTCAAAAGTTTGGTATGAAATAATAGTGGAATTTTTGATATAGATCTTTAAAAAATGATCAAAAAAGTTTCAATCAACAGTTTTCGACGAATATTTTACATTTCCCGACAGAATTTTTTCTTACTACTCACAATCAGCTGGTTTGATCTGTGCGGTCATGGCCTACATCAGATCTCCCTGGCTTGATATGCAACAAGCAAATTCCCTGTAAATACCCTAACTCATCAAAGCAACACCACACTTGAAACACTTACCAACACACTGCTTGTTAAAAGTACACTCACTTAACAATGAAATAGACTCAAGGTTTTTTTAATAGGAATATTTCATTTTTTTTATTCGAAAACCATACTAAACGATCATCAACAGATTTTATATTATTTATTTAAAGTAAAAATATGCCTTTTAAGTCATAAGGTTTTAATTTTCAACATTTTTGTTTTAGACCACAAAAAGTAACAATTTTTATCGATCAATCAATTAGACTCAACTAGTTTACATTAATATAACTGTCAACTACGTGGATTGCTATTTAAGTTTCTGGCCTGGGTCACTTTTAGTCGGGATTTACACCATGAAGCAAACTTCATGAAGTTTTCTTAGTAGGCGTGGAATTAATAGGAAATCTTTCAGACCATTTAAACGAATCGTAAATAAATATATTAAAATCTCTTGCCTACTAAGAAAACTTCATAAAGTTTGCTTCATGGTGTAAATCCTGTCTTAGCCATTTTAGGACCAATTGGCCTGTTCCCAAAAAAAAAAGTTTGGACTTTTATCGATAAAAGCTCCATACAACTCTTTCATTTGTGACCACGTTTGATATCGATTAACGATTAATCAAAAACTTACCTCGGCAGAAAAATGGAATTAACTCGTGAACATTTTCGTGCAATCATTTTTCACAACTTTCGACGTGGATTATCACGACAAGAGTGCAACGATGTACTTAAATCTTTGTATGGCGATGAAACAGCATCCTCTTGCACTGTGAAAAATTGGTTTAATGAAAAAAATAGCGGGCGACGCTCGCTCGAAGACGAAGGTCGTGAAGGTCGTCCCAAAACAGTCGTTGTGCCAGAAAACATTGATGCCGTGAGTGAACTGATAATGCTAGATCGTCGTGTGACATACCGTGAGATAGAGGCTTCGTTGGGCATTTCTTCCACCAGCATACATTCGATATTCCATGAATACCTGGGTGTAAAAAAGGTTTGTTCTCGTTGGAACTCGCTCAAAAAAAGGCTCGTGTCGATTGGTGCAAAGAAATTTTGAAAAAATATAATCGCGCTGTTTCAAAAGTCGTTTATAAGATCGTCACAGGTGACGAATCATTGATCTATGCTTATGAGCGCGAAACAAAACAGCAATCGACCGTGTGGGTCTTCGAAGACGAGCCAAATCCAACGAAAGTCGTTCGTGGAAGAAGCACTTCGAAGCAAATGGTCGCCTGTTTCTTCGGTAAAACTGGTCATGTGGTGACTGTTCCGCTTGAGCAACGTAGAACGGTCAATTCTGAGTGGTACACCACAATTTGTTTGCATGAAGTCTTCGGAGAAATTCGAAAAACGAAGAAGATAAGAAGAGATCATTGTGCACCATGACAATGCGAGCTCTCACACATCAGCTCACACCAGCGCGTTTTTGACCGCCCAAAACTTCGAATTGATGGGTCATTCGCCTGACTTGGCACCCAATGACTTCTTTTTATTCCCGCACATCAAGGGAAAAATGCGTGATCAACGATTTTCGTCGCAAGAAGATGCTGTTGAAGACTTCAAAAACCATGTTTTAGAGGTGTCTCAATCGGAGTGGAAAAAGTGCTTCGACAATTGGTTTGAGCGCATGCAAAAGTGTATAAATCTTGCTGGAGAATACTTTGAAAAACAATAAAACCATTTTTGATCATAAATATTCGCGTTTTCATTATTAGGCCAGAAATATATATAGCAGCCTACGTAGCAATGCTTCCCGCGAATGGAGAAAATCGTTACTCAAGTACCCGTTGCAATTTGACACCAGTATGGCCATCTGTTTTCAATTCTTTAAAACTTACTTTGGAGGGGTTTGATCCCCCTTAATTCCCAAGCATAGCTGAAGCACGTTGCGCTGCTGTCAATTTTCAAGCTAAAATATAATTGTATTGATTGCCCACCGCTGCTTTAATGCATTAAAAAATGGGCATAATTTGTTCATTTTAGCATAATTTATTTTTTTTTTATATACTTTTTCCATTTAATTTGTTTTATTTGTTTATAAAGTAACGTGTGTCTGCCTCTGTCTGTGTGTGGATGTGTATGTATGTGTGTGTGTGTGTGTGTGTTTGTGTATTATTGCTTTTCATTTGGTAAGCGGCTTTGATTTGAAAACCAATTTTGTTGTTGAAATTTACAATGAATGTAAAAATTGATTTGAAATTTTTTTGTTTTTTTTTTTTTTGTTTTAATGGCAAAGTCAAACGGTACATTTTTTTTGGTGCTGGTTGAATTGTTGTTCTTGTTGTTGTTGTTAATTTGTTAGTGTATGTGTCTGTGTGTGTGTGTGTGTTTTATATTTAATATATAATAATCATTGTTTGTTTTGTTTTTTTTTTGTATGCTTTTCTCTTTTTTGGTTTAACTATTTATAAAACATTTCATCTTTAGAATCTTAACAACGTTTTTTGTTTGTTTTTTTTTTTTATATATTTTTATAATTGCTGCGGCGTTTGTTTTTGTTTTATAATTTGATTTTTATTTTATTTATATATACATATATATATAATATACATATATATGTGTGTGTCTCGGTTTTAGCTTTAAGTCATAAGTAGGTATGCCTTCATATCGTTTTTTTTTCGCTTTGCTACGTTTTTTATTTTCTGGTTTAGATTTTCGATTGAAACAAATGAAAATTGCGCAGGGCCTAATACTTGAGTGTGTGTGTGTGTGTTTGTTTGTTTGTTTGTTTTGTGATAATTATATTATCTAGGCATATTTAAGTTAATTGTTTTACTTTTGCTTGAGCTAAATATTTGGAAAATGAATGAGAAATGATAAGCTAACTGGCTTTTGGACTATTAAATATCTTTGATCTCTCTCTATACTTATTAAAACGGTGAACGGTTCAGGTAAAGATACATTGATGAAATTGCTGAACTCTGCAGACCTAGACACATTTTTAGCCTTTTTTCAATGCATTTTTTTTTTGGTTCTTACACATAGAAACTGGCAAGAGAAACTGAGACACATTTTTAGCCTTTTTTCAGTGCATTGTTGTTGTAGCTTTCACATATTTCATACCTAGACATATTTTTAGCCTTTTTCAATGTATTGTTGTTGTAGCTTACTAATAGAAACTGGCAAGAGAAAGTGAGACACATTTTTAGCCTTTTTTTAATGCATTGTTGTTGTAGCTTACTCATAGAAACTGGCAAGAGAAACTGAGGTACATTTGTAGCCTTTTTTTCAGTGCATTGTTGTTGTAGCTTACACATGGAAACTGGCTGGAGAAACTGAGACACATTTTTAGCCTTTTTTTCAATGCATTGTTGTTGTAGCTTACACATGGAAACTGGCAGGAGAAACTGAGATACATTTTTAGCCTTTTTTTTAATGCATTTTTTTTGTAGCTTTCACATATTTCATACCTAGACACATTTTTAGCCTTTTTTCAATGCATTGTTGTTGTAGCTTACACATAGAAACTGGCAAGAAAAACTGAGATACATTTTTAGGCTTTTTTTAGTGCTTTTTTGTTGTAGCTTACACATAGAAATTGGTAAGAGAAACTGAGGCACATTTGTAGCCTTTTTCAGTGCATTGTTGTTGTAGCTAACACTTAGAAACTGGTAAAAGAAACTGAGACTCATTTTTAGCCATTTTTCAATGCATTATTGTTGTAGCTTACACATAGAAACTGACAAGGGAAACTGAGACACATTTTTAGCCTTTTTCTCAATGCATTAATGTTGTAGCTTACACTTAGAAACTGGCTAGAGAAGTCTATTTCCTGGCTACTTGAGAAATTCATGCACTCAGAAAACAATAAAGTATTTTTTACTTAAATCAAGCAGAAATTATGTCAATCGAACGTTAAGTTTAAAAATTCTTCATCCAAGTACAAAATTGATATGTCAAGTACGATATTTTTAATTCCGAAATATATTTACTACATTTCGTAATATTTTTAGAACTCAATTTATGTTTGAAATAAGAATTCGCGTACTTAAGATCGGTTTAAAAATATTTAAATTCAATATTGTTAAGTCTTGAAAATTAGTACTTTATGATTTAAGCAAAGGTCCGAAATCGAAACCCCAAGAATCAATTTAGTTTGAGTTTGAGAACCTTTTAAATATATGACTACAGGAGGTCTTGAAACGAAAATCAATTTTGTTCGTGTTTTTTTTAGGTTCTTCGAGCCGGATTACAAACCGAACCTTTTAAATATATGACTACAGGAGGTCTTGTAACGAAAAATCAATTTTGTTCGTGTTTTTTTTAGGTTCTTCGAGCCAGATTACAAACTGAACCTTTTTCATATATGACTGCAGGAGGTACCGTAACGAAAAATCATTTTAGTTCGGGTTTTTGGGGTCCCTCGAGCGGAACCTTTTTAAATATATGATTACAGGAGGTCCCATAACAAAAATGGTTTGATTTCGGAAGTTATTTCACTTTTTGAAGGATCTTATGTAAATTTCTTAAATCAGGTTGTAAGAGGCTTTCTTCCAATTTCAAATCCAGAAACTTTTGATAAAAGGAGGTATGTAATATGTGAGTTCCACTTGACTATTGATTAACTTAGCTAATGTAGCCATGAAAAGGCTTTGGATTCGGCGTTGAACTGTAGGTCCCTTTCTCTTGAGCGAAAATTAAAAGACACACGAGCCAAGAGATTGAGAGAAGCTCAGCTGGGACCCATTGTGTGGGCTGTAACAGCCAATTTTAGCTTTAGGCAAGCTGACGAGCAGCGTGGAAGCAACCGTTTTGCTGAAACTCACCGAAAAAAAGAATTTTAGAAGCTATGATTCAAAAATTTTGGGTCTATTTCAGCTTGAAATGCTAAACCTCTGTTTTTGCTGAGTTTATAAAAACTTAAGCAGCTAAGTATGGATTAAGTGCAGCGCTAAGCGATTTGTTGATGTAGCTTTTGTAATGTTTCTCTGATTCTGTCTCACTCTGTCTTATGCACAAAGTGCGCACTCAAACCAGAGAGAGCTGTAAAGAGTAGCTAATTTTGCAAGCACAGGCTTGTTTGTGTCCTTTGCTTTGGTACAACTCACTTGAAATGATCGTTAGCGGAAGACTGGCAAGCTTTTGCTAAGAGCAAAAGAGCGAGAGCTAAGGAAGTAGTACACAAATTATGAAGGCAAGCAAGCTGAGGCCTGGTGAGGTTGTGGATTCGATCCCGCCTCGGAACATCTAATTAAAACCTGGCAACTGGTCTCCTTTACAGCTGTTGGTGCTCGTGGTGGAGTATGTAGCCAAAAAAAGCTTTGTATTCGGCAGCCTGTTTTCTTGAGCGAAAATTAAAAGACACACGAGCCCAGAGATTGAGAGAAGCTCAGCTGGGACCCATTGTGTGGGCTGTAACAGCCAATTTTAACTTTAGGCAAGCTGACGAGCAGCGTGGAAACAACCTTTTGATTGCTACACACTGAAGATATGTCAACTAAGACGTCTCACCATGCATTATAATACACTGCTCGCAATGATGACAAAATATTCTTAATCAGGAGCACGAGCTGAGTCGATTAAGCTTTGTCTGTCCGTCCGTCTGTCGGTCCGTCTGTCCGTCCGTCTGTCCGTCTGTCAGTCCGTGTGCCTGTTTGTTTCTACGTAAGCTAGTCCCTCAGTTTTAAAGCTATTAAGCAGAAATTTTGCACAGATTTTCCCTTTTACTAAACGCTGCTAATATGTAGGAAACGCCCGGATCGAAAGACTATATCTTATGGCTGTCGTTCGGAAATTGAGTCTTAGTTAAAAAAAACTTTTTTGTTTATAACACAAGCGTGCTTAAAATCAGCATAGAATGAATATTATATGCTGTCACACAGTTCTGAAAAAGTTGGTCCATATCGGTTGACTATATCCTAATGGTTCGGAAAATGGTTCTAGGTAAGAAAAACATATTTGTTTTCCATAATAGCGTTCTTAAACACAGAAATTATAAATATGATATGCTTTCAAATAGTTGTGCCAAATTTGTTCAAAATCGGATAACTATATCCTATATATCGATAGGGTAGAGATAACTTAGTCCGCATTTACACGATGAAGCAAACTTCATGATGTTTTCTAAAAAGCTCTTGCTTGTAGGAAACACCTCTTTTCTAGAGGGGAAAGCTACCCCACCTCACCTCTTTTCCACAAACAAAAGCTTTTTGAGAAACTTCATGAAGTTTTCTTCATCGTGTAAATGCGGTCCTAGTCCGCATTTACACGATGAAGTTTCCTTCATGAAGTTCTTCATGAAGTTTTTGTTTGTGAGAAAGAGGTGAAGAGGGGCAGCCGAAACTGGCAAAGCTTCATGACCTACTTTGGCGTGAAGCTTTTCGGTAATTCTCCTTTGATTTGTTTCGATTGAACTGATGCAGGGTTGATTTGTAGGCTATTTGCTTATCGATAACTCGTGTTCTCAGGCGAATTGAAATCGAGCTTCATGAAGCAAACTTCTTCATGCTTCAAAACGAAATTGAAATGAGCTTCGTGAAGCAAACTTCATCGTGTAAACACGGACTTAGTTGTTTTAGAAGATTCATCAATGTACCTGCACTTAAGTGGCTCACTGTATGTGTGTGTTTGTGTGTGTGTGTGTGTATACTATTTATATATTTAAATATTCTTATATATTGTTGTTAATACCAGTCTTTGTTTATTAATGAATTTCTGAAACGCAAACTTTTTTCTTTTTTTTTTTTTTTTTTTTTTTTTGGCAACGGGCAAAACACAAGAAATTTGTAGGCTGCGCATTGGATGGGTTTTAGGGAAGGGCGAATGGAGGAAGGGAAGTTTTAAAGCAAAGCTCAGCTGGAAAGATTTAAAATCGTTTAGTATTATCTGTAATGTTTAGATACTCTATGAATAGATGCTGCGGCAGACTGAACTAGATCTTAATTAATCATTATTATTTTTATTATTATTATTATTATTGATTTTTTTCTTAGCAGTTTTCCCCATTTTTTTAATTCCACTTAAATATTTTGGCAAGTTGATTTTCCTATCACCTTCTCTCTCACACACACCTACTGCTCTGTCTCGCTTACTTTTGTTTTTTTTTTTTGTTAGGTTTAAGCCTTTAGCATTTATATTTAGATTTGTAAATTACGTTTATAAAAAAAAAATATTATTATTATTATTATTTATACTTTTTGCATGACTTGAAGACGATATGTTTTAATTTTTGTTTCATTATCTATATATATATGTGTGTGTGTGTGTGTGTGTGTGTGAGTGTGTGTTTGGGAAACAAACAAAACAGTTGAACCAACCAAAAAAAAAAAAAAAACAACAACTGTGTTCCGAGTACAAAACATTCACTTGAAGCGCCCAAAAGGTTACTTCAACTTTTGTTAACAACTAAATTTACTCGTAAGGCCAAATTAATGTTTTTATAACTAATTGCAATTTCAGAATATTTCAAATGTCATTTTCATGCCTTTAGTTGGTTTTTTTTTCTTTCTTTCTTTCGGTTTTTTGTTTCTTTCTCTTGTGTGCGTGTGGACGGTTTTCAAAGCTGTAAATTGATTTCATATATTTTTTGTTTTTTTTTTTTTTTTTTTTTTACATATTTACACTGTTTTGGTATAAAGTTTATTATATATTTTTTGGTTTTTGTATTTGTTAAATTCTTCTTAATTACAACAAGCAGCAAATTAATCAAAAACATTTTATTCAGTCGCATATTTAACACAAAAACTAATTGTTTATATATATATATATATATTTATATATATGATCTCGTATGGCTGTGCAGGCTTCAGCTTAGTTTTTTTTTCTTTGTTTGTTTGTTTTGTTCATTATAATGAGATGTTTTTGTTCGTGGTCCAAAGTATGTTTTGTTTTTATTATTATTTTTAGCATTTTTAAGCAAAGCTTTTTTGGTAGGTAGGTTGTGTGTGTGTCTTTAATTTTTCTTGATTTTTTTTGAGGAGAGTATTTTGAGAAATTTGCACACTTGTACACAGGAAAGTCGGAAAACGATTTGTGTGTGTGTTTTTTTTTTTGTAGTTTCATTTTGAGCTTGACAAAAGTTGAAGTCGCAAGTTGAACGTTCGAAAATCAAATTTGAAATTGAAATTGAACAAGTTGGTTGGGGTTAGATGTGTCTGTTTAGCATAGAGTTTAATTTAGAGTAAGCTGAAAAGCTCTATGAACGTTTGGAAAAATACTAGATTCAGCTGTGTTTGGGTCGGGGATTAGAACAAGGAAGCAAGGGAGTGCTTTTTCACTCAACAAAAACTATGGCAGCTCAATTGGCAAGTGTTAACACATCCATAGTATAGCCCCCACCTTGCATCATCGGGTTATCATTTGTTTTCGGTCTTATTAAAGTTCTTTAATTCCATATTACTGAGAAGACTTTTTCACCTCTATATCCAAATTTGAGTTCTGAAAAAAAACCTCAAAGACTATTCAACAATTACGAAAAAAAAAGACAAATTTTTACCTGCGGCGCTTTTTCTTCTATTTTCCATACAAAGTTTTAGGGGGTTTTCGGATATTTTCTTTCTTCTTTTCTTTTTTACAAAGCTTACACCGTCAATCTTTTTCAAACTTTCAGTATAAATTTATATTTTTGAGTGTCGATTAAGAAAAACTTTGTTCGAAATTGGCGAAAATTAAGAAAAAAAAATTGACATACAAATTTTTTATCTGCGGCGCCTTTTCTTCTATTTCCCATACATGGTTTTAGTTGGTTTTCTGATATTTTCTTTCTTTTCTGATAGCACTAGGAGAAATATTTTCATAAAAAAAAAATTGCCATGAAAAATTTTTACCTGCGGCGCATTTTCTTCTATTTTCCATACATGGTTTTAGGGGATTTTCTGATATTTTCTTTCTTTTCTGATAGCACTAGGAGAAATATTTTCATAAGAGAAAAAAAATTGCCGTGAAAATTTTTACCTGCGGCGCCTTTTCTTCTATTTCCCATTCATGGTTTTATGGGGTTTTCTGATATTTTTTTTTTCTTTTCTGATAACACAAGGAGAAATATTTTCATTAAATTCTTACGAATTCATACAAAGCTCACACCTTCAATCTTTTTTAAACTTGCAGTTTAATTTTGTATCTTAGGGTGCCGATTACGAAAAACTTTTCCAAATTAGCGAAAATTTTATATAAAAAAAAAAATTTACAAAAAAAATTTTACCTGCGGCGCTTTTTCTTCTATTTCCCATACATGGTTTAAGTTGGTTTTCTGATATTTTCTTTCTTTTCTGATAACACTAGGAGAAATATTTTAATTTAATTCATACGAATTCATACAAAGCTCACACCTTCAATCCTTTTCAAACTTTCAGTATAAATTTATATTTTTGGGTGTCGATTAAGAAAAACTTGTTTGAAATGGGCGAAAATTATAAAAAAATGGACTTGAAAATTTTTTACCTGCGGCGCTTTTTCTTCTATTTCCCAAACATGGTTTTAGGGGGTTTTCTGATATTTTCTTTCTTTTCTGTCGATTAAGAAAAACTTGTTCGAAATTGGTGAAAATTATAAATTTTTACCTGCGGCGCCTTTTCTTCTAATTCTTCTGGTTTTAGGGGATTTCCTGATTGTATATCCTGTTCACTGTTTTGCTTATTAACAGCTATAATCCCTGACCATTCCAGCCGAAACTAATACCTTAACAAACTGATTAGTGCTAAGTATCATAGAGCTAGCCTTTATCTCTTAAAATTTTTTCTAATTAAATAAATTGTAGATCTAAGACCAAAATTGGTTTTTTTGGAAATCATAAGAATGTGTGTTGAAAATTGACTTGGCGCATCTAAAGCTTATGTTAAGAAAGGTCAGGGCTTTGATTTGTAGTTTTCCAATATTGGAAGATCAGCTGTGTTTTTTTTTTTGTTTTTTTTATTTAATTTTTGGGTGTTGTGATTTTTTTTGTCCTTTCTTTTCTATTTTTTTTTTGTTATGTTCTTTTTGCTAAGTTTAATTATTGTTTTTGTATCGTTAGCAGCTTTGGTTTTATCTTTTGGGTTGTGGTTTGGTTTTTGTTTTTTTTTGCCATGATTTTTTTTTTTGTATGTCTAAATGTCTATTTGTTCAGCTTCGGCTTCTGACTTAATTATTTACAAAATAGCAGTTTTAGTTTTAGTTTATGTATATTTCATTTATATATGTAAATGTATGTATATATTTAATTTATATATATTTATATATAATCTTTGTATTACTCATTATTTAAACTTAACGGCAGTTTTGATGTTTTAGCATTTTATGTATGTGTGTGTGTGTGGTGTGTGTGTGTGTGTTTGTATGTGTGTGGGTGTTTGTGTGTGTGATAACAAAAATTATAAACCACAGTCTGGTTACACCTTCACAGTGACAGCAACATTAAAATCAGCTACAGGGCCGACTTAATGCTGAGGGAGGGGCCCCTTTTTATTAATTCATAATTTTTTTATTCACAATTTCTGTAATTTTCAAGGCAAGCCAAGACTAAATCTAAGCCCAGAAGAGAAAAGTTGTCAATGTGTTGAACACTGCCAATTTAGGTGCTTTCAAGCTCTTTAAACAAAGAGAAAAAGTGCAGCTTTTAAAAGCTGCCTCTCTCTTACTCTCCCAGTTACCATTGGCAACGGCTCTGCTCAAATTGCCCACCCCTGCTCTAAGTCCTAATTGTCCATGACTCTCACAGAGTTTGATTTTTAACATGAGCTTTTTGCTCTCGCTGAGCTTTACAAACCAAATACATTAAAAAGCAACTTTTTTTTTTAAAAAAGAATAATGGCTAATTTTAAATTGAAATAGTTAAGCCTTTCAGCTACTTAGATACTGGAAAGATACTTTTCTTGATTACTATTGTTTTAATGCTTCATATGTTTTTATTTGATTGTACAATCCGACCCACTTGATTAGCACATTTAAACAGAAATTCTTTGGGGCCTGAAACAATTTTCTTTCTTTTTATAAAATTATTACAAATAAAATTATTTGAGCAATAGCTTCGAAGCCTTCGGCCTTTCGGTTCAATCTTTAGTAGTCTGTTTTTATTTTTGTGTGTTCTTTGTTAAATAAGTTATTAAAATATATTGAATATATTGAAATAAAATAAATTATGTTCATTAAAAATCCTTTCAAAGTGTCTCCCGCCTCATGGCGTTCATGTTGCGTCTTTAGGTTTTCAAGCTATCATTTTGATTTGATATTTTGTCAGTTAGGTCCAAATCCAATTTTGAAGATCACAACGAGACCACCGAATGAATTTTGGCATCTTCCATCCGTTAGAATGGAAAAAATTAAGAAACATTATTCTATATAATAGAGCAGGGATGCCCATAGCCCGCTTACGACAGAGCGGATAACAATGCATACGTTTGTTAAAGAACATCAACCACAAGAAAGAGATATAGAGAAACCGGTTATTACCGGGTGCTGTGTGTGTGTGTGTGCTCGTCTGTGTGTCTATAGCAGCGCGTATTGCAACCACAATTGAGCTGTTAGAGCATAGGCTTTGGGCACCCCGGTAATATAGTTTAGTCAGCATATTGACTTGACAGAACGCATTCTCACTTAGAGCGTCTACCGTAGAGCTTAAGTATTACACCAAAAAGTTGACTACTGATATTTGAAAATTCCGAACTAAGTCAGCTTTTGAGATCGTTTGTACTTGAATTTCCCCAGTTTAAGTATGGAATTCTAGATTTTTTTTCTAAGTATACTGAAGATTGGATCGGGAGGTCTTTGAAACTGAATTGTACCAACTATGCTTAACTTGTTTACTAATTGACCTCGAGTCTGAAAAACTCGCTAAGAAAACATTTTTTTTTCAATTTTTTTGTGTTGAAATTTTGATGAATTTAAAAAACTTTCAAAATATTAGCAATTAAAATTTTTTTGGATTGGCAATTTTTAGTCATGTTTTTGCCTATTTCGCCATAACTTCCGCACCCCAAACAGATTTCAACAAACAATATCTTGTTTGACGCAGAATTTAGGTATTTATGCAATCGAAAAATAATAATGTTCACTTAAATTTTTTTTTTAATTTTCCAGAATTTTTAGTCAAAACTTTTTTTTGGAAAAAGATTAAAAAAAAAATTTTTTTTTTTAATTAACTTACAAAATAATTTTTTAATTTTTCAGAGTTTTTAAAGTCAAAAATTTTTTTTTTAAATAAAATTTGTTTTGAGAAAAAATTATTATTTAAAAAAAATTTTTTTTTTTTAATTTTTTGTTTTGAGAAAAGACTTAGAAAAAAATTTAAATGTTTATTTTGTTTTAAGTTTTAAGCTAGTTTGGGTATAAAGTGTTTTTGACATATTGGAAGGACCATTAAATAGCTCCAATTTCGTATATACCTTATCGAAAAATAAAAATTTACACTTAAATTTTTTTTCAGAATTTTCCAGAATTTTTTTAAGTCAAAATTTTTTTTTTTGAAAAAAGTGAAAAAAATTGTTTTTTTTTTTAAATTAACTCTTTAAAATATTTTATAATTTTTCAGAGTTTTTAAAGTGAAATTTTTTTTTAAAATAAAATTTGTTTTGAGAAATTAATATTATTTTTAAAAATTTTTTTTTTTAACTTTTTGTTTTGAGAAAAAACTTACAAAAAAAAATATAAATGTTTATTTTGTTTTAAGTTTTAAGCTAGTTTAGGTATAAAGTGTTTTGACTTATTGGAAGGACTATTAAATAGCTCCAATTTCGTATATACCTCTTCGATCGGTTTAGTGTAACGGAAGATATGGTGACTTACTTAAATTTTACCATTTGTTTTAACAATAGACCTATTTATGGGGCGACTTCTTGATATTATGAGAGTTGCACTAGGGCAAAGAAAAAGCACAAAATGCAAAAGAAAAGAAAAAAAGCACTAAACACAATTTTGCGGAAAGGTTTGCTTTTTTGTTTTCATTCAAGGAAAACTGTTGCTAAAAGACATTAAATGGTCAAAGAAGCAACTGAATGTAAGTCTCAATCGGCAGCTTTCAGCCAGTTTGAGGTCTTTTTTTTTAAAGAGAAAAGGAACGTTCAGGACTGGTAAGATCGAAGGACCTAAGTTACAGGGACCTTAAAAATGTTGACATAATTTTTAAATGATGCTTCGATTGTCGCTACTGCTTTGTATGACAACCATTTACACTGGCCAATAATTTGCCCAAATTTTGATGAAAATTTGTCAAAATAGGCCTAAATAGGGAATTTATCAGAACTTTTTGAGCAGACTATTTGCGAGTGGCTTTAGTAGCTTTAGTTTTTAACAAAAATTGGTCGAACTATTTACCTGTGTGAACTAAGCTTAAGAATATGGAGCGAAGTAGCAGTGTTCTGAGAATGAATTCGTTATATTGAACACTTCGATGTACGGAAGATCGTCATAGAAAAGTTTGACTGTAAAATTAATATTTCGTATACCTTTTATGGTTTCATTATAACATCACAAGATTTGGTGTTAGATAAAGCTGTTGTTCACTTTAGTCCAGCTGCTAAATTGTGTAAGTGGCAAGGCAGCAGCAGTTCAGCAGCATTCAGCTAGGCATTGTTTTTTTCTTTATTACACATGTTGCTGTGCTGCTGCTGTCTTGATTAAGTAGTACAATTTATAAGAAAAACCAATTCTCCTCCCTCCTAATGCTCGCTTTAGTGTGACCAGAGTCGGTTTAAGAAGAGCGACAGGCCGCTTCATTCATTTGTTTGACTTTTCAGTTTTTACTTTGTTTGGGTTTTTTTCCCTTTTTTTGTGTGTGTGTGTGTTTGTTTTTGCTTTGTTTTGGGTTTGGTTTGGTTTTAGTTTCATTTTACTAATATTTGACTAATATTTGGTTTTTTTTTTGTTTGTTTTTAATTAATAGAGCATAATTTAAAGTTGAAAATAAAATTAGCAGATATTGTATGTTTTTGTATGTTTTGTTTGTTTGTCTGTTTCTTTAGTTTCTTTTTGTTTTGTTTTTGTATTTTTTGTTTTGTTTTGTTTGTTTTATTTGCTAGCTTCTAAAGAAAAGGAAGAATCTCCAATTAGATTAGTCTACTAAGATAATTCGATTTTGGTTTTTTTATTTGTTGGTTTTTTGTTTCATTTGGTTTGTTTGACTATAACGATTGTTAGTTGTTAATTGCTAAATTTGAACATAGGTATCAAGTAGAGTTGTTTGTGTGTGTGTGTGTGTGTGTGAAGATTCAATTTAAAAAATTACAAAAGAAACGAAAACTTTTGGGTAAGCCAGTCCTACAAATTATCTATTCAAGCCTAGTGAACTGGTTTCTCTGTGTATGTCTGTCTGTCTGTCTGTGTGTGTGTGTGTGTGTGTGTGTGTGTGTTTTACATTTGCTGTTTAATTTACAACTACGCTGCTTACTAATTATTATTATATTAATTGTATTTTTAATAATAAAATTCTAAATTAGACTGCTTTTGATGACGTTTCTGGCATCCAACGTAACATTTCACTGCGCAAATTTCGTCCATTTTCCATTTGTTTGACTAAAATAAAAAAAATGGTGAGAGAGAGAGATAGAAAAATTTGATTAGAGTTCAATTTTGTATAGCATACTTTTTTGGGTAGAATTTGCTGAGTCTATATATTGTGTATCTATGTGGTAACTGCAAACAGACGTATGCTATGGACTCGCCAAATATCCTTTTAAAAGACAAAGAAATAAAGATTATTAAATATCAAATAAAATTCGTATTGGTTTATTGTTTCCCTGGTTCTAACTTAATTCTTCGATAAATTGTAGAAGTCCAAATGCTATGATTGATTTGGTCTGATCGATCCCATGTGAGCTATATGAAAAAATACTTCGTTTGTCATTAAATTTAGACGAATCATTAACAATTGAAAATAATTCTTTACAGCGAGCTTATAACCTAATTTTGAAGGATGTTTCCGCTTTGAACTACATAATTTTTAATTCGAAAACGATTTTAGTAACTTTACCCAGATCTGTTTTAAATGCGTAAAAGAATTTAAATAGTTGAATACGTGTGTTGCTATTTAAGTTTCTGGCCTAGGTCACTTCTAGCCATTTTAGGACCAATTGGTTTTTTACCAAAAAAAGTTTGGTCTTTTATCGATAAAAGCTCCATACAACTTTTTCATGTGTGACCACGTTTGATATCGATTAACGATTAATCAAAAACTTACCTCGGCAGAAAAATGGAATTAACTCGTGAACATTTTCGTGCAATCATTTTTCACAACTTTCGACGTGGATTATCAAGACAAGAGTGCAACGATGAACTTAAATCTTTGTATGGCGAAGAAGCACCATCCTATAGCACAGTGGAAAATTGGTTTAATGAAAAAAATAGCGGGCGACGATCGCTCGAAGACGAAGGTCGTGAAGGTCGTCCCAAAACAGTCGTTGTGCCAGAAAACATGGATGCCGTGCGTGAACTGATAATGCAAGATTGTCATGTGACATACCGTGAGATAGAGGCATCCTTGGGCATTTCTTCCACCAGCATACATTCGATATTGCATAAACACCTGGGCGTAAAAAAGGTTTGCACAATTTGACAATCGCTCAAAAAAAGGCTCGTGTCGATTGGTGCAAAGAAATTTTGAAAAAATATAATCGCTGTGTTTCAAAAGACGTTTATAAGATCGTCACAGGTGACGAATCATGGATCTATGCTTATGAGCCCGAAATAAAACAGCAATCGACCGTGTATGGATCTTCGAACACGAGCCAAATCCAACGAAAGTTGTTCGTAGAAGAAGCACTTCGAAGCAAATGGTCGCCTGTTTCTTCGCTAAAACTGGTCATGTGGCGACTGTTCCGCTTGAGCAACGTAGGACGGTCAATTCTGAGTGGTACACCACTATTTGTTTGCCTGAAGTCTTTGGAAAAATTCGAAAAACGAACAAGAGAAGAAGAGATCATTGTGCACCATGACAATGCGAGCTCTTACACATCAGCTCACACCAGCGCCTTTTTGACCGCCCAAAACGTCGAATTGATGGGTTATTCGCCGAACAGCCCTGACTTGACACTTCTTCAGGGAAAAATGCCTGGTCAACGATTTTCGTCGCCAGAAGTACGCTGTTGAAGAGTTAAAAAACCATGTTTGGGAGGTGTCTCAATCGGTAAGGAAAAAGTGCTTCGACAATTGGTTTGAGCGCATGCAAAAGTGTGTAAATCTTGCTGAAGAATACTTTGAAAAACAATAAAACCATTTTTGATCATAAATATTTGCGTTTTCATTATTAGGCCAGAAATATATATTCAGCTCGGAAAATTTTTAATTTGATTTTATTTTATGCTTTCAAACATAAATTAAAATTTCACTAAATTAATTCAATTATACACTTCACTACATTATAAGTTGCTTAAAAGTAACAGTAAAATGTAAAAAAATTTGTATTAGGGTTACACTATTTAAAAATCAAACTAATTAAAAAAAAAAAAAAAAAAAAACTGATTTCCAAAATTAGTTCGGAATCGAACAACTATATCCTAAACTTTGAAACTTTGGCAGAGTCGACATAAAGTCTATATATATATATTGTTGTTGACAAAAAAAAAAAAAAAATCTGAAAATGATCAAGGAAAAAAAAATATAAGTAAATTCTAGAGCGCCCATTGGGGACTAGTAGAGTAATAAAATGTTAATTTAATACTAAGGTTTATTGAAGTAAGAAAATGAAAATAAATTGGCATAAATAAAAAAAAAAAAAAATAAAAAAATATTGTTGATCCATCTGTCTTTGGCAGAGTCGAATTAAGAGGGTATTATAATTTTGAAGAAAGTTTTTTCGACCACATAAAGTATATATATATATATATATATATATTGTTGTTGACAAAAAAAAAAAACATCTGAAAAGGATCAAGGAAAAAAAAAATAAAAAATTCTAGAGCGCACATTAGGGACTAGTAGAGTAATAAAATGTTAATATAATACTAAGGTTTATTGAAGCAAGAAAATAAAAATAAATTGGCATAAATAAAAAAAAAAAAAAAAAAAAATATTGTTGATTCATCTGTCCGTTTGCGCCTTCTATTTAATTTCCTCTTTGAGTTTTAAAGCTATTTGGTAGAAACTAGGCACAAAGTCTTATTGAAGTAAGAAAATGAAAATAAATTGCCAGAAATAAAAAAAAAAAATAAAAAAATTGTTGATCCATCTGTCCGATGGCGCCTTCTATTTAATTTCCTCTCTGAGTTTTAAAGCTATTTGGTAGAAACTAGGCACAAAGTCTTATTGAAGTAAAAAAATGAAAATAAATTGATATAAATAAAAAAAAAAAAAAAAATTGTTGATTCATTTGTCCGTTTGCGCCTTCTATTTAATTTCCTCTCTGAGTTTTAAAGCTATTTTGTAGAAACTAGGCACAAAGTCTTATTGAAGTAAAAAAATGAAAATAAATTGATATAAATAAAAAAAAAAAAAAAATATTGTTGATCCATCTGTCCGTTTGTGCCTTCTATTTAATTTCCTCTCTGAGTTTTAAAGCTATTTGGTAGAAACTAGGCACAAAGTCTTATTGAAGTAAGAAAATGAAAATAAATTGGCATAAATAAAAAAAAAAAAAAAAATATTGTTGATCCATCTGTCCGTTTGTGCCTTCTATTTAATTTCCTCTTTGAGTTTTAAAGCTATTTGGTAGAAACTAGGCACAAAGTCTTATTGAAGTAAAAAAAAAATAAAAAAAAATTGGGATAAAAAAAAAAAAAAAAAAAAAATATTGTTGATCTATCTGTCCGTTTGCACATATTTCAAAACCAGCCGCTAGATCAAGGGTCTTGATGAAATAACTCTAAAAATTACAGAACCAATCGAACAATAATTTCTACCGTCGATTTGGAAGTCCTGAAAAGTCCAGAATTTCGCGTAACTGCATATTAAATATTCATAAATTTTCGGTATGCTTTTGTGTTATCAATAGATTTGTGTTTGTGTTGAAAGTGGGCAATAGGACATGGAAACGACTTGTCGAAAGTGGAATTGATACCTTTTCTCGAAAAGACTATTGAAGATAGGATCGGAAGGTTCTTAAACACAATTTCATATTAAAATATTTATATGAATCTCAATTGATTTACTTACCTAGTAGTCAGACGTCGGTCTCAATACTGACGGCCATTGCGTTATTATGCCTTAACTGTAAGCTATTTGTGCTCCTTAGGCCATTTGGGCCCTGCCCCTGTCCCGGCTGTGGCAGCTGTTGTCCCTGTCCCAGCTGTTGCTGCTGCTGTTGCAATTGCAATTGCAGCTGCAACTGTTGCTTCTCAAAGGATTGCTGCGTTCTTAGAAATGGCACCATATGACGGCCCGTATGATCAGTCAGACCTGGTGTGGTTGCATCAATGCCATCATCCAAATCCATAATATCCGATGACGATTCGGAAAGTGAGGATTTCTTCAAATGTTGACCTTGTGTGTGTGTGTGTGAGAGAGCAAACGATTAGCAATACGCATCAAATATATTTGAGAGAGAGGGGAATTGGGGGAATTATTATTATTGATCAACGTGATCTTGGTATGTAGTATATGTACCTAGTGCACCAGGTAAATATGAACAACTTGTAACGTGGTTGAAATTTTGGCTCTGCATCTCCTCCTGATCCGTTTCGCGGTGATAGAAGTAATTGAAATTACTGACGATAACCGGTACCGGCAGTGCGATTGTCAGCACACCAGCGATCACGCACAAAGAGCCGACAATTTTGCCCCAGAAGCCGACGGGCCTATTTGCATTGCATTGCATTTGTCATTTGTCAATTTTTTTGTCATAATATGGCAATATTTCGGGGGTTCGATTCATGTAGTCAATTTTGTCAGTTTGTATATTTAAAATCAAAGTTTTTAAATATGCAAATTTGTTTTCGATTCGAGTTGGAAATTTTGTTGTGGAAAATAAGGTGGTGGTGGTTTTTTATATATAAAAAAAAAACAAAGCAGAAATAAGTTATAAGTTGAGAGATATATATAGATATTGTATATACAGAGATATGTATATGGAGATATTCATATATAGAGAGGCTGCGGTTAATTGTTACTCAAAAATCAAGGGGGGTTGAGGGGGGGGGGAGGGGGAGGGAAACAAAACTCAAGAAGACACAAGTAAGTTAAGGAACACAGAAGACAAAAACCAAAAAAACGTATTTAAGTATTTTTTTTTTTTTTTTTTTTTTTTTTTGGTAAGTAAATATATAGAGTAAGTGGTATTTAGTTGTTTATGTTATGTTGCGTGTGTTGTTGTTGTTGTTGTTTTGAGTTAGTTGTTTTTATGTACTAATATAATTGACATATCGAAAGCAAATCGCTGTAGTTGTTGTTGTTGTTGTTTGTTTGTTGCGGTTGGTAACAGAAAAGTTTGGCGGTTGTTTTGTTTTGTTCTAGTTTTTCTTTGGCTAACAAAAAACCGAAAGCGTATTGCCAAAAATATGGAATAAACAAAATGTGCCGGCGTTTGGCGTCGTCGCTGTTAAACTTGACACACAAAATGAATACGTAAAAACCAAAGCAAATCGAACCGAAACGGTACCAAAGCCAGAGAGACCGACCACACACTGTCCAAAGTACAGTAGCCACCGCTGCTGCTGCAGTCCAGCGTGTCTTCGGCAGAGCGAGAGAGACAGAGAGTTTTTTTTTTACTTTTCTTTACTTTTTTTTTTTTTTTTTTTTTTTTTTTTGGGGAAAGATGTGTTATTTAGTAACTGCAGAGTGTGACAGAGATAGTTAGATATGTGGCTGTAATAAGTAGTAGGTGGGATGTCGTTTTCTTTTAACGGCGATGTTAGAAATGTTTTTGTAAGTGTTTTTATGTTTTTGTATGACTGTACGTATGGACTGTTGTGCTGTGTTTTGTGTTCTTTGGAGTGTGCATTTTGAAAAAAGTTCTTGTTTTTTTTTTTGTGTGGGGGGGTGCATAGTAGAAATGTGATTTCAGCACTGTTAAAAGCAAAACTTTAGAGCTGTTAAGTCGTTAACAGAGACAGCATAGCCTCAAGGGGTGTCCACAGCCTACAAACGCAGAGCAAATGAAATTTTCTTCTTTTTTCTGTGGGTAACACTGCTCCAATAGTGTTCGAGGGAACAAATTAAAAAAAAAAAAAAAAAAAAAAAAAATTGATTGAATTTTATGCTTCTCTTCTCAGTTGTCTCTGCCTACATTTTGAGCATAAACGGCTTAAAGGAGAGATGGGCGCGGAATATCAATGGAATTTTTTAACAAATTGCGGATCTGACCCATAAAAATGGCTAAAAAGTGCAAATGAATATAACATATATATTCCTGATCTGTCTGTCTGTATGAAAGCGTCAATCTCAGAGTCTATAAGAGTTAGAGACCTCTAAGTTTGTTTTAGATTGGACACATTTTAAAGTTAGAACCTTGTGATACTTAGTCCTTTTTTTTTTTTTTTTTTTTTTTTTTAGTTTTTATTTGAGTTTTATCCTAGTGCTTCAAGAATACTTCTTTTAAATTACTGCACTAGTCACACTGCACTGCACTATCTAATCTGATTCGCCCTATTCAACGGTTAAAAAACACAGAAGTTACAATAAGTAAAAAAAAAAAAAAATTGTATAATATTTCTTTTATTCAAGGCTTCAAAACAGTGTAGCATCGAGCCCCTTAGTACCGGTTTGGAAGTTTTTGGTCCCTCGAGCCGGATCACAATCGGAACCTTATAAACCTGCGACAGTCTCCCATTTCAAACATCGATAGCTTATATCTATTTTCATATCGATATTTTTTCTAGCATAGCGAAGACAAGAGAAGAAGAGGAAGCTTTTTTAAATATTTAATAAATATTAAAAAGTTGTAATTGGAACCCGAAATCACATTCATGGGGAATTACTTGGTCCAATCAACACAAACCGAAGCTGAAACCAAAGCGGACCCACTCGCTTTGAAATAAGGTACTTAAATCTCTTTTTTTAGATTTCTTAAGATTTTTTATGCTAGAAATTATATTCAAACTGGGTATATGACTATTATGAATATATGAATCAAGGGTTCAGGGTATTTTGTAGTCGACTACAGCGCTCTTACTTGTTTTCAAACCAAAATTTTCCAATAGTTAAGGTTAAAAAAATTGTGGGTTCAAGGTTTTGGTTCGAACCTTGGTTCGTCCAAAGTCTTACCAAATTTTAATTAAAAGACAATTAATTTGATAAAATATTTAAAAAAATATTTCAAATTTCTGTATTTCATTAATTTTCAATATATTTTTATATGTATTATTTTTTTGCGTAATTGTTGGTCTATTCTACTTCTTTGATCAGACAAAATACATGTTAGTCTAAGGGCCGTTTTCATATCTTGCCTTTAACACTGAAGGCTACTTAAATTTGCCGCTAAGAGAAAATTCATTGTCATAGGTAAACTTTAGCTTGTGACTGGATGAAGTTACAAAATGGAGTTGAGCCCAGGTCTCCTGAACTGAAGGCAAATACGCTTTCCATTACACAACAACCGACCAAATAATCTGGCAATCGAAATCCTACTTTGTATATTTCACCTTACACGGGCAACATTTCCGACATTTTTATTTCGAAAATAAAATGGTAAAATATGCCGAAATGCTGTCTGTTGCTTTTTATGCTTCAATGACGATATCTTTTCTTTTTATCGATTGTAGCTTAGACTTTAAGCTTTTGAACGATTTCTAGGGCATCATTAAAATTGTCTTTATGGACAATCCATTAATATTTTATATAAAAAAAGTTTTGAATACATATTTTGCACTCTTGCTTGCAAAATATGGTCACACTTCTTGGAATTGGAAAATTTGTGAAACAAAAAGTGAAACATTTTTTAGGGATTTGGCACAGAATTCGGAACAATTTCTGAATTTTCGGAACAGAAAGTATATTTAATTATTTGGATTGGGCGAGCTAACTCTGCTATCTCTAGTTTGAAGATTGTTTGTTGGTCAAGCGTAGCATTTAAAAATCCACATTTTTCTTTAAAACTATCATAATTAGGAGTTTATGCTTCCATTTAAAAAAAAAATATATATGGTATATTCAGGAGGTGTCACGAAAATTGATTCGAATGCAAAACCAATTCTCGTTGTTACAGAAATCTCTTTTGATTGGTTTGAAACCTCTCGTGTTTATTTAAGAGATTCAGCATAATAAATCACCAATCAAACAAATTTTGATTTTACACATGATAAAAACATTATTTTTCAGTATAAAGGCCTGACATAAATTTTATTTTCGGCACAATGCTTTATACATATAAGACAGCTGTTAAAAAGCATTCTGATTTCAAAGCTTTACCAAAATTAACCAATCTCAATTTGTTATTTAAACTTCAATGGCATGGCAGAAGTCATCTTGAAAGTTTGACAAAAACGAATGTACGCTAGGGTTGCCAAGTATATCTTTTTGACTGGAAAATTTTGTAAATAATTACTTAAATTTTATTTCAATTTAAAATTCAACAAAGTATAATTGAACTACAATGTAACTCATAGTTTAAAATTTGATACATTTTATTTGCCAGAGACGCAACCCTATATGATAAGTTAAGCCAACCTTTTTACTAGATTTTTTAAATAAGAAAATGAAATCTGTTGAACAATTGTTACCAAAATATCTAGAGATTTCTGTGACAACCCTGAACTATTTGTTATTTGTTCACTGCCTAGTTTGCACAGTTTAAAGCAGAGATAAGGCTTAATTTTACAGAAAACAATTGAGAGATTGTGAAAGTGCAGGCCATGCTACCTTTAACAGAGGCAACGTTGAGTGCGCACAGTGGTACGTTTGGTCAATCTGCCGGAATTCAGTTAACAAATTTTTATAGCTTTTTGATGATATATGTTGTATTTCTTCTTACCAAACTTAAAAGAAACTAGAAACTAGAAATTGATGTCGTCTTTACTGATTGTCGATGGGCTTCCACCAAACTAGCTGAACTGTCACTCGTCTTAACTGTCTACTCGTACACAACGAGTATTATTTAATAATGTGCTGGCAACAATTAAGAATGTAACTTCTGGAGAGCCAGTGGCTAGTCATCTAGCCTTTCGACAAGTCTTATTCCCCTTTAAAATATTTTTTTTTACGCAGATAACATTAAAATCTGCCTGTTGTACTTTGATTGGTTGTTGCAATGTGTTCAGAGCGGTTGCCACTGCCAATTCAGAGTCTATTCAAAAGCTTCTCTTTTTATACACTTGAAAAGTGTATATTAATTTTGCCCAGAAGTTTGTAAGGCATAGAAATATTCATTTCCGACCCCATAAACTATATATATTCTTGATCAGGACGACGAGCTGAGTTCATTTCCGCTTGTCCGTCCGTCTGTCTGTCCGTCTGTCTGTTTCTACGCGAACTTGTCCCTCAGTTTTAAAGCAATCGAGCTGAAATTTTGCACAGAGTCTTCGTTTTACTGCACGCAACTAATATGTCGGAACAGGCCGGATCGGATGACTATATCATATAGCTGCCATAGGAAAGATCGGTCCAAAAACTAGTTTTAGTGAGAAAAACTTTTTTGTTTTCCATCGTAGCGTCACTAATCTTGGTATATGTTAGTTTTATATACTTTCACACATTTACGAAAAAATTTATGAAAATCGGATGACTATAGCATATAGCTGCCATATAAACGGTCGGTTAAAAATCTACTTCTAGTGAGAAAAACTTTTTTGTTTTCCATCGTAGCATCACCAATCTTGGTATATGTTAGTTTTATATGCTTTCACAAAATTCTGAAAAAATTGATCAAAATCGGATGACTATAGCATATAGCTGGCATATAAATGGTCGGTAAAAAAACTAGTTCTAGTGAGAAAAACTTTTTTGTTTTCTTTCGTATCGTCCCCAATCTTGGTATATGTTAGTTTTATATGCTTTTACATAATACAGGAAAAATTTATTAAAATCGGATCACTATAGCATATAGCTCCCATAGAAACGGTCGGTCAAAAAACTAGTTCTAGTAAGAAAAACTTTTTTGTTTTCCATCGGAGCATCCCCAATCTTGGTATATGTTAGTTTTATATGCTTCCACATAATTCTGGAAAAATTTATCGAAATCGGATGACTATAGCATATAGCTCCCATAGAAACGGTCGGTCAAAAAACTAGTTCTAGAGAGAAAAACTTTTTTGTTTTCTATCGTAGCTTCCCCAATCTTGGTATATATTAGTTTTATATGCTTTTACATAATTTTGAAAAATTTGATCAAAATCGGATGACTATATCATATAGCTGCCATAGGACCGATCGGTCGGAAAATGTGTTTTACTAAGAAAAGTTTTTTTTTATGGTATCAAATTTTTATTATCAATGATTTAAAATTTTTAAATATTTGATATCTATATCCTATATATATTTTACCGGTTAAATCAGTTGGAGTAAACTTTTTCAAGAGTATTAAAACCTTGCCACAGTCGAAGTTAGCTTTGTTTTTAACATTTTTGTACAGGATCTTCAAGTTTCCCTTGTAAAATATATTCCAGTCTAATGTAATCTATTGGGTTGTCAGGAAATACACTTTAGATTTTTGATGATTTTATTGTATAAAGAATAAACATTAATCGATTTTTTTGAGCACCTTTGAACATATTTTGGCCAGCTGCAGGATTATACGATAGCAGAACTTCTATTTCTCAGAGCTCAGAAACGAATGTTAAACATTGATAATCTGAAGGTGCAAGGTCGGGGCTATATGGTGGATAACGTTTAGCTTAATGTGGACGAAACCCTTACAATTCCACCAAACAGACAGCATTAACTTTATCTGCAGAATATTGGGATTTGAAGTGTTTTAAGCCGGTTTATCAATCTGGTTTCATGATCGCTTTCGCTTGATGTTTTTCTAAACAACACATTTTTCATTCCCAGTTAGGAATGGATTCCAGATGGGATCATTTTGTGCTATGAATCGTAGATATTGATAGGCTTAGTATGATTAAATTCCTTTAAAACATTTTGTACCCAAATATCGAGCTTTTTTTTAAGTATTTTTGTGGTTTTGCGTGGTTTTTCGAAAGTCTTGCAGTTTTCATTAATCATTGCCTTGATTTGATTGTCATCAGCCTCCAAAGGCCGGCTACAAATGTTATCGATAGTTGGGGTAAAATATAAGTCTTTCAATCGTTGCCTAGCTGTCTGTTATCTATTTAAAAAATCCCTCACTACTTTTCAGTCTTATATACTCTATAAAAAAAAAACCAGTTATACAAATTGCCACTGAATTCCGTTAGATCATTGACCACTGTGGTGCACAGGTGGAGGGTGGGGGGCCTTGCCTTTAACAGTTTGAATGTTACCTTTAACAGTGCTGGCTGAAATTGTTTATTGAATGTTTTTGTTAATATCATTTCCTTTATATAATATAAATATAAGTTAAGTTAGTTAAGCAAGTTTAGTTAGTGATAAATGCTCATTCGAGTATTGATTGGTCAGTTATAAAAAAGAAAGTAAACAAAATTAAAGCTTACAAAAGTGTGTGCATTCCAGTGTAAGTGTGTGTGTTTGTGTGTATCTGTGTTTGTGTGTGTGTGGTAGTGCCAAGCGTGCGCCCTTTTGTTTTTGTTTTCGTTATCTTTTAGATTTTTTTTTTTTTTGATTTTTTTTTTAAATTTTGCGGTTTTTGTTGCATTTTGCTTTGATTTGCTTTGCTTTGCCTTGCCTTGCTGGTATCAACTTTTCTCGATTTCGATTATATAGCAACTTAACGCACATGCACCGGAATCGGGAAGCACAGGGAAACGGGACTTAGGAGCAGAAGCAGGAGCCGTCGAGCCTGAGCCCTTCTGGCCAGTAAAAGCCTTTGGCCAGGTGAGCGAGCAGGCTGCAGGTTGTTGCTGTTGTTGCGGCGGTTTTGTAGGCGGTTTTTTTTTTGTTTTCTTTTTTTTTGTAATTTTTTTTTTTTTGTAGGCGGGCGGGCGGGCGTTCGGGCATCGGCAGGTGCAGCGCTGAAGCATTTGAGTTTTTTTTTTTCTCACAATCAAAACATTTTGAAGGAAAGAAATACAAATGAAAAATGTACACAAAAATAGTTGTATATATGTATAAATATATATATATATTTAATATATAGAAAAAGCTTGAATATCAAAAGTTTGCGGGAGCAAAAAAATTCAATTTCTATCATTTTTTTTTTTTTTTTTAGGGTTGGGGGAACACAGACTCACCGTTGTTCTCGTGGTATACTTAAGGGACTCTTCGTACTGGCTTTGTCGCAGGTCGTGCTAGGACTTCAACATTAAATTCTTTTTTTTCGCTGGATCACTCAAAATTGCACAAAATGAGGTTACTACTACACTAGATGGCGGTGGGTTGGAGGAGGGGGGGTGGGGCGACTGGACTGATCTACTGTATGTGGATATATGAGTTAGCTGTGTGATATCCAGCCCCAAATAGGGTAGACGACAAGTGCAAAATAGGGCATGAATTTCAATGATTTAAATGTTAGCTTACGCCTAGTATCTAAGTAGAAAGTCTAAGATAAAGAAGAAACAAAAAAAATATATATATATAATCATCTAACTCAAATACTAGATTGATACTAAAAGATAACCCAAGGCCCGGTAGCTCATGAAACATTGGAATGGCCATAAAAAAACAGGGCACATTCAGCAGAGACACTGAAACAATCTTGTTTTATTTATAACTACAAAAACATTGTTTTTTTTTTTAAATTTCATTACTTAAACTTATTGGTCACACTGTTAGCAGTTGAGAATAAATTTCGTTCACTGAAATATGACTCAAAAAACACTCGAAAATTATTAGAAATACGACCGAAAAAACTCTCGAAAATTATTAGAAATTATTTTGAAATATGACAGGAAAAAGTCTTGAACATGATTAAAAATACGACTGAAATATGACTCGAAGAACACTCGAAAATGATTAGAAATAAGACTTCAGTCTGACTTGAAAGAGATTCATAAATTATAATTCGACTGAAATATGACTCGAAAAAGACTGGCATCAATTAGAAATTCAACTGAAATATGATTTTAAAAAGGACTCAAAACGATTAGAAATACCACTGAAATATGACTCCAAAGAGGCTCGCAAACGATTAGAAATACGACTGAAATATGACTAGAAAAAAGACACTCAAATAATAATGACTCGAAATGAAATATATCCCAAAAAAGAGTCGAAAACGATTAAAACTACGACTAAAATGTGACTCGAAGAACACTCGAAAAAGATTAGATATACGACTGAAATATGACTCGAAAGGGATTCGAAAATTATAATCCGATTGAAATATGACTCGAAAAAGATTCGCATCAATTAGAAATTCAACTAAAATATGATTTGAAAAAGACCTAAAACGATTGGAAATACGACTGAAATATGACTCGAAAGAGGCTCGCAAACGATTAGAAATATGACTCGAAAAAAGACACGCAAATAATTGGAAATACGAATGAAATATGACTCGAAATGAAATATAACCCAAAAATGATTAAAAAACGATTAAAAATACGACTGAAATATGACTCGAAGAACACTCGAAAATGATTAAAAATACGACTGAAATATGACTCGAAAAAGGCTAGCAAGCGATTAGAAATACGACTGAAATATGACTCGAAAAAGACACGCAAATGATTAGATATACAACTGAATATAACTTGAAAGTGATTAGAAATACAACTGAAATATGACTCGAAAATAATTCTCACACGATTTGAAATACGATTCAAAATGACTCAAAATAAACTCGAAAATTATTAGAAGTACGACTGAAATATGGCTCGAAAAAGACTTGAAAATTATAGAAGTACGACTGAGATATGACTCCAAAAAGACTCGCAAATGATTAGAACTACGACTGAAATATGACTCCAAAAACACTCGAAATTGATAGGAAATTCGATTGAAATATGACTCGAAAAAGACTCGAAATTATAAGAAATACGACTGAAATATGACCCGAAATGATTAGAAATACGACTGAAATATGACTCGAAAAAGAATCGCAAACAATTAGAAATGCGACTGAAATATGGCTCGAAAAACACTCGAAAATAATAAGAAATTCGACTGATGATAAAAAATACAACTGAAATATGACTCGAAAACAACTCTCAAACGATTTGAAATACAACTGAAATATGACTCGAAAATAACTCTCAAACGATTTGAAATACGATTCAAAATGACTCAAAATGAACTCGAAAATTATTAGAACAACGACAGAAATATGGCTCGAAAATGACTTGAAAATTATAGAAATACGACTGAAATATGACTCGAAAAAGACTTGCAAATGATTAGAACTACGACTGAAAGATGACTCGAAAAACACTCGAAATTGATAAGAAATTCGATTGAAATATGACTCGAAGAAGACTCGAAATTATAAGAGATACGACTGAAATATGACCCGAAATGATTACAAATACGACTGAAATATGACTTGAAAAAGAGTCGCAAACAATTAGAAATGCGACTGAAATATGGCTCGAAAAACACTCGAAAATAATAAGAAATTCGACTGAAATATGACTCGAAAAAGACTAAAAACTGATTAGAAATTTGAGTGAAATATGACTCGAAAAAGACTCGCAAACGATTAGAAATACGACTGAAATATGACTCGAAAAACACTCGAAATTGATTAGAAATACTACTGAAACATAACTAAAAAAAAAACCCGTCAACGATTAGAAATACGACTTAAATAAGACTAAAAAATTACTCGCAAATAAATACGACTAAAAAATGACTCGAAAATGATTCGAAATTATAAAAAATACGACTAAAATATGACTCGAAAATGATAAGAAATTGAACTGAAATATGAATCAAATAAGATTCGCAAACAATTAAAAATATGACTCGAAAAAGATTCAAAATTATTAAAAATACGACTAAAATATGACTCGAAAATGATTAAAAATTGGACTGAAATATGACTCTAATAAGACTCGCAAACGATTAAAAATATGAATCAAAAAAGATTCGAAATTATAAAAAATACGACTAAAATATGACTCGAAATTAATTAAAAATTGGACTGAAATATGACTCGAATAAGATTCGCAAACGTTTAAAAAATATGACTCGAAAAAGACTCGAAATTTTAATAAATACGACTGAAATATGACTCGAACATGATTAGAAATCGGACTTAAATTGATTTATTACCTGAAAAGACTGATAAGAAAAGACTACTCGAAAATGAGTCGAAACAGATCAAAAAGCAGCAAGTAGAAAGCGACTCTTCAAGAAGAGTCGCGGCTAGGGTAACATTTTTTTTATCATTTATGATCGAAAAATAAGCGCATTTAATAATTTATCTATTTTAATCAGTTGAAGGATACGAAAAAGACTCAAGAGTCAATCGAAATTTCATAAAATGCTGGCTGTGTCGGTTTTTTTCGCTGGGAGTTCCTGAGCAGTTGTAGCAATGCTTGAAACAGCTTTCTAGTTTGAATTCAGTTTCTCTAGATTCTCTGAATTTGTAAGTAAGTGAACATTGAGCTAACGGGCCTCAGACTAAATTCTCTGCATTGTCTAATTACTCAAGTTTATAATTCAAAATAATTTAATTACAACTAAGTACTTAATGATCGCGCGATTGTTTAGTAAGCGGTGAATGTTGTTTCCTAAGTATTACTCATATTCTGTCCGTTCGAATGTTGTTCGTTTGTGTATTTCTTTTTTTTTTTTTTTTTTTTGGTAATTTTTAATTTTTCAAATTTTTTTTGTTTTTTATTGAATAACGATTATAAAACATTTCATTTTTAATCTTAACAACAATTCATTTTTCTGGGTGTCATAATATTTTATTATGCGTAATACTAAGTTTTTGGTTGTAGGAGGGCGGGGTGTGTCTGTGTGTGTGTGTGGATGGGAGGTTGGTTTTTTTTTTTTAATAATTTATTAAGCTTATTATGTGGTTTGTTGTTGCTGTTATTATTATTAAGTAATTGTTATTGTGTGTTTTTTTTTATCTCTCTGATTCAAAAATGTTAAACTAACTAAACTTAAATTTAAATATACAAAAGTAAAACTTTTCATTTATTTGTTTGTCAACTGAAAGACAAAATAATAACACAAATTCTTTGAATTTCAATTTCAATTTGTTTATATATTAAGTGTAGTTTTTTTTTTTTTTTTTTTGGTTTTTTTGTTAAATCTCTATTTTTGCCAGTCTTTGTCCTTAATAGAAATTTGTGGTTTAGTTAGTTCATTTGTTGAAGCATTGAGAGAAGATAGACGATAAGTAGATTTCGATTTTTTGGTATTTTTATGTAGTTTTTTGATTTACTCGCATATAGAGGCATAGTTAATGTATACATATATGTTCCTTGTTGTTTAAATTTAATGGAAAACTTGAAAAGATTGTTTTTGGTTTAAATTGAGAAGAAAGAGAGTGTGTGTGTGTTGTTTTGGTTTTTTGTTCTGCCTTTATGTTGCAGTAAGTTATCATTTTATAGCATTTATATTATTATTATTATTTTTACTTGTATTATTATTATTTTATGGGTTGGTTTACAACGATATGTTTGCTTCTTCTTTTTTTTGTCCTGTCTCTGAGTTAAAGAGTATAGAGCATAGTTCAAGCATAAACGAAACTAATTGCATCTTCTGCTAGGTGCCTAACTAGAGTTGTATGTGTGTGTGTGTGTGTGACAGTATTTTCTATTCAATTTCTCAACTGCTGTGATATGCCACATCCATAATAAGTATGCATATAGTACAATACAAGTCTAAGGTTGAGCTCAAGTTAGTAATTAAAAAAACACAAAATTAAATGAAAAAAAAAAATAATTCAAGTATTTATGTACATTTGATTTGTTTTTTGTTGAGCGCAGCTTACTTTTAAGTGAAAATCAGTTACTACCGAGAAGTACAATTCTACTTCACAAATTTACGGTACAACAAATCAAAAAAATATTTATAAAAATAAAAAAAATATAAAAAAATATAAGAGTAGTGTTCATTGAGGCTGCAAGGGTCTAACCAAAGAGCAAGGAATATTTTTTCTTTAAAAAAAATCTAACTAAAGAACGCAGCAACAATATATTAACACTTTCAAAATTTCGCAGAATTGTTTGGCTTAAATTATTTGAAAGCTAAGGATTGATACTTCAAAAAATATAATGTGAGTTAAAACGAACCTTCAAATTCATTAAAATTAAATTTTTATTGTACCTTCTTTTGGCTTAAATTACCAAATATTCTGACATTGTTCAAACTATTTGAAAATCTTTTTTAATCATTTCGAAATCAACTATGAACAATATGCAGGGTTTGTCTGTCTTCCGCTTTTATCTCTTATCAGCAGACTTTTAGCTTTTACGATCCAAGTAGTTTTGCTATTGCTTTTTGCTTACTGGCTTGATAAGAAAAAAAAAACACAGTAAAGTTTTTTGTATACTTGCAAAAAAGTATAAAAGCAAAAAAGTTATTGAAGCTGATTCAAAACTGATTTCTCAGTGTTATGTCTATACGTAGGTTGCTATATATATTTCTGACCTAATAATGAAAACGCGAATATTTATGATCAAAAATGGTTTAATTGTTTTTCAAAGTATTATCCAGCAAAATTTATACACTTTTGCATGCGCTCAAACCAATTGTCGAAGCACTTTTTCCACTCCGATTGAGACACCTCCAAAACATGGTTTTTGAACTCTTCAACAGCGTACTTCTGGCGACGAAAATCGGTGACCACGCATTTTTCCCTTGATGTGCGGGAATAAAAAGAAATCATTGTACGGCAGATGACCCATCAATTCGACGTTTTGGGCGGTCAAAAAGGCGCTGGTGTGAGCTGATGTGTGAGAGCTCGCATTGTCATGGTGCACAATGATTTGTCTTCTCTTGTTCGTTTTTCGAATTTCTCCGAAGACTTCAGGCAAACAAATTGCGGTGTACCACTCAGAATTGACCGTCCTACGTTGCTCAAGCGGAACAGTCGCCACATGACCAGTTTTAACAAAGAAACAGGCGACCATTTGCTTCGAAGTGCTTCTTCCACGAACGACTTTCGTTGGATTTGGCTCGTCTTCGAAGACCCACACGGTCGGCTCATAAGCATAGATCCATGATTCGTCACCTGTGACGATCTTATAAACGTCTTTTGAAACACCGCGATTATATTTTTTCAAAATTTCTTTGCACCAATCCACACGAGTCTTTTTTTTTAGCGATTATTAAATTGTGAGGGATCCAAAGAGATCAAACCTTTTTTACGCCCCGATTTTCATGCAATATCGAATGTATATGCTGGTGGAAGAAATGCCCAAGTATGCCTCTATCTCACGGTATGTTACATGACGATCTTGCATTATCAGTTCACGCACGGCACGACTGTTTTTGGACGACCTTCACGACCTTCGTCTTCGAGCGAGCGTCGCCCGCGATTGAATTCATTAAACTAATTTGTCACAGTGCTATAGGATAGTGCTTCATCGCCATACAAAGATTTAAGTTCATCGTTGCACTCTCCTTGTTGTGATAATCCACGTCAAAAGTTGTGAAAAATGATTGCACGAAAATGTTCACGAGTTAATTCCATTTTTCTGCCGAGGTAAGTTTTTGATTAATCGTTAATCGATATCAAATGTGCTCACACATGAAAGAGTTGTATGGAGCTTTTATCGATAAAAGTCCAAACTTTTTTTTGGTAAAAAACCAATTGGTCCTAAAATGGCTAGAAGTGACCAAAACTTAAATAGCAACCCACGTACCTTAATATAGGAGGGCATTTTTTTCTGAATGTACATTTAGATCACATTCACTAAAATGATTTTAATGTGTTTTATAATTCAATCCGCTGTTCTTTGTTTACTTTAACCATTCGCTTGTAAACGCTAAATATTTTTGCATATTCGGTCACACTGTTTTTTTTCTGAATGTACATTTAGATCAACATATGTGATCACCAAGATGATTTTAATTTGTTTTTAATATCAAATCAAAACAATTCAATCAGCTCTACTTTGTTTACTTTAACTATTCGCTTGTAAACGATAAATATTTTTGCATATACGGTCACACTATTTGCTCTTTGAAGTTTTTTCTTTCTTTCAAGACCTTTGCAGCCTTTTGATGAGCACAAGTTAAAAAAATGAAAAAAATAAACATTTATGTACAACAAACTAGATTCGGAATAAAATACAAAACTCGGGTTTTCATTTTGCCATTTTCTTTGTTTTCTTTTCATTCTTTTGCATTTTATTTTCTTTTGATGATCAGCATTGTTTTTTTTTTCTGTTTTGTTTGGTTCTGTTCTAATCTGAGTTAATTATTTGAAATATACAATGTTTTTGTCTTGTAGTCTGGATTATGTGTATATAGTATGTATGTATGTATGTATGTTTTGTATATACAATTTGAAATTGCTGAGAATTTAATTCATTTAATTTTAAATTTTTTAAACATATAATAACATTGGTTTTTATTTGTTTTGCTGAACACATTTATTCCAAATTTTTGTTTTTGTTTTTTTATAAGCATTATATTAACATGAAGTAGTTTTAAATTTAATGGCTCTTTTTTCATTAAAACTAAAGTCAACCAAAGAAAAAACAAAAAAAATAGATCCCTAATCCTAAACCTTAAACTTACTTATCCAATTGTCTAGATGCTAGAAAAAAAAAACAACCTTAATATACACGCGGCCCTTTCAAAGAAACTCTACAAATTTATCCGCTAAACCAAAAATAGTTAAAAAATCAAAATGAAAATGGTTTTTCTTTGGTGTTTTGGTTGTTTTTTTTTTTGTTTTTTGTATTAAATTTGCCTTCGTTTTGCTTGCTTAGATTTTGACATTTCTTGAGTTAGGTTTTCATTTGTAAAAAATACCATTTTGCTGTTTGTTGACAGTTCGTTAAGTATTTACAGCAGTTGGTTAGGAAATTATGTACACAGAGTTAGGATTTGTGAAATGTTTTGATTGACCGTGTTTAGCAAAAGGAACTTTATTTAAATATAAACAAATACCGATTTTCAAATGAACGAAATTCAGTAACCTTTACCATAAATAGACTCAATATTTTCCAATATCTTCAAATGAATGTCCAAAAAAAAATGTCTAACTTATAAATTTATGAATTTAATTTAAACAGTTTTGTGTCCATTATTTGCAACTTCCAAACTATTTAAAAAAAAAAAAAAATTGCTCACATGCTTAAATGAGCTTGAACTATTATTGCTCGTGCTTGCAAAAAGTTGTAAAAAAATAATGATTATTTTGTGATTTTTATAATTTCTCCTAAAATGATCACAGTCCCTGGATAATACACAGAAATTTATAAAAGTGACATAAGTCATTTTAAGAGCCGAACTTTCTTCCAAACAGAAACATAAATTAAGAAGGATCGGTTCAGCATTGGTTTTTCTATATGTTTTATCTTTAACCTTTTAATACTTTGCTTTGCGTGTTACTTTTTATACTTTAGGAGAGGGTATATTTATTTTGCATAGAAGAAGGCATTCCCGATACCATAAAATATATATTTTCTTCATTAGCTTTAATAACAGAGTCCATCTAGCCTTTTCTCAGTTTTAAAGCTATCTTGACCTAACTTTTCAAAAAGGTCTTTAAATGCATATAGCCTGCAGATTTGTCGGATCGGTTGACTATAGCATATTAGCTGTCATAAGAACGATGGATAGAAAAACTAGTCTTTCAACTTGGCATTATGTAATATAGTTCTGTCAAGTTTTGTCAAAATCGGATGACTATATATATATATATATATATATATATATATCGTATATATCGAAAATAGGTTAATGAAAGCATTATTTTACTGAGCCATTGAGTATTTTATAAGCTATCTCACTGTTCTGCAACATTTTGTAAAATCGGGAAACTATATCCTATAGCTCCCGATCGGTCGGAATATGGATCTGTCAGAAAATGGATTTCCGTAAAAAACACTTTTTTGTTTTCCATGATAGTCTTCTTAAACTCAGAAGTAAGGAATATTAAATGCTTTTGGACAGTTTTATAAAATTTCGTAAAATCGGAAAACTATAGCACCGATCGTTCGGAAAATGGATCTCAGTAGGAAAAAACCTTTTTTGTTTTTCATGAAAACGTTATTAAACTCAGGAAATACGAATATTATATGTTGTCAAACAGTTGTACAAAGTTTGGTAAAAATCCGATGACTATATCTTATAGCTGTCATAGGAATGATCGGTCGGAAAATGGGTCTTTGTAAGAAAAACTTTTTTGTTTTCCATGAAAGCATTCTTTAACTCAGTTATAATGACTTTTATATGCTGTCAAGCAGTTCTGCAAAATATGGTCAAAATCGGCTGACTATATCTTATAGCTACCATAGGAATGAGCGGTCGGAAAATGGGTCTTATTAAGAAAAACTTTTTTGTTTTTCATGAAAACGTTCTTAAGCTCAGGAATCTGATATGCTTTTAAAAAGTTCTGAAAAATTTGTTCAACATCGGGTGACTATATCCTATAGCTGCCATAGAACCGATTTTTCGGAAAATGTGTCTTAGTTGTTTTTGATGGTAGCGTGCTCAAATTTGGGAGTCAGCAAACAAATTCTTAATGATTTTAAATTTTATAAATATCTGAAATCTATATCCTATATATTATATATTCTATCGGAGGAGTAAGCTTTTGCAAATGTATTAATATTTGGGCACAATCGAAGTTAGCTTTGCCTTATTGTTAATGGTAGCGTTTTCAAACTTGGTATTTATTAGTTCTTTATGCATTTACACAATTCTGGAAGGTTTGATCAAAATCGGATGGCTATAGCTTATAGCTGCCATAGGAACAATCGGTTGGAAAACTAGTTCTATTGAGCAAAACTTTCTTGTGATCAATGGTAGTGGCTTCAAACTTGGTATTTACTTATTTAATAAGTAATTAACACAATTGTGGAAAGTATGTTCCAAATCGGATGACTATATCATATAGCTGTCATAGGAACGATCGGTCCAAAAACTAGTTCTAATGAGAAAAACTTTTTTGTTTTCCATCGTAGCATCACCAATCGTGGTATCTATAAGTTTTATATGCTTTCACACAATTCTGGAAAAATTGATCAAAATCGGTTGACTATAGCATATTGCTGTCATAGGAACGGTCGGTCCAAAAACTAGTTCTAGTGGGAAAAACTTTTTTTGTTTTCCATCGTAGCGTCACCAATCGTGGAATATATTAATTTTATATGATTCCACACAATTCTAGAAAAATTTATAAAAATCGGATGACTATAGCATATAGCTGCCATATAAACGGTCGGTACAAAAACTAGTTCTAGTAAGAAAAACTTTTTTGTTTTCCATCGTAGCATCACCAATCGTGGTATATATTAGTTTCATATACTTCCACACAATTCTGGAAAAATTGATTAAAATCGGATGACTATAGCATATAGCTGCCATATAAACGGTCGGTCCAAAAACTAGTTCTAGTGAGAAAAACTTTTTTGTTTTCCATCGTAGCTTCACCAATCGTGGTATCTATAAGTTTTATTTGCTTCCACATAATTCTGGAAAAATTTATAAAAATCGGATGACTATAGCATATAGCTGCCATATAAACGGTCGGTGCAAAATCTAGTTCTACTGAGAAAAACTTCTTTGTTTTCCATCGTAGCCTCACCAATCGTGGTATCTATAAGTTTTATATGCTTCCACATAATTCTGGAAAAATTTATTAAAATCGGATGACTATAGCATATAGCTGCCATATAAACGGTCGGTCCAAAAACAAGTTCTAGTGGGAAAAACTTTTTTGTTTTCCATCGTAGCATTACCAATCGTGGTATATATTAGTTTCATATACTTCCACACAATTCTGAAAAAATTAATGAATTCGGATGACTATAGCATATAGCTGCGATAGGAACGATCGGTCTAAAAACAAATTCTTGTGAGAAAAAATTTTTTGTTATCAATGGTAGCGCCTTTCGAAAACTGCAAGGGTATTTAAAACATCGGCTACGCCGATGTCTATTTAGCCTTCTATTTTTCGTTTTTAATAATTTTTTTATTATTATTATTTCTGGGATCCTCATAAGCTTTATCCACAAAGAAAGAAATTGAATCAGTTGAATGCTTTTGTGTGCGAAATGCATTTGGCAGTATTGGCTTTTTGTTGTTGTTTTGTCTACTTTTTGCTAAACACGGTCATTGTTTTAATTTGTTGATTTTGATATTTTTTTTTCTCTTTTACTTTACTTATTGAACCGAAATGCCTGCCTCTGCTTAGATGAATGTTTAAGAAGCGCCTGGAAAGGTGCACACATTTAAGTCAGTGTATGTGGTCATGTGTGTGTGTGTGTGTATGTGGGTGAGTTTCTGGCTGCCCAGTCAACGCTTCATGTTCCTTAAGGCACTTGCTCTGCTCTGGCGTCGCTTTGCGTTGCTGCTGTCCAAATACCAGGCAACCCCAATCCACTTAGAGAAAGCTAATGCATTGACATTGTCTCTCTGTCTGTTAAGTTGTTTAAGTGTGTTTGTGTGTGTGTGTGTGAGTGTGTGTGGACGGTTTTCAAAGCTTTTAAAATGTACATTTACCTAAATTTTCTCATCATTTAAATACTTAATTATTTTTAATTAATTATTCTTTCTCAGTTTGTGTGCTTGTTAATGTTTTTTTTTTGTTTTTTTTTTTTTTATGTACAGTTAATATTTATATTTATTTATTTATACATCCTATGCTAATCGGCATAGTTTCAGTCAATATTTTGGTTTTTGTTTTATTTATTTATTATTTTTGCTTTTGCTTTTTTTTTTTGGGATGCTGTGTTGGTGTATGTGTGTGTGTTTTTGGAACTCAAATGTTGTCTAGGGTTACTGGAGGGCTTGAATTTTTCCAAAAATATAATCTAAACATTGGCACAGTGGTTTAGCCCTGGAATATCAAAAGGGAATTTTCTAAAATTTAACAAGAATTTTTCTTCTTCAGACTTAATCATCATATCAGATCATTCAGATTATTAGTTTTCGAGAAATAACCATACAAAGTTGCGGGGTTTAGTTGTACCACGTTTCTGGTATACATTGGTGACAGTATTTACTACTTTTCGTTAGGAAATTCGCTAGATAAAGGTACATTCGAAAATTGCCAGTAAAATCTTTATTTGAATTTATTCGAATTTTCTAATGAAAAGAAGTAAGGACTATCACCATTGTAACTTAGAAACTTTATGTCTCTAAGAGCCTGACTAATGTATAAACCGCTTGGTCACTGCTCGAACAACTGGATGATAATATAGAACTTAAAGCTAGGTACTCACATGGGCAACAAATCTATACCATAAAAAATGTGTCTACAATTTTCGCTTATACCCATTGAAAGACTTATATGGTGCTGCCAACTTGTGAGGCAGAAACAGCTTATTGAATTCCTAAGGGTATTTCGATGCTAAACTTGGGAATGTCAGCATTTCGACATTGGTGAAATTTGAAATCATCTAAAAGAAGACACTTTCACCTTTTACATTGTTATCCAAATATACTTAGATTTTTATATTTATTTAAAAACACTTTTAACTATATTCAAATCTAAAAAAAAAAAAAACATAGCTGACCAAATAGTGTGAACATTTGATATTTGGTGGTGTTCAATTGAGAGTTTACGGTTATACCAATCGTAAGAATTTGTCGATTTTCTATGCAAATAAATATTATCAATTAACCAGAAATCTTTTAACAATAAAACAACATATTTTCAAAATTTAAACAACATTTTTTCAAGGCGTAATAAACAGGTTAAACAATTTATTTATTAATTTTTGATACACTTGCCATGTGTAAATATCATCAAAAATTCCAACTATATATATTCTTGATCAGGGCGACAAGCTGAGTCAATTTAGCCTTGGTCTGTCTGTTTCTACCAGGGATGCAAACTGCTCGGAAATAAGGAGTGTTTCCTTTCCTTTGTTCACAGAGATTTTAAACCAATCTGTAAGGTTTATATGAAATATGTTTTTTTTTCAGTGGTTCACGGTTAATTAAAATCTCCGAACTTTAATCGAAATATAAACCAAAGTATTTCAAAATTCCAGCTACAACGTCATTCGCGAAAATGAAATAAGTAAGCGTCAGTTTATTCTCTGAACGAGAAGGACGAGTTCTAATCTCCCTATAAACGTTAAATAGAGAACTTGAAGATATTGTAATGGCTAACATTTAGTTTGACAAGGAAACACTACTCGTAGCTGTCATAGAACCAATCGGCCAAGAAAATAAGTTCTAAACTAAAAAACAGTTTTAATTTCAATTTTAGAGTTCTGAAACTCAGGAATGATACATTTCATATGATTTCTAACAGTTCAGTTAAAGTTGCTCAAAATCGGTTGACTATATAATATATATCCGGTTGGAAAATAGGTCTTAGTGAGAACAACTTTTTTGTTTTCCATAACAGCGTTTGTAAACTAAGCAATTATGAAATAGTTCCGCAAAATCTGGAAATAATCGCAGGACTATATGCTATAGCTTTCATAGAACCGATAAGTAAAAAAAAAATTTTTTTTTCAGTGTTCAGCATTTATGAATAATATATGAATTCAAACAGTTCTGTTGAAATTTGGTATCAATTGGAGGATCAGTCGGAAAATGGCACTTAAAAGGGTGGTCAAATTTAGAAGTATACCATCAGATTCTTATTGATTTGGAATTTATCAAAAACCAAACATTTATATATATTATCTGTAAATCAGTTGGTGTGTATTAAACTTTAGTCATAGACGAAATTAGCTTTGCCTTCTTGCTATTCTTCTGGCAAAGTTCTTTGACTGCGGCTGACCGAACGCAACAACAAGTTTATTTCAGCGTTTTCTGACTCTTTTCTGACACTTTTTTATGAGCATTCACAGTCATAGAGTGTCCAAAAAAGAGTCCGGAAAGAGCGTTTTTTTCTATGAAAACGGTCGCACATAATGTGAAGGATTTCTGAGTCCAATCTGACTCCTTTCTGACTCTGATCTAAGTGCTTTCACCCTCCCAATGAAGCATTGAAAACCCTCAGAAAAGGCACATAAAAGTTGATTTGTTAGGCACTTGAATCGCCTCATAAAAGGTTCTTACTTTTTTTAAGCGCCGTTTTTACTCACTTATTACTTACAATAATTCCGAATATGCTCAGACATAAGAGCTTTTTATGAGCCAGTGCTTAGAAAACACTGAATGTGCTCCGAAAACGCTCTAATTTATATGTTTACTCCAAAAACGCTCTGAAGCTCGGCTCTTTTCAGACACATAGTTTTAAGCGCTCCTAACTTTCTTTGCTGGGTAGTCAACGTAGAGTTGTACACCAATGATGAAGATTCTTGATATGTTTTAGTGTCTGCTCTTTCATATGCTTTTAGTGGGCATCCCTGATTTATAGAATTTATTGATATTTTAGATGGGTGAAGTTTAATATTAATTTTGCATTTTTTTTTTTTCTAAAGAAAAACCTTTTCCGTTTAACTTCTTCCTTAAAAGTCAAAAGCTGTATTGCACACTGGTTCCAAAATGAAAATTCTTGTAAGAAAATTCATTTTATTCTTCCAAACAAATATTTTCCAAAAAAATAATGTTCCTTTGGAGTTTGGTTGGGAAAAAAGAAAAGGTCGGAAATTGGCTTTACCTTTCCGTTTAACTTCCTCCTTAAAAGTGAAAAGCTGTATTGCACACTGGTTCCAAAATTAAAATTTTTGTAAGAAAATTCATTTTATTCTTCCAAACAAATTTTTCCCAAGAGATAATGTTCCTTCGAAGATTGGTTGGAAAAAAAGAAAAGGTCGGAAATTGGCTTTACCCGTTTACAAATTTTTAAAGGTTTTTTAGAGTTTGATATATAAATTTGTGACCCATTTTTATACTTTAGTAGGTGATGGGCTCAGTTCTTATAAAATTCATTTCAATGTGTGTTTTGAAAGGGCTAAACCACTGTGTGTGTGTGTGTGTATGTGGCGCTGCTTGCATTTCAGTTTAAGTGTTTTGTGGTTTAGTTACTTTTTTCTGCTATATGATCTCTTTATATACTTGAATGTATATATATATATATGTATATATGTATAATATATATTATTATAAAATCATAAGAGCGTTTGCTTTCTTTCTTTCTTTCTTACTTTTTGTTTTCCTCTTTTTGTTTTGTTTTTTTTTTTGTAGGTAAGCTGATTAATATTAGTTTTAATTTTAATTGCAGTCGTTTCATTTTTTGTTTGTTTTTTATTTTTTTTATGGTTATGTTTAACAAACACAAAAACAAATGTTGCAGATAGGATGTTTTTGTAGTTGTTCTTGTTGTTGTTTTGAATATTTGTACTTTTTATTTCGTTTGAATTCGGGGGGACATAAGCAGAAATGTTAAAGTTGGTTGGCTGGGTGGGTAGGTTGGTTGGGGTGTTCACGTCGGGGTCACCATAAATAAATGTAGCTTGAAACGTAGTTTTATAGTTCTCTAGGTATGTGTTTAGCTATGTACCTCCTTTTGTTTTTTTGTTAATTTGTTTGGTTAACTATACAAATTTTGTTGTTAAATATTACGGCAGTTTTACTATTCTTTTAATTCACGAGTTTTCATGTGTGTGTGTGTGTGTGTGTGTGTGTGTGGGAACTAATTCTAAGTTCTGTATGACTATAGCTGTCTCTTTCACACTGAGGTATAGGCTAAGTTAAGTTATTTATTCTTTTGCTATTTTGTGGTCACTTATAGATCAGTTTTTAAAGCTTTAGTTTATTATATTGCTGCTGCTGTATGTGTGTGTCTGTGTGTGTGTGTGTGTGTGCCATGTATTATTTGTTATTTACACTTGAAGTGGGATTTCTTTGTTAAGGGTTTGTTTTTTTTTTTTTTTGGTTATGTTTAAATTAAATTTAAATATTAAAAATTTGTTTAATTATTGTTTGGGGTTTTTTGGTTTGTTTTTATTTTTATTTTTTTTTCGATGTTTTATTTATTTAATGTTTTATGTTTATTATTAGTTAATACATACATATAAGTTAATTATATGTAGTTTTTTTTTTTTTTTGGGTTTCTTTTTATGTTATTATTCATATTTGTTCTTTGGTTTGTAATTAAATTAAATTAAAAATTTAGCCATAGATTTGAATTTGTTTTTTTTGTTATTTGTTCTACTTAAATTAAATATAAACAGCTTTTGTAGTCGATTCTGGCATCCAACGTAACACTTGTCGATGGCAAATTGTTGCCATGTAACGTCATTTTTACTGAACATACACATATACATAGGATATATTTATATACGTAGGCATATGGTATAAAATTATTTATAAGAAAGTAATACATATATATATATATTATTGATCGCGTGATGGGGATATAAAAAAGAGAGCGCGCCACGTGGAGAAAGAAAAGAGAAAATAGTTTAATGCTAATAAAATCGGAGTTTTTAATTTATAAATAAAAAAGGAACGTTTACACTAGCTGGGACTGGCGCTGAAGAGAGTTGAAGATACCAATGAAAGTTGAGAGAGAGGTCGTAAGAATAAGCTATATATGCAGTTCATTCCAAGGTTTTTTTTTGTATTACCTAAGTCTAGCATCTAGAGTAAAGTTCGATTTTTATCCAATCGACTTTTGTACTTAGGACCGTTTTCTTATCTTCATGTTTTTAAAATTAAGTTGGATATTAAAAAAATATGTCTATGATTAAAAATGACCTAAAAGTAGTTAACATTAATTTTCTCAATATTCACCTAGATTAAAAAAACATGTAGATAAGAAAACGGCTCTAAGTTCGAAATTTCGAGATCGGAGAACAAAAATTATACCTTTGAAGTTTTTTTGGCATATCCTGAAAACTTATAAAAATTTAAGAACAAATTACCAAACAATCTTAATAATTTAAGAACAAAACGGATTAAATTTAATCGAGTACATACCTAAATATATGTATCTAATTAAGTTTTCCCGATTAAAGGCCTAATCTCAAATGACATTTATTTTATTTTTGGTAAAACCTTCTTTTTGTTTTTTTCTAGTTTAATGTTCAAAAGGATTTGCGGAACTTAATCCGCTTAAAAATTTTTACAAGGTAACAAAGACAGGAATAACAGATCGCCAGCTGGCTGAGAAAAGGGTACCTAACTGTTAATACACGAGCCGCAATATTAGGGTGAGCCAAGGAGACGACCAGTTGGTCGGCTGCCATGAATCCAGAGGTCCGACGGAAGACGCTCTTTTAGCCGTCTCCGTGTCCTAATTGTAACCAGCTCATTGGCGATTCAAAGCTTTACAAAAGTGTTTCTATTCATATGAAGCATTGGGCACATTCAGCAGATAATTCCAATTTTCTATTCATGATTTAAGATTTTGGATTACTAAAGAGTCTCTGCTGAATAACATTGATTGCGGGGCTTAAGAGATTCTGTGGCTTTAGTTCTTTTTATCAAAAAGAAGACTCACACTTTTTAAAATACAATATTAAAGTACTATAAATAGATGGTCACACTGAAAATATCAATGTAAATGCATTCAACAGAGGTGAGCTGACGCAGCAATCAGTAATCTCTCTCAGCAAATCATACTTTTTGTTCGATTTCTTTTCAGCAATCCTGATTGACAACTTTACAAAAAGCAATCACTCCATTCAGCAGATAAAATCATAAAATCATAAAATCAATCATAAGATACAAATCGCAAATCGTAATGATCTGCTGAATGTTACCATTGTGATGCAAATAATTTTTCAGGCCTTTAGCAAAATCAAATTTCAAGTCCAAAATCTATTCAATTTTGGAAAATTCCTTCCTAAGGTCTGAAAATTTTAAGCCCTTTATGACCTAATACCTAATGGGAACCAATTCTGAGGAGCCAGTTGCCAGAGTAATTACTCTTTGAAATCTGGGCACACAGAGAAATAGGCATGTGTTGAGAGGAAGCAAAAAGGAGTCGTCTGGTGAAATTGAAGTGACATTTGTTATTCCTTAAAAAATCCACAAAAACTTTCTTGGATCCTTTATAAAGGGACGGAATCACAGAGCAATATTATTAGAGGTAACGATTGCTCGGTAGCCACAAACTTAACAGCGAAATAATCAGCTGTTCTTTGTTATTGTCGCTCTCGCGACAAACTCAACAGCGAAATAATCAGCTGTTCTTTGTTATTGTCGCTCTCTGAGTACAGTCCAGACAATGTCCGTCTCGCTCTAACCACCGTGTTTTCCTATATGTGTAATAAGACCTTAGCAACATTTTCAAATCGCTGGCAACATTTCAAAAGTATCTACATTGGTCATAGCTCTTAACAGCGCCACATATTGAGAGTCGTCGCAATATTTTTCTCTAATACTCTTGCTCTGTGACGGCATGGAATTTGATATGTGGAATAGAAGCCAACTGTCTTAAACGCATCGAAGTCATATACATGTCAATGCACGAATGAATAAATCAAGGCTGCAAACCCAAATCATTTGTACGGTTTTCAGGTTCAGATATTTTTTTTACAACAGGTTCAGTTCAACGTTTGGTTTACAGTAAAAGAAAAGTCGAAATTCCGAGTTCGAACCGGTTCGGTTCAAAACCGGTTGGCAGCCCTGGAATAAGTATACATTCTGTCCACACGGTAAGTGGACATGACCCACTAGTAAATGACTTAACTTAAGTTTTATCAAATCACCCACTGTACATTTTACAAAAGATGAAACTTAACCTAAAAAGTGGAAGCACTGCAAGCGCAGTCTGGTCACACTTTCATCAATTATGTTCAATGAGGTGTTAGGTAGTCGGTCTTAGACCAGATTTACACGATGAAGCATACTTCTTGAAGTTTTCTAAAAAGCTCTTGCTTGTAGGAAAGAGGAGTCGAGGGGCAAGCTTTTTGAGAAACATCATGAAGTTTGCTTCATCGTGTAAATCCGGTCTTAGTTTTTTTCTTTTTGGAGAAGCTAGTATATTATATAGCTCCCATTTGAAGGATCGTCGGAAAAGGGTGTTGCTTTGAAAAAT